>CM021769.1:24814928-24865212 GCA_011076525.1 Nettapus auritus
TTATATCTTCCAGAAAGCCCTGGCAGCTGTTTTTTTGTTGATATTTTCTTTTAAGTCACTCCCCTCCCCTCCCCTCCCCTCCCCTCCCCTCCCTTTTTTTTTTTTAAGTAGCAGCTGTTTGAAGCTGCTCAGAAGTTTGGAATGTTAGACTAACTCCCAGGGAGCTGGATTAGTGGGCAGGTGATGGGTATCACATACCTCTCCAATTTTTCACATGGATATTACCTCCATGTATATGGAGAGTGTGTGCTACATATATATATCTTCCAGAAAGCCCAGGCAGCTGTATTTTTGTTGATAATGTATATGAAACAACATCAGAGTCAGGTGGTGGGAAAAATAGTGCATTTCATAAATTTATGAAATACAGCATAAGTATCCATTTACATTCTAACTGTAAAATTATCCTTTCTATTAAGAATGAACATTTTCACTTTAAAAAGTAGAAAACAGGAATATGTTCATAGTACTATGACAAGGTTTTGTAGTTTGCAAGTTAGTAAAGAGCAGCCGTGTGTTGAATGTCATTTAGTTCTACTTTTGCCCCAGATGTCCTGAGTCTAGAAATTAAAGATAGGTTTTCTATGCACAAGTGCAGGCCATGACTGCTAAGTGTTTCCAGACTCCCAGCATGGGTGTGCTTCAAACCTATGTACATATAGCATGTGTCATGCACAGGGGACAACATGATTGTAATTCTAGCATTGTGCTCTGTAACATTACTGCCTGCAACTCAACTGATACAATAGAAGGTCTTTGTCTTGCGTTCATTTATGGTGCTTTTTGTCTTCTCATTTTCAAAGCTATTACCCATAGTTTTTAAGCAGTCTTTACTGATAATGTCACTTTAAAGAATTGTTGTTTTTCTGCGTTTCTGTGATGACTCGATCTGGATGCATCCTGGGCAGCAGGAAGGGGTGAATGTGCCTGACAGTCAGCTTTAACTGCCTGATGTTCTGCAGACCCAGACAAAATCCCTGCAGGAAGGCTGAGGATGGCATGCCACAAAGATCACTGCTGTCCCCTTCCACATGAGCACAGGGGCTCCCCAGACAGGGACTGGCATGAGAGCAAGAGTGCGAGGTGGGCCTCCTACCCGCCTGTGTACTACTGGGGGATAATACCAGGTGTTTAACCGGTGTGTCTTAGTCCCTGGATTTGTACACCGCCGAGACTCCACCTTCTGCTTATGGACCACAGGAAGCCAAAAAAGGATTCCTCAGTTTTCTTCTTCATACATTGCAGGAAGCCTTTTGTGAAGGGTCAAAGCTGTTAATGTGTTATTTCTGCAATGCAGGACAGATATACTTATTCTGATATATCTAGCTCAGAAAAGAGGCTACTGTATGAAAACCATTATGAGGTGAGCAACAACAGCATCAGGCTACTGAAGGAGTGCTGTGGTTTTATAGGCCACGTACATGTTCAAAGGACCTCTCTAAAAGGCTCAGATAGAAAACTATCTGAGTTAACTTTGGACCTAGAAAAAACTTTCTAGACTTCAAATGGAGCTTTAAGTGTCTGTGATCCAAACTGTGTGATTCAAGTGCCCGCTAAAAAGGTGCCTAGGCTCATTGTTGACAATCTTTTTCTCTTTTATGTTCTTAAACTGCAATACTGGGATGGGCTTTAGGTACAACAGAGGGTTGCTCAGTACCATTCTGAAAAACTAGCTGTTACTGTACAGTGTATTTATTAGGTTATGAGCCTAGGAGTTACAGTATCCAAAGTCACTAGTCAGTTTTGAAAAGATAATTTACATCAGTAAAATTAATTCCAACCACAAAGCATTACATGGGATGCAGATTATGTAAAGATATACAATTTTCTGCTTGTCTTCAAATTAAAAGCAATAAAGCATTCTGAAACAAAGTAGCTTGCATTCAAAGGTTTCCTAATTATTTTTTTTTTAATAATTTATCCATAGAAATAATTGCATGCTTGCCCGTGCAAGAATCAGGTAGCTGCCTAGAACTGGCATGGTGTAAATATATGTAGTGTAATTTGTGTTATGCTTTAGTAAAAAATCAGTCACTGGTGATCTTATGTTTTTTTCAATTACATATACAATGAATTTACTGGCATACAGAGTACAGATCACCTGCAGTGTTGATACTCTTGATTTCAGGGATCTTGCTAAAGAATAAGTCTAGACATTCAGAAAATGTGTTTTTATGGAGGTCTTGTAAAATCCCTCTTCAGTTGAGCCCATTAAAAAAATAGTTACATCATAAATATGGTGTATTTAGAAGGCCTAAAAGTTCCCTTGGATCAGTTCAGTCTAGCAAACTTATTCATGCAAGGCCCATTCATATGAAATGGGTTTGTTTGCAGCTGACTTTTCTCTTTACCATATTATGTAGGAGTAACTTGATTCTGAAATTGCTGTCTACCTACTGCAGAACTTGTAGAAGGCACAGAGGAGGGTTTGTGACATGAGCAAATCGTTGTAGGAGAAAATAGTAGCAAGCTGACTTAGGGGCTGTACAAAAGAACTGTAAAAATATTTGATTGCTGCTTAAACCTAAACAGGGACATATAAAAACAATAATAAATATGTATGCAGCCCTCTAATATGCATGGTTGCACAATTTTTGACTGGAAAAGCATAAGTGAGTAATTAGATAATTGCTGCCTTGATTGAGCTTAATAGGAAACATTTCAATTAGGCTAAAACTACACAGAGAGGAAGTAGGCTTTTACAAAGGGAAACATTCCTTGTCATGCAACTGTCAGCTCTTGCCCACACTAAGAGATGGGATTAAGTGGATCTATGCAAAGGAAACAAAAAGAAGGAAAGAAAAAGAAAAAAAAAATGATTGCAGTAATTAGACTTGTACTTAAACAGTGTCTTTTGATACAATTTCTTGATGATTCCAGTTTTGATAACATAGCTCTTACAAACCTCTTGGCTGCAACAAATTATGATGTTAAATCCATGGAAGGGGTTATGTTTCTGCTTTTAAAAAAGAGACAGAAAGATAGAAAACCATGCTTATTCTGCGTGGTTTAACATTTTTCAGATCATCGTAAACTGGCAACAGCATAAAATGTGAAGCATGAGGATATATATTTTCTTGTGGAAAGTGCCTACGCACTATACAGAATACGGCAATTTCTCTGCAGGACTCATTGTTTGTTTTTGCCAAGAGTTCATTCCCTCTCGGCAGTGGATGGGTAAATACCTAAACCGGCACTGCGAGACAGCTGAGGTCCGTTTTCTCCTGGGTAGTTTCAGAGACCCCAGCCATACCCATTGTCATGTGTGGCAGTCCAGCTTACAGGCATGTTGTCGGTGTTAATGCCATCCTTGCCTTCATACCAACAATCAGGAAAGAAGGTTCTTCCATGACTGGCTGCTGTGTTAAAATAAAGCTGAACAGATGCTCTGTTTCCTTCTACAAATACCTCCCCCAAGGGCTGCACTGCCTCCTAAGATGAAGTCACATGCAGCAATTACTGAACGTACAAGTCCATTACAACTCCTATGGGCCCAGGAATCCAGCTGGGGACACAGAGGAGTGTAAGGACTAAGATGCATGAATTGAACAGTATGCAGGATGGTAAGAAGCATGTTTAATGCAATGCTTTTCTCTTGTGGGAAAGGCTTTTCTTTTCTTTTCTTTTTTTTTTTTTTTTTCTCCCTTGTTTTGCCTGTCTGGACAAGCGACTGCTGAACAGCCATTTGCCAGCTTAGAAAGAACAGCCCTCTTCATCCATCTAGCAATTGATTTGGGCTAAAAATGAATGTTCTTTACTCTTTTACCTTGTTGGTTTAGTACCCACATATGAGGACACATATATGTTGTGAACAAAGCTGGTCAGTCAAGACATTTTGACTCTGGAAGTTGTGGTCAGCTTTGGGAGTGGTTAAACAATCTGTTAAACCTTGAGTCAGTATCCTAATGCAGCATTAGAAGATGCTGAGCTACTCGAGGAGTTGTGCCTAATAGCGACAACAAATGTTTGTGTTTATTAAAGATGCCACAGGAGTCTTTGACTGTGCAGTCTGTTCCCCATTGTGGTATTTTATGGTAGAGGTTGGAGTGTTTCAATGACAAAATGAAGGAATCTCTTCTGTCTTTGAGGAGGGGCTAGATTTCATCAGTTAGTGTTTTGCAACTGAGTCATTAATTTGGGTCTGAATGTCTGAAGTGTTGATGTATTTCTAGCAAGGATGCTATGTACTCTGTTAGCATGAAGAGATGTATGTATCAAAATCATAAGTGTTCACACATTTATAAAGAAAAAAAGCTTTCTAGTAATTTTACACCTGAAATCTTTCATATGGACACTAGGAAAGGACAAAGTGGATGTTGAGTTCCATTAGATATGGACTGCTGATTTTAGAGGGAGGTTTGCTTTATATGCCATAAATGAGAACAAATTTAGCATGAGTGTGAGCTCATCAGTGATGGCAAGATGGTGGCAGTTTCCATTATGTGCACTAAAGCTTAACATGTGTGCATGGTGCAGAAAGCAACACGTAAGCAGACAATAACTTAGAATTTTTCTTTCTTTCTTATACTTTTCTACATGCAAAAGTTTAGCAAAAATAAAGTCCCCTTTTCATGCACTAAAATTAGATAGAATTTGCATATTTTCACATGGTACAGCCTAATTCCCTTGAGATCCTTGTGGAATTGTTGCGATTGCTGCTGAAGCCTGGTGTCAAGTTTGTTTAGCCTAGAAATAGTTGGCCTGAGGTAAGGAACCATTGGAGGTTTGCACATTCACAGTTAGAATTTAGTAATTTACGTTTGCATGATGTATGACAAATTGAGTAATGACTGCTCTAAAGAGAAATGCCAGCCTGGCATTTCATATGCAGAAACCTTATGGCAGTATCAGGTGTTCTGTCTACCCTACAAGGCAGAAATAACTCTACTGCTCCATTCTTATATTTTATATTTTAGTTAGGTTACAGTTCCTTGTGTAGTCTTTTTTTCCAGAAGCTGCTTTTAAATGGAGTTCTGCATTATGACAGAAGCTTGACAGCCTGCCAGAAAAGTTGGAAATGAAGGCAACTTAAAATAAATACTGGTGATATTTCTCTTTCTCTCTGCCTTTCTCCTTCTCTTTTTCTCTCTCCCTTTCGTAAGGAAAGGCATATGTTCTTATCCTAACTTGTCCCAGTAGAGGGTCAATTACAACCAGTTGGCTGCAAGTCCAATCCAAGAAAAATACCGAGAACAGAAACTTCAGCAACAGGTACCAAGGGCCTCTAATACAGTCAGTCATTCTCAGTACATGTGAAATGTGAACATAAAGCCTATGGGTAAGATATTTTTAGGCCCTAAGTTTCCCATGATGGTCCAAAATGAATCAATAAATTAAAGCAGACATTTTTGTATAGTTAGGTATTTTCCTGGATAACTCTGTAAATGTCCACAATAGCATGAGATCTTTTATGTGAATCGTGAGAATAGAACAATGTCTTATTTAGAAAAATATGCCTAGCCAAATCTTAATGTATAGGCATATATTCTGCATTTTGCTCATTTAGGGTCAAGTAAACATTAAGCTATAGAGTTAAATTAAAAAAATAAGTATGAATAATAGTAGACATGCACAGGAATAATAATATACGTGGTCTGTTTTGCTAATGTCAGTCTTCACATCCTCACACTGTGTCTTAGGGCCATCTTGCAGTAGTGTAGTTCACTGCTTGTGAAATAAATTTCTCCAAAATCAAGGAAGGTAAGTATTACAATATTAAATGTCAGAACTCTGCCAGATTGGCACAGGAGTTTTGGACACTGGACAGGCAAAATAGTGTTGAGACCAAGACCAACTATACTATTCAACAGTGTCTTTGGACAAGTATATTAAAAGACCAGGCAAAGTTTAGACTTGAAGATACATATTTACTTTTTTTTTTTTTTTTTTTTTTTTGTGGAATGATTTAATTAAACTAGCATCTCTTCTGTATCTCAGTATTTACAGGAAGAAGGGGGAGTATGTGACTGCCAGCTTTATGCCTATCAATTGGATTTAGACAGAGAAAGCAGCAGGTCTGGAAAGGTTTCGTTCTGCCTTCGTCTATTTGGCAGATCTTTTATCTCAGCCTTTGCATGCTTTTTCTTCCTGTAGTTTATCACCTGTGTGCTTTTAATATGTAACTCCCAGTTGTCATTAGCCTCCTGGGTCTGAGATGCACATGATGGATGGCACTCTGATCATCCTGTTGGTAAACAAGGAGGAGAACCAAAATTCCAAAACTTTAAGCATGAAATGAAGATTCAAGGATCCCTAGCCAGAGAGACTAATCATTCAAGCCCTCTGCAGGCTCTGTAACACATTCCAGCAGATTACATGTGCTCATCTGTTTCCAGACTGACTAAAACCGGTTAAAATATTTTAATGGAACAGCTTTCTCTATAAAAAATATAAATGCAGTTTTAATGTAGTGAAAAGGCTTTGTGGGAGCAAGTCTTTTTGGTAACTTCTCAAAACTAAAAACAGAAATAAGAGTGCAACAATTTTTGAATTCATTACATTTCAAAAGCTTATGGTTTTGTTGTGGTAGAATATTTTATTTCAATGATTTTGTCCAGAACTGTTTATTACAATGTTTATATTGAATATATATCACTTGAATATTGAATATATATATATATCATATTGAATACATATATCACTGGCATATTTTTTCAGCTTATACAGTTATTTGATTTTTAATATGTTTCAAGTTTTTAAAAATAATAAAGCTGGCATGCTAGGAAATTATGCATATTTTTTTCGTCTTGGAAACCTGAATATCTCAATATTGCCAGAAGGAAAATTAGTCATTATAAAAAACAACAATGGCTTAGTGATTCTGATATTTTTCTCTCTTGAAATTTTGTTCTGTTGAAACTGTTAAATGTTTGTCTTCTTATTTTGAATTTTCTCTCCCCTCTCAGAATTATCAAGTTTGCAACATAATGAAAATTCTGGTTAGGCTATCTCTAGTGCCAAACTGCAAGAATTTTGTGCAATCTTGAAATTTGCTATCAAGTTGTTTATGGTGATGCTGACTATTTCCATTAGAGTCTGTGTCTCTGACTGAGAGTTTATCATTTTTATATAGTGTATTAGAGACCAGCTGGGTTGGACAGCACACCTGAAGTATTTCTTGCCAAATTTTATTTTGTTTAGAATGTTTAGCAGGTGCTGATTTGACACCTTAGACTAGCTGAGGTTTTCTGACAATGGTGTTTCTTTGTGTTCCTTTGCTGCTCTGTTCCTCCTTTTTATGATGCTTTTATCTGAGCCCACAGCAAAAATAAATAAATAAATAAATCATTTGATGTGTGTTGGGCTACACACAAGGAGTTGAAAAATGGTTTTTCTTTACTGTTGCTTTTCCTCTCAATTAGAGTTATGGCAGCAAGGCTGACAAGTACTTAGGGATGTATAAGGAGGCATAGGATATTTGAGGATTTCAACTGTGAGACAAATACAGAAGAATATGTTTATCTTGTTAATGAGAGCTACATCATAAGAATTTATGGAATACACAGTATTTGAAAAGCATTTACTTTCTCATTTGACACTTGAAAGAGAAGTTTGACAGTCACTTAACATATGTAGGCAGGGGGACTTGTTGAGTGCAAGGGATGGATTCTTTCATGCCACTATGTTGCCCTAAGAAAGAGAGGCCAAAAGAATGATCAAGGTGGCATGAACTGGAAGAGCAAAGGTTGCGAGCTGCAGAATAGAAATGCTGTCCCGCAGTATGAGTTGTGACCCTCTTATTAGTCAGGTACATGCCCGTGCAGCATATGAAGGAGCAGAGGGCAGCAGCACAAAGATCTCTGCTGAAGAATTGCCTCCCAGTTACCACTGTTGACCAGGAAAGCTATCTGAATTATGGGGATCATACCTCATGCTGGGGAGCCTCATGAAGTATTTCTCAAAGGCATTTGCTCACATAAGGCTGTTAGAAGAGTGTGGGAAAAGTTCCTTACATAGTAATGAGGACTCTGGCTATGAAATTGTTTTCTCTCTGTTATCTCAGCATAGTGCTACAGCCTAGCTGCTTAATGACAGTGGTAGAGAATTTCCGTTTCCATGCACTTCCTTGAAAACAGAGTTCTAAGCAGCAGATTTCTTGTGTGTTTTGTTTCCTTTTCCCATTCATCCTTTTTGTGGGAACTCATTCGTCTAAAAAAGAAAGTAGCTAGCAGTTTTTACTTTGGTATATTCACTACTGAAATATGAAATCTCAGTTATAGCTTCTTTCTTTTCAAACTACTGTAGATTGGGCTCACATAGTGCAGAATAGTTAACATTGTTAAAATAATAGTCTTAATGTACACTGCCCAAGAATAAATCAAAGTGTAAAAGACTATAACATTCATATGTCACCCAGCACTCCTTCCTGTTGAATCATTAAATCACTGTGTGCTTTGATTTTGATTAACTTGGCCTAACATAGCTGCTTAGCATCTAGCAACCAAGATGCCACTGAGAGCCACCGCAAAAGCATTAGAAAGCTTCATCTAAGAGAAGCATGTATTTGACACATGGCATAGTAACCAGGGCTTAAAGAAATTATTCAGGAAATCTGTCTTCAGTTCCTAGTGCTCTCTTGTGCAAATCTCCATTTTCCATGAGCAAAAGAAATACTTTTTCATTATCTCAAGATGTTTTATAATAATCCAGTCTTTTACTGTTTGAAGCAACCCAATGAAGCTGTCCCACTTGTTGAAACACTGTAAGTATATAAGGATATATCCTACTTGGTTAACTGGCTTCTCCAAAAAGATTAATTCTCACAAACTTTTTTGCTTAAAAGAAAAGTTATTTGTATGATTTAAAAATAAATAAATAAAAATATATTATTACAAATAAAAAAATTTACATTGTATAATGATTTAAATTATAAATGTATTTGAAAATAAATATTTTTTTCAACTAAAATAAGGGTTAACCTAACAAATGAAAGGGTCTCATATGCTAAGAAGGCAAATGTAAGGTAGAGATTATGATCATTTTAGTTGACATAAAAAATCATCCAATCAACAAATACATTTAGTTCACAAAGCCTATTGGTACTAATCTTCATTTTAGTAGAGTTTATTAAGTAAAAAAGCAGTCAGTACTTATCCATCTGTTCTTATCTATCCTTACAGTGTATTATGCGCTGTCTAAGGTGTTTTTGTCTTTGTTCCACCTCTGCCTCCAGCAGTTTTTGTTCTATTGAGTTTACACCCCCGTGGGGAAGCTGGGGCTGGCTGGTACAGTGCGCTTGCTTGGGCTACCTAACGCTTTCTCTGTGTCTTTGGCTATCATCCCTGTAAGTCTAATACTTAACTAGACTGTTTATGTAGGTCAAGAAGGTACTCCATTTCCTGGCAGCTTTTCGTCATCTTTTCAGGTAACACACAGCATCATTTCTTGAATTCTGTTTCCTTGCCTCTGCCCAATACAGCATAAAATTTTCTTGTAAAGTACAGGAAACAAGAAAGTTTGCGTATGTTTCAGTGCCCTGTAGAATCTGAGCTGCTTTTTCTTCCTCACTGTTGTAGTTCTATATTAGGCAAGAGTAAGAAAAGAACGTAAGGGATCCTACAGAAAGAATGGTAGTGGATAAATAGTGTGATTTGTGCACTGGTGTTGGGTTAAGGATCAAAGTTTTAGAATGACTAATTTCTGCTTATGTAGCAGGAGGATGCAGGACACAGTAGCAAAATATTAATGGTGATTAAAATCATTGCATGCATTGTATGTCTGTACTGTAAAATGGATAGTCATTCAGAATTCCTTCTGTTTCGACTCTAGCACAACTCTGTGCAAAGACAAAAATCTGTAAACAAGATGGCTGTAGAAGGACATTGCTGTGTTTGAGTTTGGCTGTGAATAGCTAGCAGCCATTAAGAGATCCGTATTGTAAATCACACCACTTTTGCAGATGAGCAAGCTTCTAATTTCCAAAATGCAAAAGACACCAGAGATTGATAACTATCAGTTTTTGGGAAAAGTCTATCCTGTGGATCCTATAGATGAGTAGCATTGCATTTCAGTGTTCCACCAAAATGTGGAATTGTGGTGGAAGTTTAGGCTCAGGTGACAAAAGTTGGGATGTGGTAGATGTGAACTTGGCTGGTTCAACCACACTTTGTCTTGGCTGCATTCATTTCATAAACTTTAGTTCTGCAAAGTGCAGCAAGATCAGTGCAAAACACCTAACACACGATGCTTTGGTGACCTGGGAGGCTGTATGTGGTCCAAACATGTGAGATGGAGTGAAATGCTGGAAGGCCAAGTTAGAGATGTTGCAAGGGCATGTGGGACAGAAGCACCCATCCAATATTCCCCATGAATACCTGGAAAAGTTGGGGCATTCTCAGTAGCTTGCAGCGTGGGTTCAGTTAAGTTGCTTTTGATTAGTTTTCTTATTCATTATATCTCAAAAATTACTTGTAGGTTGTAGTGTAGGCATATTTAGAGATCTTCTCCTCACTTCATTATTTACTTGTTAGTTTAGCTGCTCTTATTATTAAAGAGCAATTTACAATTGTAAGCCTTGTTTCAGAGTTCTTCCTCAGCACTGGCTTTTCAGCAGTGCTGCAGAAATCTACAATGTCAGTGGAGAAAATCTCTCCAAACACTCTGAAAGGAAGATGAAATCTTTATGCAGGCTGGACTTGTTCACTGCAGTCTGAAATTTGATGGTACTGGCTGCAGACTCATACTGTCAATGTGTTTAACAGGCATGCTATTGTTCATGTGGAAAGACTCTCCAAACAAAGTCCTTACTACTACTACAAATTCCTTGCAATCTACTTTGAAACTATACTTCTGTAACAGTTCTTTCAAAGTGAATCCTTCACCTGACTTGCAACATTGTGGATATATGGAAGACCCAGTTATAGTTATGACTGTTCTTGGAAAGACTAGAGTTGAAAGCTAAACTCTGGTAGTATTCCAAATATTTTATTGATAGCATTTTTGGGCACATGTAAATAAAGCTATCATTGAGGTTTCTGGACAAGTGAATATTTTTTTCATGCTCTAAGAGATTTTTTAGTTACTTTGTTTCAGCAGGAATTTTCTTTGTAAATGTTATTGCTTCATATTCTGGCACAGAAATTGCACATTAGATGGAAGTTATTGTCACCTTTCCTGAGAAATGGAAAGCAAAAGACATATTTTCTGAGAATACATTCCATTTCTTTTTTTTTTTTTTTTTTCTTCTTGACAGTTTCCTTTGCCCAGCGATTTAAGGTGAGACCATACCCCAGTGTGCTACTTTATAAAACAGATGCTAAGATAATAAAAGGAAGAATACAAAAGAGAATTCAGCCATTGTTTGCAGGCGAGATTATCTTTCCTATTGTTAGGTTATTTAAAGATTTTCTTTTCTTATTTCCTGTCTTCTACTAACAGGATCTTGTGTCTTCTGCTGCTACCCTACATATCATGGTGTTATAAAAGTACATCTATGGGCAAGTCAGTTACCTTAGAAAGAGCAAAGCTTCTTTGTGGAAACAAAAAATGCAGACTTTTAAAAATCCTAATTCTCTTGGTCTGTAAAATAATAAAATTCCTTCATTTTCTCAAAAATTAGGAAATAGAGCCTCTGTGAATTTGATGATAATCTTGCAGACAATCATTTAGAAAGAGTTAGCCTTGCTACATCATTTAGCATTTATTTAGATTCATTCTTTCAAGTCTTCATTTCTACCTTTGTTTTGCTAAGCTTCTTATCAGTACCAGCAGCAGCTGCAAAACATCTTCAGAGGTAGTACAGTAATAGGAAAAAATGGAAAAGCTAATAACATCTAGTTATTTCCAGGACAATCCTTATTTTGGAAAAGGGTCAGAAGAAGATAGTATCTTACTTAGTGAACTTCAGCATGCTTATCATTAAAATCTCTGACTCAGCTCATACGCCAGCAAGATCTGTATTAAGCATATTTTCAAGAATTATAAGGTTTGTACATCAAACCATTTTTTTTTGCAATCAAAATTCTTAAGAAGAATATATGCTATTCAGTTACCAAACTTGGAGAGTCAGGGAGTTATAAAACCAGATGGGACTCTTTACAAAGCTAGACTCATTCATCATCTGCTCACAGCGCGCTGGCTTCTTTTTCTGCTTCATTGTCTCTCACTTGCCTATAGGCCCGAGAAGCATGCTGTTTCACAAACATAAATTCTCATGAATTTAAGGTTCTGGGCATGTTCCAGTCTACCTCCTTTGGCAGCCTTCAAGGATAAGGAACAAAATAGACAACATGTGGCCAATTTAATTTGAACAGAATTTATGATATTGCATTTTAGTGCCCAGTGTATGATGAATTTCCTGGTAAAATATTGCATAGAAACCTGCAGCTGGTTCTGAGATCATATGAACAGTCTGAACAATCTCACATATTTTCTTTTTGTAGATGCAAGTTGGGCTGGTATAAAGAGCTAAACTAGCACAGTTAAAATCACTGCTTTTCCTTTCTTTGATTTACAAATTAGTGAAAATAAGAATAATGCAGAAGAGTAAGAATTCTGATTTAAAACAGTTTGAGAAGAATTCTTCATCTGCAATTAACTTTTTTTTTTTTCTATATTTTCAAAGAAGTTAAAAATCTATTTCCTATTTGATAGTGGAATATGTTTTACAATTATTAGAAAAGATAATTTCAGATTTTTTTCAGATTAACTTTTTTGTTGTTGTTAATTTCAACAGTTTGGGAGGTTTTTATTTGAAAAAGCCTTTATGCTAAAAATATAGAATAATTCTAAATAAAAAAAGTGTGCCTGATTAGATAATCTCAAGGGGCCATATACATGCATTCCTAATGTTATCAAGCTGACAAAAGTGTTGCACAATGGCCGGGAACAAGCAAGCCAAGCAAGCAACTACACTGGTATCTATTCTGGCTGTTTGCATTTAATTCAGAAGCATTGACAGCTGCTTCACAGTTTGAGGTTCCCAGCTGAGGCCTCTAACATTGACTCCAGGGAAGAATCAAGCCTATATACCAGTATTTCCTATGGGTAACAGGGAGATGCTACTGCACATATCAATAATTTTTGTCCATCTGATGGCATCTGAATCAATTTGTGCTCTGTCTCCAGTGATGCTTCCAGCTTCTAAAACACATAAGCTGTCATTATGCCTTAGTAGATCTTCAGGTTACTGCAAGAAAAAAGATGGTTTATGGTATATATATACCAAGACTTACAGGAAGTATATGTATACATGTAAACTGATAATAAATTGCCTATTTAGACTGATATTAAAATTGGTAACTACTGGATTGAGTGCTTTGAAAGTGAAGCTAACAACAAGAAATTTTACAAAATTCCTTATCAGGAGTAAACAACTACTACCTTAGTAGTTGTTTATCTATCTCTATTGAATACATTCCATTGTGAACAAGAAATGCTGCATTTGTAACATAAACAGTCATAGCTGTTTTAGAAGCCTGAAGAAGAGAAAATAGTCACTCCTTCACCTATTTGAAGTTTTGAATTCAAAGTGGAGAGTGTAAGAATAAAGTGACAAAAGCATTAGAGGTATGCCAAATGACATAATGAATGTCTCACTTTAGAAATGAAGAATATTGAAGTTTGCCCAGTAAGATTAAATTATTACCTTCTCTTTCTGCACTTTGAAATAGCAATATTTTTGACAATATTTGGGGAATGTCATACAGAGAGCAAACATTTGGAATTCAGTTATTCTGCCCCTCCTGATAGCACATACGTGTCCGTTTCTAGAGTCCCTTGCAGAGGGATGTTTTCCATCCCTACAGGATAAAGGCAGTCACTGAGAGGATAGTGGCAATAATTGTCTCCAGCTGTAATGCCTTGAAAAATACTTTTGTCCTTTCAATATATTCTGTCAATAAGGACATATTCTGGAACAAAGCATTACTTTTTCCTATTTTATTCCCACCTGAAGCAAGTCTAATAGATGCTAATAGGAAAGCTTCAAACTTTCAAGTGGTAGTAGTATATAAATCTAGAACAGGCGTGATATATTTAATTTCAGTAGAAGATTTGGGTATGTGAACCTGTCAGATCAACCTGTTGTTGTGGTCTTAATATAAATTAATTGATCATATAATGCACAAGTATGTGTAAGTGATCGGTTTATGGTAATACAAAATATTATACAGCTGTGGTCCTTCACATAAAAAATGCTGTACTTTTTTATAGTCTGAAAATCTACACAGAAGTACAGCAAACAAAAAATTACTACATTTATATTCTACTGTCTTGCCCACAGTTTCCTAACTAAATGCTACATTTAAGAATTTATATACTTGCAGTTATTTTAAAGATCTGCTTTTGCCTGTAAATGTCATCTAATTTTAGAAAAAATAGATTGGCAAAATTGGATATCACTCTGAAGCATTCATTTACACAACAGGTAAATTGCAGTATTTTTAGCATGTTGGTGTCTCAGTGGATGTTACCAGAAATTGTTGCTGCTGAGATTTTTGTATACCGATTACAGAACATGTTCTGAAATCTTTCAATATTGGCCTTACAATATATTTAAGAAAACGGTTGTCTCTTGCTGCTTCTTTTCCATCTTATTTCTGCTTTATGGGTGAACCTTCAACTGAGATTTCAAAAGGAGTTTTCTGAGGTGTCAAACAGCCAAGCTCTGGATATATAATTAAGAAATTACCACTTTCTCACAAATACTTATCAAGGTCTGTTGTAATTAATTTTTCATTTTTATTTGTATCACTAGAAGAGAGAAGAAGAAAGAGAATAGAAAGAAAAGAGAGAAAGAGTAAGAAGAAAAAGAAGGGAGGGGGTGGGGGGAAAGATACCAAAGACAGAAATAAGAAAAGTTTATGTGATAAATCAGTATATTTTGTTTCTTATTCATCATATTGGCTCTGGACAGAAAGATGTGTCTACACGTTGCAGTGCCTCCTATTGCTTTTTCAAGGACTGGCATATGTATCTGTTTCTGGTCTTTAAGAAACTACAGATGGTAGCCATCTGAAACACAGTTGGGCCAAAATAATTTCCAGACTCCTCGAAGTCACATTTATGCTTTCTGTACCTTAAAATGAGTATAATTTCTTCTGTGGATCCATATTCAAGTGTCTTTAAGACCTTAACTGCCTGTGATGTTTTTACACAGAAATACATGGGTGACCGTACAGTTGTAGTACTATTTCTCAGTCATTTGTAAAACAAATACAAGCATTAGGGAACAAATAGCATATTAATAAAATTGAAAAAAAAAAATGTAAAAAGCTTATGCTTTACTCAACAACAACTGCAAAGGATTGTGAGGTTCTAGAGATGGTTCATCCCTATAGGAATCTCAGAGGATATTATTAAGGGAAGTATTATCAGATAATAATTCTTGACAGCAGCATTATTTTTATCAGAGAAGTTGTTAAAGAAAAGGTAATCTTGACATATTCACATTTACTATCCGGTCTTAATTAAGGTGAGGCATTACTCAATCAAGAGATGAAAAAAAAGCACTATGCATAAGTTGTAGAGTCCACTTGAATGACCCAATAGAAAATCTGAATAGATAGTTTAAACAGATGGTTTAAATTGCATGAGAAATTAGGAATATCTGCATAAGACTTAGTGTGTTAAATTCTTCTGAGAATGATTAACCTAGACTGATTGAAGAACAGATTCAGAACGAAAATCTAAGGCATTGTAGATAGACCTTATCTATGTATATCAAATCCTGAAAGGAGGATGCAAAGAGGATGGAGCTAGGCTCTTTTCAGTGGTGCCCAGTGCCAGGACAAGAGGCAGTGAGCACAATCTGGAACACCAGAGGTGCCATCTGAACATCAGGCAACACTTTTTTACTGTGAGGGTGACTGACACGGGTTGCCCAGAGAGGCTGTGGAGTCTCTCTCCTTGGAGATACTCAAAACCTGATTGCACATGGTCCTGGGCAGCCTGCTTGAGCAGGTGGTATTGGACCAGATAGCCTCCAGAGGTCCCTGCCAACCTCAACCTTTCTGTGATTCTGTGATCATAAAGAAGTGAACCACTGGAAAAATAGTCATAATCCCTGAAAATCTAAGTAAACTTTTATGGAATGTTCTGGAAAGTGTCTCTGTACTAGTATTTCCACCCAAACCCTGACATTCAGTTACTCTGAAATCTGAAATCCATCTATTCATCAATCAGTATTACGAAGTCTGACTGTGTTCTTCGATCATTCCACATTAGTCATGGACAAAGTATTGAAGTGTATAGATCATGAGTCTGCTAAAAAACAGTCTTAACAAGGTACTATCCCTTCCCTGAAGTTACAAAAAAGAGGTAATTCAAGAAATGGTAATGCCCATCCTAGTCCTCCACAGGTCCAGGAATGAAATATAAATTGGTAAATGCATTCTGAGATGGGACAAATGAAGTTTGAAGAACATGGCAGTTGTGGAAAACAAACAAACAAAAACCACTTGCTTCCCCTTGCAGGCTGCTGTCTGCAAACCAATTATGGGGGGTAATTTTAAGGGCAACTTGAAATGTCGAGTAGCTCATTATATGCCTGTATGTAGAATCTCTAAGCAATATAGTGGTAGATGGGTTAACTTTCTCATTAGTTATTAAAATGTGAGATTGTGAGGTAAATTGAAATAAACAATTCACTGTGATGTCTCCACTGATATAAAAAAAAATCAGAATGCAGTTTTTTTGTGGTTTTTTTTTTTTTTTGTTTGTTTGTTTGTTTTTGGTTTTTTGTTTGTTTTTTTTTTCTTTTTGCAAGGATGCTTTTCATCAACTCTAACTTTTTTCAGAACTTTTTCATGGTGTGTGATTTCTTCACTGCAAGCACAGCAAATCCACCAGTCCTTTTAAAGTGTTCTGCTGTGAACTTTTTTTGGTTTTGTATTCGAGCAAGACAAACTACTTATCTAATCTTGCAACAATGTAGAATGCCTTTTATTGTGGCACATATTTTTAAGTTGGTCTCTTTGTTGGCAGTGTATTTTGTGAACATCTCTGAAAGTGCTGTGGGACTGGTCCATGTGCCTTCTAAGATGGCCAAGATACAGAGAAGACACCAAGTGCACTTTGTGTCTTCTTTCTATGGTACAGTAAAGCAGTCTGTCTCCTATAGTAACTGGATGGTACTATATTTTGATGCCTAGTATTGTACTGTATTTGCGTGGCTGAATGATTTACCAGAACACACAGAGGTTATAAATACAGTTGTTGGAGTATCATCAAGTATAATCCTCTAATCTAGAAAGGCATAGAGAGGGGTTACATATTTTAAACAAGCCAAGATACCTCTTTTTATCTTGTTGAAGAATTTCACAGTTATGAAATAAAAGAAATTTTAGAAATGTGGAAAGCAATTAATTTCTCCATTCATAATAAATATACTACCATGTTCTTATTGTACTAGGTGGGATATAAGCATATAGAAAGATTAAGTCTTTCTTTTGCTGTGCTATACAGGTTCTTTAACACATTCTCTGCGGTGTTTGCCTTCACTACACACACAGAGTATCTTGCCTGACATAGGTCCAATGGGTGAGATATCTGGCTTCCTCCTGCTGAGTAATGAAAGGAAAAGACAACCAGTGAGTGGTTATACATATGTATACATATGGAGGTTATGCCACGCAATGGGGTGCCTGTCTCTGACCTAGTCTTAGACGTGCTTGAATTGTTCCAGTCCCTTCTCTCCTCCTCTCTTGGCTTTCCTGTGCTTCACTACTGGTGGTCTGCTGTATTCCATGCAGATGTTTTCCCTATGTTATTTCATGGTTATTTTTCAAGTGGTTTCTTAGTAGAAGGGATGGAGGATCCACACATGGGAACATCTGCTCTAACAATTTTTCAAAGCAAACAGCAGATGGCATTGCTGCTTCCTTTTGATCTTGCAAGAAAAATCCCATACCAGTGGTGTTGGTTTAAGTTTCAGGCTGCTTGGTAATGGTGTACATGAGCATTTGCTTCTCCCTTTTCTCTCAACAGTAGCACTATTTGCAGATGTCTTCTCTGCAACTTTCTTCTGCAGCTTTTATTTCTTTCTTTTTGTGACCCTATCTTCTACTAGGCATCCTGATCTTTGCATTTTTCTCAGTCTCCCTACCATGGGATTTTATAATTAATGCCATATAATTTTTACCAATTCTCTTTTTCTATTCATTTGCTGATTACATGGATATAGATGTTTCATGCTGTTCTTCAGCTTTGATTATTTATGTGGTTCAGCCTCTGTATGTAATGAGTTAGGAACGTTCTGTACATTTCTTCAAGTGATTAATTTTTTTTTTTTTTTAATTTTTATTTTATTTTCATTTTTATTTTAAGAAAATTTTATTTCACAAGGCATTTTATTCATTTCTCATTAGGGTTTTCCTTTTAACTTAAATTTTGACATTCAGTATGCATGAAATCTGCAATATTTTAGTAAATTTGTAGGCACTTTTTTGTTATTATTATTGTTATTTGAGTTTTTGAGCACAATGTGAACCTTTCTGCACACTCACTTTTTATCACCCTGTGAAATTTATGTTGCTTCCTTAGGTACTTTCTGATCAAATCTTCCTGTACAGAGTGACCAGGTAGTTCTTGTTAACAGGCGAGAGAAATTAAATTTGCAGTCAGGATTTGAAAATACATTATAAAAATAAGCTGGGTTTGTTTAGGAGGTAAGCTGCAGGGTAATTTGTGGGATACAGGTAAGACAGTAAGAGGAGTGGAAGCATGGTATCATAAACATGAGCAGTCTCTCAGGTCAGCTCAGTAGAAGTTATTGTCAGCGTGATGGGTGAGAGCCAGGAATGTCACTCGCATTAACAAACCTGGAAGCTTATGGGGGAGCTTTTGCACACTCTGTCCCTTCTGAGTTGTGACGTTAATGGAAAATAGAGTATGGATGATTTTATCTTGTTGCTAAATTATTCTGAGTTGTGTTTGGCCATTTCAGTTAGAGGCCAGTCTGAGAACAGCAGGAGGCCCGTATAGCAAATCTGGTGCACTTGTACAGAACCTCATTTTCAGTTCTTCCAAATTCACTAAGTTTAATTTTACCCCAGCCTCCAACTTCCTCTTATTTATACTCTACTGCAGTCATTTTTATTATTTTAGTTTAAACCTGAATTTTCCTAAACAGTGCATACAAGTTATTTTCTTACAAAGATGTTATCCCCAATTTTGTCTTCTTTAATATTTAATTTTATATAATATAGCACCCTAATGCTAATTTCTGTTCCAAATATTCTGAGTTTGTTGCTGATTGTCATATATTTTTTAGAACTTCAATATTGTTTTATCAGTTTTTTTTCTTTGTCTGTTTTTTTACATTAAATTTAAACCCGCTCTAAAGGAAACAATCTATTTATATGTGATAAAAGGCACAAAACATTAGTCTTGAATGTTCTGTGCTTTTTACTTGAACTTGATGTCACATACTATACACTTCATATAACTTGGCATTAAAATTGAAACCAATAAATAAGAAAATGAACACTTGTTTTTTACACACAGTTGCAAATGACTTGATGACTTCTATTCCCCAGAAAATTCCCCAGTTGACTGGCGGCTAGCAAACGTGATGCCCATCTACAAGAAGGGCCGGAGGACTGACCCGGGAAACTACAGGCCTGTCAGTTTGACCTCAGTGCCAGGGAAGCTCATGGAGCAGATTATCTTGAGAGTCATCATGCAGCACTTGCGGGGCAAGCAGGCGATCAGGCCCAGTCAGCATGGGTTTATGAAGGGCAGGTCCTGCTTGACGAACCTGATCTCCTTCTATGACAAAGTGACGCGCTGGGTGGATGAGGGAAAGGCTGTGGATGTGGTCTACCTTGACCTCAGCAAGGCTTTTGACACTGTTTCTCACAGCATTCTCCTCAGGAAACTGGCTGCTCTTGGCTTGGACTGGCGCACGCTTCGTTGGGTTAGAAACTGGCTGGATGGCCGGGCCCAAAGAGTCGTGGTAAATGGAGTCAAATCCAGTTGGAGGCCGGTCACTAGTGGCGTTCCCCAGGGCTCGGTGCTGGGACCGGTCCTCTTTAATATCTTCATCGATGATCTGGATGAGGGGATCGAGTGCACCCTCAGTAAGTTTGCAGATGACACCAAGTTAGGTGCGTGTGTCGATCTGCTCGAGGGTAGGAAGACTCTGCAGGAGGATCTGGATAGGCTGCACCGCTGGGCTGAGGTCAACTGCATGAAGTTGAACAAGGCCAAGTGCCGGGTCCTCCACCTGGGCCGCAATAACCCCAAGCAGAGCTACAGGCTGGGAGATGAGTGGTTGGAGAGCTGCCAGGCAGAGAAGGACCTGGGAGTGATGGTTGATAGTTGGCTGAATATGAGCCAGCAGTGTGCTCAAGTGGCCATGAAGGCCAACAGCATCCTGGCTTGCATAAGAAACAGTGTGACCAGCAGGGCTAGGGAGGTGATCGTCCCCCTGTACTCGGCTCTGGTGAGGCCGCACCTCAAATACTGTGTTCAGTTTTGGGCCCCTCGCTACAAGAAGGACATGGAGGTGCTTGAGCGAGTTCAGAGAAGAGCGACGAAGCTGGTGAGGGGCCTGGAGAACAAGCCCTACGAGGAGCGGCTGAGGGAGCTGGGATTGTTCAGCCTGGAGAAAAGGAGGCTCAGGGGTGACCTTATCGCTCTCTACAGGTACCTCAAAGGAGGCTGTAGCGAGGTGGGGATGGTCTGTTCTCCCACGTGCCTGGTGACAGGACGAGGGGGAATGGGCTTAAGTTGCGCCAGGGGAATTTTAGGTTGGATCTTAGGAAGAACTTCTTTACCGAAAGGGTTGTTAGACATTGGAACGCGCTGCCCAGGGAAATGGTGGAGTCCCCATCCCTGGAGGTCTTTAAAAGACGTTTAGATGTAGAGCTTAGGGATATGGTTTAGTGGGGACTGTTAGTGTTAGGTCAGAGGTTGGACTCGATGATCTTGAGGTCTCTTCCAACCTAGAAATTCTGTGATTCTGTGATTCTGTGGTAGGTTAGGATTATAGGGAATGGGGTTTTATGTCTGGTCTCTGCCTAGAAGTGCTCCAGTACAATTCATGTGTCCTTGTATAGTTAAATTATTCTTGCAACAGAGTAGGGCAGCCTTGTCCATAGTGCTTATTGGGAGGAGTCTATGGCCTGTCCTGTTTCCTAAACTAAAACAGAGCATTACCTGGAAGAAATGTGGATGAAACATGCCCAAAAATGACAAGGAGACTTTATAACTCTTATAAGTTAAACTATAACTTAATTTGGAACTACTAAGCACAACAGTGCCCTTGCTCGTGTTTCAAAAAGGGGTTAGAAATTCACAAGCTTTTTCACCTCTGATAGGAACTTGTTAAAGTTGGAACTAGTTTCATAGCACAGAAATAGTATTCACGGCAGCTATTCTTCCCTTCAAACTTATTAATTTCCCGCAAAACAGTCCTGCTCCATTGTTTCTGAATTATAAGAATTAGGTTTTTTGGAACCTCAGAAAATCTGTTCAGGTGCAACAAAATGTTGGATATAGTGTTGTAGTCTGTGCTAATTTATAAGAAATGTAAACCAGAAAGTTTTAAAAATTCACCTGAGAAGTAATGTTATAAAGGCAGGGAAATAGGGAATATGCATTTGCGCTTTCACTAGAAGGTCACAAGAGCAAGAGCGTATGTATCACAAGATGAAGAGCAGATGTTAGAGTGGAGCTTTTACAGGTCACTTCACTTTTCACTTCACTTCACTTTTCACTTTCCACAAGGATTTTGAAACATTGGAGTTAGAGTTGTCGTGAAGGACTGATGTGGTGGACATGACAGAACTTAGACATTATTTTATTTCACATTCCCTAAACGTTGGAGTTCTGTGTCCACTTCTGGGCTCCCCGATACAAGAAAGACAGGAATCTCCTGGAAAGAGTCCAGCGGAGGGCCACAAAGATGATACGGGGCCTGGAGCATCTTTCCTATGAAGAAAGGCTGAGAGACCTGGGGAAGGTTCAGCCTGGAGAAGACTGAGAGGGGATTTTATCAATGTGTATAAATATCTCAGGAGTGGGAGACAGAAGGATGTAGCTAACCTCTTCTCAGTGGTTTGTGGGGACAGGACAAGGGGCAATGGCTGCAAGATAGAACACAGGAAGTTGCACCGACATGTGAAAGAACTTCTTCACGGTGAGGGTGATGGAGCACTGGAACAAGCTGCCTAGAGAAGTTGTGGAGTCTCCTTCTCTGGAAATATTCAAGGCCCATCTGGACGCCTACCTGTGCAGCCTGCTCTGAGGAACCTGCTTTAGCAGGGAGGTTGGACCCGATGATCTTTCGAGGTCCCTTCCAACCCCTACAGTTCTGTGATTCTGTGACTTCTTTTTTTTTAAAAAAAAAATAATAGGATGATATTCCTGTTGATATAAACAATAAGCAACAACAAAACCCCTAGAATTAAAAAACAAAACAAAACAAAACAACAACAACAACAAGAATTAAAAAAAAAAAAAAGAAAAAGAAAAAGAAAGATGCCATTTTATGCACATGAATGAGCATCATGAAAGGAAACTTGTATTACCCATGTAAAAACATCTCCAAAAATAATGTTGATTTACCTAAACACATTTTGTTTACTTGGTGCCATGCAAAATAGGTCCATATTAGCAAGATAAATTGGCTTAATCAGTTAAAAAGTAATTGCAAATCCATTTGCAGCTCACACTATATAACTTTTTTTCTCTCAGGACCTTTTAATTTTGTTGTATGAATAGGTCTTGCAGCTTGCTGTGGAATACTCTGCTGCTGTCTGGCAGTGGTACCGTGACCTTTGCAAAGAGCAGTTCTGTGGCTTTTCCTATTGGTGTGATTGGGAGAAAGATTTAATTACCATGTCCACCAAGGGGCATGGCCTGACATGAGAGGAGGAATTTAGTACACTCCAGTTGTTTGTTTGTTTGTTTGTTTGTTTTTAAACAAACACTTAGATCAGCAAGATCCAGCATTTTCTGCTGAACTGTTTTGCTCACAGCTGTGCATTCCTCTCTTGTTGCCACTTTTGTTCCTGGAACAAGAAGGGGGGCTTGTGGTTGTGCACTCCAAACTTGAATCAGAGGATGCAACCAGTGTAAAACTACCCTAGCCCAGAAATACAGGTGGAGTGAAATGGTGTGTGGACCTTTGGTATCACTCTGGCTGGAAGCTTTACTGTTTTCACATGATATCACTCTGGACACTAGATGTGTTTAAGGTAAAAAAGAGAGAGAAAATTCAAACATAAGAAAGGATCTCCACTTTAAAATTGGAATAAAAATTACAAGATAGAGAAAAATATAAAATGCATTTTTACTTTCCAGTCTTCTGATAGGTTATGATTTCTCTGAATTGTGTTTTAACAGTGGGAGCCAAAAGTTAGGTTGAGTGGAATTCTGTCTTCTTAGTATTGTCATTCAAACTGAGCTTACTTTTTTACTCTACCATATTTGCTGAGGATTGCATGAGCTACTCAACAGCACTTCACCTCTTGAATGTACTTTCAAAACGGATTTCTTAAGTTGATCTTTCCAAATTAGGCTTTTTTCTTTGTGGGTAGGTGTTTAATTTGAATTCATATATTTCTTCTCCCTGATGCAGACCATTCTTCTTTTTTAACTATTTTCCAAAAGAATTCTCTTTCTGGTACTTTTATTGGAAAGGAAATGTACCCATCCACAGCTCTCTTCTAACTTTGACTGTGATTACACACATTCACCTCTCTGTGACTGTGATTGCATACATTCTTCTCCCTGTGACTTTGTGAAGATGTCCATCTTCTTTATCCCCTGTTTATTGTAAATGAAGCTTTTATTGTATTCCAGAATTCTAAGTATTCCAGGATTATTTCATACAAGTAACAACAAGGCTGTTACAATACTTGCCAAATTATATACCTTTGGAAGTGTTCATTGTATTATTTTGTCTAATGCACAACCTTTAGCTCAGAATTGTCTTAATAAATCCCACAATCTGTATGTTCGTAATACAGAAAATAAAGTAAGCCCTGCAAAGTGTTTTTTTGCCAGTTTAACTCCAGTCATCCTACCTAATACAAATGTGCAATTTTAATTGTGTAATACAATTTTAGTTTCGTGCCATCACATAACCGTGGTGACTGGGGCTGTGTTATTACCAACATACATTCTGCTGTGTAGTGTGCCTGGTGGCATGGAATGATAAGTCTGCACTGAATTTACAGTTGTTTGCGCTGAAATACAAATATTCTTACACTAGTCATAATAAAATTTTATTAGATATTTTCACATACTAACTGCAGCAGGTTAGGACATACCGTGAGGTCATCACCCAAGTATATACCTCACTTCTTAGATGGGCTTTTGTAATTTGCTATGAGTTCTATATAGCCATCATTAAAATATAGTAAAAAATAAGCAAATTAAAGGAAATAAGTTAAAATAAATAAATAAATAAATGTGTAAAATAAAACAAAAAGTGTTATGCCAATAACAAGGCAGCTTGTTAAGGCATATCTTGACTTTTCCAGAGAGACATATTTTTATGCCATTTTTCTAAATCTTAGTGTTTACTGAAGATGGTGCTTTCCTTAGGCAACCCAGTTTAATCCCAAGACTTGGTGTATTTACAAGTTTTTCCAATGTGGTTTACTTAGAATCTCAAAAACAACAAAGGAAGATATTTTTCCTTTTCGGAAACTTGTGAGATCCTACATTCAAAGCCTAGTGGGTAGATTAGTGTTGCCTGGCTTTCAGGCTACCTGACAACATACACAATGCTCACATGCTGGAATTTCATGAGGTATAAGTCTGTCCTTAATAATCATTCTAACAGATTTCTTTTGTTTTAATCTTTATTTCTCCTGCTCATTCACAGTGTTTCTAAAAGAGGAAACAGATAATGAAATTTTCTCATGAAGCAATTCTTTATTTGTTTATTCAGAAATCTTCACAGAGTGGTGCATAAGGAGCATTAACTTGCATTATCTCCAAGCATGAAGTAATGTATTTGGATTCCATGTCTCTCTCTCTCTTTTTTTTTTTTTTTTTTTTTCTTGTCAGGTGTGTTTCTACTCCATACTGGTAGCAATTTCATCTCATTTTGCATTAGTTTTCCAACCTCCCAGGCACACTTCCAAGAGAGGCAAATAGTCTTCTGATGTCCCACCCACTTGTTATTTGGGGAGAAATGGTCTTGGAATTAATATTCTTTCTCCCATTATGTGACCTCATGCCTGTTTTAATCATAGGAGGAACTAAAGAACATTTACAATCCCTTTATTACGTGCAAGTTTAAAGAACAAATGATGATCATGCCATAGTATTTTAGTGTGCTAATGTTCTATTTTTGGTGTTTAACACAATTAAATCTAGCAGTGTTCAGCACAGAAGAGCTAACCTTGAACATTAACAGTATAGTTGGAGCTCCAACACTAACATAAGTCTGCCAAGCATTTATACTGGGTAGATTACTCACCACAGTTGAAGCTAAATAAAACTTTTATTCTGTAGCTAATCCATTTGAAAAATGACTAAGAAATCAGAGGCAGAGAAAAACTGGAAAATTTACCAATAGTCTGGTTTGCAAAAGTTAAGGGAAAAAAATGGATTGTATTACAAATATGCAGTCTTTTGATTTTGTTGCAATTTATTCATTCAAGAAGAAGAGAGTGTGTCACTGTGAAATATGTATGTACATATGGTATTATTGTGGAATGCACAGAACCCATAGTACACTGCTTTAGAGAGGGGAAAACAAAAAAGGAGCATACGAGAGCAGCATTAGGAAAAATAAGAGGAGGGGAATCCAAAGGAAACAGATAAGGAGCAGGAAGATAAAAGATGACACCCTGGTGTCAGAGAGGACAAGAGGAGGTGATGATAGGATCTGGTTGAAAGACAGTTTGAGAAATGCATCATGTTGTCTGTTCCACAAGCTCTAGTGAGAAGGAAGGGTTTAAGGAGGAAGTTAAGCAGAACAAGTAATTCGCTGGCACTGAGTCCACAGAAGTTGGATCAAAAAATGCAGGAGTGCATTTGATGAGGAAGGCATGACTAAATAGGCATTCTAAGGCTCAGTTGATTTCTTTAGAACATTGTTAGGGTGTTACACTTTACCATTCTTTGTAATTGCATGTTAATATTTAATTTCAACACTTTGGTGCAAACAGCAGATTTAAACTGTTACATGTTTAAGGTTTAATGAATGAGATATAGCATTTTGTATCATGACGGAGTCCTAATTCCTGTGCCAGGAATCTAATATTTTGTTTATCTTGCGTTCTGTAATAGCACACGTGCATAGTGTAATGCCATCCTCTAAAACAGTCCCTGTCTCACGGGGAGAAAAGTTTCTCTGCTGGTAAATGTAATGGCATCAGGTCTCTCTGCTGGTGTTGTATGGAAAAGACAACATCCCTGTAAGCTTTACATTCTCACATTGTTGGAGCTTCTAAGTTTTGTCAGGTGCTGGTGACTTGGACCTAACACTAAGTTGTAACTCAGGAGACAAAACAGTTGGAAAACTTGGAGAAAGGCTCTAAGGGTCAGTGAAATTTACTATGGGCAGCTGCTGCTTCAAAGCAACTCTCTATGCAGAAGCCTATTAAGAAGTAGTAGGTTACTTTCCTGCCGTTTCCCCAGCATGATGGATGACGTTCTGAAAAGGGAAAGGACTTCCTGTGCCACAGAGGTTTTCCCCGTCACTTCTTACCCAGACCAACATGCTGAATATGCTTTTCTCTAATTACTGTTATGAATCTCTCGAAATAAAGTGCTTTCTTCAAATGATGATAAATATTAATTTGTTTTCATCTATGATGGGTGCTCGAATGCCATTATTTGCAGATGATCCTATTTATATTCCAAATAGCCCATTTACATTTCAAAATAGCAATAAACTCTTTCTAGAAATAGGTTCAAGCTGCAGAATTGGAATTTCATTTTTCCAAGGTTCTGGTGTATTTAGATTTTGAAACTTATTTAACTTCTTCTTGATAATATGAATCGAGAGCAGAGCTTAGAACAGTTTTGATTTTAATAATATTCGTATGTAAAAATCTGTTTGCATATGTTCTAATATCTAATTTAAACCTATTAAATCAGGGTTAATTTAATCTGGGGCAGGACAAGTTCTTTGCTTTTTAATAACAATGTATTTAGCAAAAATTTTTTTAAATGACCAAAAATGTGAAACTGCAGCAAAAATCCAAGATACATCAGCTTAGATAGTACATCTGATGGGCTAAACTGCTTGATGGGCCTAATTAAGATACATCCATACTTGAAATAGGAAAATGTGAATACTGATGTACCAGTAAAGAAATTGTAATTGTATAGGCTTGGGATCTTTAATTTTGTATGTATAACAGAAAACAGAACATATTACTAAAAGAGAATGAATTCTGAAAAATGCTTTCCCTCAGATTCTTATCACTAAATCCAAATATGTTTGTAGGCAATTAGAAATAACTGAATTCTGGATACTACTTAAGTCTTAATGTTTCAGGATAAATACTGCAGCCAAGTCTTCAGCAGAAGCTGTTACTGGAATTGTTTAGGAATGTGAAGAAAGGAGGCTCATGTAATCCTGCTGTGTGTTGCTCTCATTGCCTTTTACTCTCTCCTTCATAACTTTTTCAGTCTTTTGCGAGCCTTAACCAGATTTAGTAGAAGGGTGAAAGCCTCATAACTATTAATTTTCTATAAATTCTGTGAGAATAGCATGAGACAGGAATGTATTCACTGGTTCAGAGCAAATGTCTAGGTAATGTCTCTCTGACAATGGCCATGAGAAATTATACAAGAACAGAGCAAGTAGAGACTGACACTTGTTCCAGTGTATTTTCCCAGCTTTTGACTGTTACGTTATGGGCTTCCTGCACCCCATCTGTAACAATCAGTTCAATCTCATTTCCTTGCTGGCTGACAACGGGCATTATTTGAGATGTTCTTGTGAGACACGACTTCCCTCTTTGAAAGCCTCCTTTTTTTTTATAGAATTAGTAGCACATGGACAACCATGATATTCTTTACTATTCTAGTGTTGTTCCTAGTGCAGAGGTTAAACTTAACAATTTTAAAGTTCCGTATATCCTCCCAACAGTCTGTGTAAAAACTTGTTGTCTCATTTGCTGCTTCTAAGTATCATGCTTCCAGTTTCTTGGTGCGCATGATAGGCACAGAGAAAAAGTGCCTGTTAAAGAGCCTGCTGTGTCTCCTCTTTTTCCTCATTTATGTTAGTGCAACTCTTTGTACAGCCATACCTGTAAGAGCAGTCTCTTAAATCTGAAACACTAGTATCATTAAATACTGTTTTGTGTTCAGTACTGCTTTGTTGTTTTCTTAATGAATTTTACTCAGCTTTTTGCTTTCTTTTATTGGTGGGCAAACACACACAACCAAACATCTCTACCCATAATTGGTTGTATAGGCTTGTGTCTGGTGAAAACACTGCTTCTATTTCACCTGTGTAGTTACTTGGAAGAACTTAAAAACTTCCTTTACATTTATTCTGAACAGAATCAAACAATGACTGTTACAAAAATCCACCTTGGTAGCATCCATACCAACCCATAAAAACACACCTGTGCTCTCTGTTGAAAATCAACCAAGTTGCTTGAAACAATTTATATAGCCTATATAGCCTCCGTTTGGAGCTTCAGCTGACCAACACCTGGCTATTGGGAAAGGATGGTCTGATTCTCTTTCCTTCCCTAGATATATCTTATTTGTTCTTTAGCTCAAGAGCTCATCAGACAGACAATGAGAGTCCTGCCTGGCTCCATGATAAGCCAGTTCAGGGAGCTAAACCAGAAGAACACCAACCATTTTTTTTGCAAGATTCATTTTTGTGCCACTTTTTAAAAAGGGCTTCAAGAGACATCAAAGGACCTGCATAAGAAGGAATTTAGCATTTGTGCTATGCAGATTAGCAGGAACTAGAATTAGTAAGCGTATGGAAAGCATCAAAATTGCTATAGTAAAGGTAAGGCAAACTATGGGAGTTCTTAGGAGGAATCAACAGGAATGTGGGCAAGGAGTGTAGTCTAGTTAGATTTTCTAGAGATTTTTGGTGAAGTTGTTTTAGAAACGGCTAGAGAATAAGGAAAAAAATCTTGACGTTGGATAAATAACTGAACCAAAGGAAACAGAAACTGAGTAAAAACTGAGTAAATGGTCAGTTTTCACAGCAAATGACGATCAACAACGAGTATTCTCAAAAAAAAAATAATAATAAAATTAAAAAAAAAGAGGGGGAATAGTGAGCTGACAGTCTTTGAATGACACTGAGTTCCAGAGAGAAATTAAAACAAGGTCTGACTATGGAGAACTGCAAATGGACTTTTGAATGTTGAATGGCTTTGTGATAGAATGGCAGATGAGATCAGTGTAGGTAAGTGTAAATTAATAGACATAAGGGGAAAAAAGGATCCTGGCTTTGCATATGAAAAGGCAGACCCTGCCTATTATTACTCAGTATTTAGATATTGGGCTTATAATAGACATATTTCTAAACAGAAATAGAAATATTTTATTATATTTTTTAGCAGAGGCAAACATACATGATACTCCCATGAAAACATTAGGTTAGTATCCATGAAAAGAAAGCAGATCTGTTGTTAATAATTATTTGGAAGGGAGCAGAAAACAGAGAACACAATTTATGTTTCTTGGTACAGCTATTGTGTTACCATATTCTGAAGACAATATGCAGTTACAGTCCCCCTTCCCTTTACCTAAAGATAAATGAAAGCTTGTTTGGATTCTGAGAATTGTGGTAAGGCTCACAATGAAACAGTTTTCATACAGAATATTTAAACAAGTCAGGACTCTAGGCTTGTAAAGATATTCTGAGGAATATGAAATACAGAAGGAACCACCTCTGGTGTGGGGAATCCCTTAGCTGTAAATTACCAAAGTCTATTGCAGGGGGGAGGGCATTGCTCTGCTCACACTGTTCTTAAACTGCTCAGGCATCTGCTGTTGAATACTGGGCTGGATGGAGCTTTGATCTGATCCAGTACAGCCATGCTTGTGGCTCTATGGTTTAACAACTTGAATTAGCCCACAATGTGGTTAGATTGTGCAAATGAAGAAGTACATGGAGACTGTCCTCAGCTGTATTTCACAGGGTGACCCTCAGCAAGCTTACTGCTTTTATTCTGGTTTGTGTAATCGTAGACTTAGCCAGTGTATGACCAGAAGTAAAACCCAGAGTGTATCAGTGGTTTGAAGTTTCTGCAGTCATTCGTTAAAATGTTCTTTGAAACTCAGTAAGTTCAAATTATATTTTAATAGCAAGGAAATGCTAATAGTTTACAATATGTAAAGCTCAATAAGTGGCCCAAATGAAGTTCATTCTTTTTCTGGTGACGTGGTAATATCCACTTGTCAATACTGCAAAATCGTAAATGCATTTCACATACTAAATTACTTTTAAGAGACAGATTCTCTCTCTTTTTTTTTTTTTTTTTTTTTCACTCACCACTTTTTTCTTTTCCTGCTAACATATGAGAGCAGGAATAGCAACTCTGCATACTTTTTGTGTTCATCTCTAATGTTCAGCAGACAGCAGTAGAATTCTGACCAGATTTACAGATATGTAACACCAATATATGTAACTGATAAAATGCGATCTCGTGATAGAATACCAGTTGTACTGGTCACATATTGGATCTAAAACTGAGTCAGCACACCTGAACTCCATCCTAATTCTGGCTTCATGCAATATGCATGGAAGAAGCAGTACACAAGACTTTTGAATTCCCAGATGTGCTTTATGTCCTTTCCTATCCGTGGAAGCTTGCTGCCTTCCAAATTAGTAGAGAATCTGCAACACATGTGCTTCCAGAAACTGTGTCAAAATACGATGATTTAATACAACATTCCTTTCTGATTAAGAAAACTACTTCCAGTGAACTATCTGCTTTTTTATCAGGCATTCAAACTACTGACTCTGCTTTTAAATGCCTCTTTTCTTGGCTTTATGTTACCTCATTTAGACATGCGCAAGGAGATTAATTTTCAACTTGTAGAACACTGATTTAAAACCATACTGACCCCTTTTATATTAAAAACAGAGAAGAGCTCATAAATTAACACTTACTTCATACTATTATCACTGTTCTCAGTGCCTTGAAGACTTTGAGTTGCCTTGGTACAAATTAACCATATTAAATATCAGTTGTACACATACCATTAAGTGTATATGATGCACAGAAGCATAAGACAAAAGAACTAATTCAAAGAACTATATTGACAGTGCAGATGGTGATTCTTTTCAGTAGTGATTCTAGTCTTCTGGGTCTTCAGCAGGACAGTTTTGCCCCTTGTCCTCTTTCCATTTGAAGATATCCATCCATTCCCTTTATCCTTTTTCTTCCAAGGGAAGCTGAACTCAAATAGCATAAAACTACAAAACCTCTCCCCTGACATGTAGCAAATGCTAAGTGTAACATTAGTCCCGCAGGCACAGGTCTTGATTTGTTTTTATTACACTGTTCTACAAAAACTCCAGTGTACAGGTAGTTTTCAAAAGCAGGCTCACACAGAGGACATTAAAATAATTTGGTCTAAAGGTTAACTGGGTGAATGAGTTAATGAAGTCGAAAGCTTTCATTACAGACATGAAAATTAGTTTATTTAAAACCAGACCGTCTCTTGAATTAAAACCTTTTGTAAAGTTAGCAAATCTTCAGTTTGGGAACCCTTTATTTCCTTTTTCTTCTTGCCTGGTAAAGAAGTGGAAAGGGTGATCAGGTCCACTGACCTTTTGTTTTTTAATGCAGTAAAGTACTTCTTCAACTTTCCTGTTCACCATGTTCACAAAACAACTTTCTTCCCCTGTCTCATCTAGATTTTCACATGCATTCTCTCAGAAATCTTCACATTCACCCTTCTTCTGGAATATCATGTGTAATCACTAGCAAAGGTACAGGCATTTCATTCACACCTGGAAGAGGACATAAAATGATTCACCCCTGGATTAACACCAGCCCCTTCAATGCAAAGTGGTGAGTTTCAAATCACTAACTTTAATTTCTCAGCCATTTTTGTAGAAATGCTAGAAGCCAGCACAGCATGTGAGTAATGTAATATAGAACTCTGCTAGTATAAATGATAGCTCAGCTGTAATGTTGGTGAACAAATGATTTGTGAGGGTAACTGAATACTTTCATTCTAATTTGATGATGTGAGAGGCTAGAGACTGAAAGGAGGCACAAATACATGATGTTAATTTCTCCTTAATGCAGTGTTTGATAGCTACAGATGGCTAGAAAAGACCAAGTAAAAAGGAATAATAACTTCACAAAGTGGAAAAATTTTGCAAGTTTTTTACTATCTAAAACATAAAATCAGAATGCAGGGGCCAGCAGGAAACTGGTGAAGTGAGAAGCATGGAAGAGATGAGGAAATTATTTTATCATATATGAAATTTAGCGTAATGCAAATACAGTGCTTTGAAGATTTTCAGTCCATGCTTATGAAGGTTGTGACCATTTGCACTGTCTTCTGCAGTCTTCTTTTTGAAGTTAATCATATTAATTCATCCTGAAATGCTTTAATATTTATTTTTATCTATTTATTTATTTATTTTTAAGTGGCCTAGTAGGTCTTCTCTGTTCCCCAGTTTCTGTGAATCTGCAGGACTTCAGTTTAGTAGGTAATTTCCAGCTTCTTCAGAACATAATTTAGAGTTGTTCTCCTTGAGTGGAGTTACCCAAGCTACCAGTTGGTGATTTCCCCTTTCTGGCCTTTTTGAATGGTTCAATTTAGGGTCTCTTTAGCATTTGCCACATTACTTTTCACACCACAAGGTCTTTGGGTTTTCTAACTTCCCTGTAGTAAAATGAAATGAGGAAAATGCTCCTATTCCTTCTGCTTATAGTTATCTCCTGAGGGAACTCGATGACTGTGAAGCTCTGTGAATTACACCCTCGTAAGTACATATGAGGAGTCTTCAGGCTGCCTACCATTCATTCGTTATTGAATACTGGGATTTTTTAACATAAAGGTGCTAAGAACTCAAGAGATGACCAAATACTTCAATCTGTAAGTGAACAAAGAAATACTGGTTCCTTTCCAAACCTTCTGAATCAAACTGCAGGGGTTCATTTTTTGAACTGAACCCTGCAGGATTCACACAGCTGTAGAGAGAAATCTAACACCCAGTCCAAGTGAAACAATTCCTGAATCCAGTCAAGAATTCCTAAACCAGAGGAGTCATAAAACTTTCTTTGTGAAAGTCTTGTTTTCTATTTTTAATGTTTATGAAATATATCATTTTTTTGTCTGTGTCCCTACTAATAGTAAGTGGCAGTTCTTCACTTCAGGGCAAATTGTTAAACCTACAGTAAGGTTTTCTTGAGATAAACTATGCTTGAAGTCTATAGAAGCTGGAATTCTGCTTGGGTAAAATCTGAATAAGGGTCTTATGATATGACCTTCAATGACTTTTACCGACATTTTCATTTTAATAAAATCAGTAGAGCTGTGACCTTGATCACCATTCATTTGCTCAGGATTCTGCTTCATTCATAATGAGGGCCTTTTAGGTTGCAAAGTGGGGACTGAAGAAATTGTAGATGGTTATAGTGTGCCAAAGCAGATTACTGAATTAGTGATGTAAGGGAAAACATAAATAGAAAATCTAGTTAGATTACAGGAAATCAGATGCACTTAATTAATGCATTTGGAGAATGTATTTTCTAAATCGTATATGTGATGAGGAAGTTAAGTACAATTTTAGTTTCGGGAAGTAAGGTGAATATACTAAAATGTATAATTTCTCAAGCATACTGTCCTGTGCCTGCCTTTATGTATGGAGCGTACAGACTGAAGTCAAGAAGTCAAAATCACGCATGTGCTTATATAAGTTGTTTGAAGTCGAACTAGAAATGGAAAATAGCCTTTCTTTGAAAGGCCATTCCCTGACCCACCCTGAAACTTGTATCCTTCTCACCTTGTGGCAACTAATTGTTACCATGTACCTGTTGTATGGTGGCTATAGATCTCTCTCAAACGTTAAGCACATAAGCAGTAAAATGAATGTTAATTAAATGATTGGAAATTAGGAAAGTACTATTTTGCAGTAGGGTTCTCTAATGCAAGAAGCACTGCACTTCTTCCTTTACCTAGCTCTTGTGTGAACTAAGCAATATGTTATTTTAAAAACATATAACCTGGCAGGGAATTTACAGAACACTTAAGGAATTATTTTAACAGCTAAACAATACTGCTGTTAGGTGTTTTATTTCTAGTTTTAATTGTCTACCTTTTTATCTTATATCTTTACTAAAATTACAAGTACTTTATTATCAAACACATAGTCCTAAATGTAGAAATTAAAACTTTGAATTAATTCTTCATAGAGTTCTTTAAAACCAAAAATAAATCATATCACATGTGAAGCCCAACAAAGTTTAACATCGCAATTGGAAATGACATGTAGCACAATAGGTATTTTACCCCATTTTGTCATATATTTGGTAAAAAACTTTTCATTTGCTTTGTTTTAATTTGGACCATCTTTGGGATGCAGGCCATTATTAACAATTTTTCAACAAACTTTATGCAAATCAATTTTTATTTTTGTCATTATATTATAACAAAACAAGTGAGAATCATACTGTGCAGTTCCACCAGACCTGGAGCAGACATAAAGAAAAAGATATAAATGTGTCAGTATTATGGGAGGGAAAATACATAAATGCACATGGTGACTCTCTTAAGTCTTGGGCTCAGTGTGATACTAATTCATTTCTGTGACATTTGGAAAACTTCTCCCAACATTAATAACAAGCTTATGGTGGGGGGTAATTCTGACAGACACAGTGTTGAAATAAAAACTTGAAAGAATGTCCATCAGATTTTACAGGTGCATAGAACATGCATTTGCAGTGATTGATGATCTTTTTGTTAAAGGTTGACATAATGTTGAATGGAATGTTTTGTTTATATATGGTGGTCTAGTTTATTGACCAGTACCAAAATGTATGACCAATCTGGGACTTCGTACAGTGTCTCTTTTTTTCTTCATTCTTTTTTTCTGGAAAAAAAAAAAAAAAAAAAAAAAGTATTTACCTTCTCTCCCCCTTCATCGGTACATGGATGCCGTTTGATTATTGTATAAATACATTTTCTTAAAATTTTTTTTCCTTTAAAAAATACTTTGCTGAATTGAAGATTTCAGATTAACATACCAAACTTTCAGGAATATTTAGAGAAAGGATTCTAGGATTGACCTTCTGGGCAAATGTTACAGAACTTTATTTGCCCGCAGTTTTTTAGTGAAAGCAAAAATAACAGTCGGCATGCAGTTCAAATACATCTGTCTTCTTTACAGAAGATTGTTTTTGCTGAATTTCACTTAAAAAAAAAAAAATGTAAGAAAATCTGAATATGTTTACCCCTAACAATTGCAAGTAGAAGAACAGGAAATACGGTGGCATTATCTAATAAATTATTATTTTTTTCTCTTTTATAAGATCAGATTCTTCCCTTGCAGCTCAGAATATTACATTTTCAACTGCAGCAACCAGTTATCTGAATCCAGAATTGATTTTAAAATGGTGAAGATATGTACACTCAAAACTATTCTTGATATCCATGTAAAACTTGAGCTTCCCTCTGAAAGCAGAATTTTGTATTTTAATGTACTTCTTGATGTTCAAAATAATGAAGAACAAACAAAATAGAGGTTAGTGATAAGTTATATTAAAAACATTATCATATGAAGAGCAATGTGTAAGTTGCTCTTAGTTGTAATAAATGTGAAATGAGAACCTCTTCAGTCCTTCAATCCAAAAACATAGGCTGAAGTTCTCTTCTTACTATTCATAGAGAGAGGGTATTTTATACATTGCTTGTTTTTCACCTGGCCTTAGAGAGAAACAAAGTCAAGGAAGTTGGTAGCACCCAAAAGGATAAGGTAGTCTTGGATCATGGGCATCTTCGGACATACAAGGGAAGTGTGTAGACTCATCTCAGTCTTTTCACTCTCAGACTGAAGATTTGACTTGTGAAAAATCTTGAAAAATACTAAGGCTGTCCAGCTGTCTTATTTTGTTACATCTTATCTCTATGGGAGAACTCTGTCTCATGTTCACTGTATAAATTCCAAAATATAATATGGCTAGCATTACAGTTCTTAGGTTTTCCACATTAGAAAAGTTACAGTTGTGTGTGTGTTGTTGTGGTTGAGGCATTAGGCCACCAGGACTTAACCTGTCCAAGTGCTGTTCTCTTCTGGTGGTTTTGGAACTACGTGGAAGAATTTAGCTGAACTATAGCTGCTTTATACACCTGGGTTTAGTTCTGAAGGAACTTGATTCAGAATCTTTTCTAGTTGTGTTCTGATGGTTTTCATATTCCTGCAATAAAACAAAAAACATTTTAACCAGTAAATATATCTGTATTTAGTCATCTGAATATCTCTCCAAATCTGTAAGGGTTTAATACTGGTCCATTGCATAGCCAACACCCTTTAGGACTCTGTAGTTTGGTTTGTTTGTTTGTTTGCTTTCTCTTACCACAGTACATACTGAAGTAGAAGGTGTCTGCCTCTGGAAATCAGATGACAGTACTGAAAAAGTGAGAAAACACCCTTTTCCACTAAGACCAAAGACCAGTGAGAAGGAAGTTAAAGAATTTGAAAGAATTACAGACCTGAACCGAGGCAGTAAAATTGGAGGAGTGTATAAAGGAAACTAAGCTTTATAAAGCAGAGTGGAGAATAGTTGCTGTGCCTGACAAAATTTTGAAATGATAACTCTGTGAGACTTGGGCGAAATGAATTTCGGTACAACTCTAAGAATACTGGAGTATCATCTTGAAAGAATTTTTAGAGTAAAACTCAAACAATGATTAGTGATGAAAGTTAACATTTTAAAAGAACAATGTATCTCAACATTTATGAATGCTCAATGTATGCTTCCTTTGCCTTTTAGATATTATAGACAATGCTTGCAACATATCTAGGAAGTCTTAGAAAATACTAATTATTTTGCTTAATGCTGTGTAGAATTTACCCGCATTGATTCAGTGGGGATTGAGAGAAAAGACATTTTGTTGTTCTTTTTTTCCTGTCTTTTCAAAGGATTCACATTTGTTTTGTACACAGAACTCCAAGTGATCATCAGGCTGATCAAATATAAAACATTACTTAAAGACGTAGTATTCTACACATCTAAAATTGAATTTCAGAGCAAGTACATACTAAGTTTATATACTTGTAGTTTTGTTTATTTAAACATAGTTGTACGGTATGTCTTTTTTTTTTTTTTTTTCAGATCAGAGAATGCTTATCAATTTTTTTTTTTGGTATTTTTTTTAAATTGTTAATTCTAAATATGTGGTTAATTATATTTTTTTAAATATATATCAGGGTTTTTTTGACCAGATACTAACACTTAACAATTATTGAACTACAGGCTTCTAGTGCAGTGGTAAAATTAGCTTTTATCTGCAAAAACGGGTAAGCTGCAAAGATCAATGTTGCTATCAAATCGACAACTGTTAACTTTACATTGACATTACATTAACAATTGTTACATTGCTCCATTGAATACTTTGATTTTAATTAGCACTTTGTAACTTTTGAAAGGCTTAGTTTGGAATTTAAATCCCAAATTCAGGAACAGTTGTCTAAAGATGCTGCTATTTATCACAAAGCAACATTGAGGATAAAGAAATCTTTTACTTTTCTGTTATCCACAAATGTAAATTCAGTCCTGTGTAAACATAATATAACATGCACCTTGAAAATACAGAATCTGATGTTTTAGGACCAAAATTAGGCTCCCATGCTATATTGAAGTTATTAGAGTACTTAGAGTACCTGCAGGAGAGTAAGACTTTGTTCTTGATATTACTGATGAAAAATTGGACTATATTATAATGTGTTTTTTGTTGTTGTTGTTGTTGTTTTTGTTTGTTCATTTTTAATAATATGCCACCTAAGAATGTATTCTGTATATAATAAGTTTAAAGAAAAAAGTGCATGCAGGTAGATATTCAGGTCTGTCTGTGCAAGGGAAATTGAATACATATCAGGTGTATATGTGTCAGAGCCTGTTGGAAAACTCTATGTCATGCAATTCAGAGCAGACCTGGGAAATCTATTCATCATGAACTGCAGACCACCACTGTGTTTGCAGTGCAAAAAGCTAGCCTTTCTTTTCTGGATAATAAATGATCACAGAACTGGAAATGAGTCAGACCTTTCAGACCAGCCAAAGACAAACTATCTTTGATTCCAGTCCTCTCGATTCACCTGTACATATTCCATGTATTACTCAGGTGCTAAGCAGAAGTGCTTTTTGTCTTCAATGCTGAAAGGCCCTTTAGTTTAAATTAGGGACATTCACTGGTCTTCCCTGAGAAAGTAAAATAAATTTGCTAGTGGTTACTAGTTGTAAAAAGCTGTTAAAATACACAAGTTCTGCCTCATTTCCAGTGAAATGCTGTGACTTAAGAACACTCGTTTATTGTTACACAGTATGCTGCCAGACAGTCCAGGTAGATGAAACCCGATTCTCTCTCTTTTTGCTTTAAGCATTTCATTATCACTTGTGGGTTGTTTCAAAAGACAAGGAAAATATAAAACTCCTTGGAGTGAAGTAGTAACTTGCAGCTGATATTTTTTGGTGTGGGTTTTGTTGTTTTTTTCCTCAGAATAAATTGACTGTGTTTGACCTTTCACTCAGGAGGACCTTATGGTTTTCTATTACTGAAGAAATAGGTTTCCTTAATGACAGTGCTATCAGAGCTGTGATGAGTAGAAGAAGCTGTTATGTAATGAAACATAAAGAGACGCAAGAAATATTAAAAGCTTGACTGGGCAAGTCAGCTTGTGTCAGCGGTAATGCTAAGAATATCAGAGCAGAAGCTGTGCCCAGTCTGCGATACTCTGACTGCAAGCTAGGTATGTAGTCAGACTGCTGAAGTGAAGCCCTTTCTCATTGACCTGTTACAATGATATGAAGTGTTAAATTTATTTGTAGATAAGCTGTCTCTTTGCTAAATCTAGACAGTGAACTGGTATTGATTGATTCCTGCCATTGCTTTCCCTAAGCATGTTTTGTGATTTCTTGTGATCACTTAGGGTAATTATACACTTTGAATTTTACCCCTTGTGTTTTTCAATTCTTCTAAGTATGATGTTTAAATGGTATTAAAACTGGAGGAAAATGGCAAAAATTGTAACTGTTTCATCATATTTAAATGCAGTTAAATAACTTTGTCATAGTCTTTTAATACAGAGGAAGTTATGTCCATGTTGAAACAGACCTTAGAAAAGCCTTGCAGGCATCTGCCATTTACTGGATTGCTGATTCTTATTTAAAGATCTTAACACTAGTCTTTTACCACATTATATGTTAGTATTTAGAAAAGTTGAGTACATTTGAACAAGAGTTACAGTTCATTGTTAAAATTATTATGCATTTATTCTGGAATTAACCTATTTGCAAAAGGCAATTTTGTATTTACAACTTTCCTGATCTCTGTGTAAGCAGTTTATGTAATTATCAGCCTGTTAACAGGTTGTTGGGTTTTTCTTTCCATATGTCTAAGTCTAGACAGTAGAATTTAAAAATTATTCAGAACATAAATTCTTCAATTTTCAAAATCCTGATTTCTATTTTGAAATTTATTGGACAATGCAACACTTACTCCCACAATTTCTGTTTTGTAATCCACTTATATAATCTTCTTAACTATGCTAACAGAAAACATACTATTTATTAATTTTATCCTCACAGGAGCCCTGTGAAACAGGGAAGTATTAGCTCTAATTATATAGGCAAGGAACTATAACATCAGATTAAGTGGCGTGCATAGGTCACACAGGAAGCTTGTGGTTGGGCTGAAATTGAAACAAGGTCTCTTGAGTCTTGGTCTAGTCTCATCTTTTGTTTACAGCTCTACATTAAACCATTCAGTATTTTAATTCTCATTTAGTGCTTATATGTCTGAGATTCTTTTAAAATAAATAGAACTTTCTATAAAGATTTAGAGTAATCCCTATTCTTCATTGAAAAGGAAACCCTAACCAAAGCTGCATTTTTCTGTTGGGATTTTTTTTTTTTTTTCAAGATCTGCTTTTTCGTTTGCCTTTGTGTCTATGAACATCTTTTGCTGAAGTGAGAAATAGAAGAAGAAACTGCACTATCTTCAACCTTGACAGAACTCAGGAGTAGGAGGAAATCTCACAGGAAAGTCTTGCCTCATGATATTTTCAACCTTGAGCCCTTTTAGTTAGGTATGAGAGGAAAGAGATGCACAAGAGGTAAAAATGATCCAGTGAGCAAAGACACGCTTAAGAAGCTTGAAGGGGTGGTGTCAATTTGTAGCTCAAAGTCTGTAGTATATGGATGTCAGTAACTTGTCCAGCTCTGCCACAACCACCCCGTCTTTGTAGTGAGAAAGTGAGGGAAGCAAATGACCAGCAAATAGCCCACTAAACAAATATCTCTGCTCTCCACAGATAACTTCTACCTAACTTTCTCCATTGCTGCACCTTCTTTACAAAGTAATTCCACTGTTTTTGCTCTGTCTTCAGCCTTAACATGGATGATTAGGGAATACATGTTTAGAGTTGGGAGAAAATACCATCACATGTTCAGGCAAAAGAAAAAGTGTTTCCTCAAATTGACGTACTCACAGTGAGTACACCACAGAGAGCTTGTCAGGTCTGTGCAAAGAAACAGAGGTTGCAGGTAATTCCCCTTTCATATCTTGTAAAGAAGGTGCAGAGAATGAAAATGGATTCCGTACCCCTATAGTTGTGAAACTATTAACTGTAATTTTTCTCTAGATGAAACAAATTATTAGATCCAAAGTGGTTCTTGAACTTAAATTATGTATCATTTATCTATCACTAAAGACAATCTTTCATGTTATAATGCCACTTAAAGTTCCTTAATATCCATTTGAAGTATGAGTGAATATTGCTAATACTGTAATATTATTTGAAGCACATACTCTATAAAATTTAGATTTAAAGGTGTTGCATTCTAGGAAGCAACTTGGAAATGCTTTTCCAAATTTATTTTATTTTATTTTATTTTATTTTATTTTATTTTATTTTATTTTTTAAGTTTCTGTGATTAATCATGCCCTTTGGTGTTTGCTTTCCAGTATGAGTACTCTAGCAAACATGTTTACATGTAAGAACATACACTGAAAGGACAAGCTGTAAGCACATACTGCTGACTACTACCAGAGCGAGAATCATGAATCCATGTTGCAAGCAGTTATGCTGAACACTGAGTTCAGGCAACAGTCACACATTCCAAGGACAAAGAAGTATATCATATTATTTGCCACTCAAAATATGTTTTTAAATTGCTGATACTCACATTGAACTCACTATTCACTTCTACCTCTGCTCAGTAGTTAAGCTCTATAAGAATTTGTTCAGTGCAGAAAGTAGACTTAGTTCTGTTCCAAGCTGTGTATTTGCAATGTGTAACCATCCTTTACCATACAGGGGACATATATGGAAAAATACTTTTCACTAGAAAAACTCCTAGTATAGCTCACATGACTGTGATAACTACAAATGTTTAATTGGTTGGTTGACTATTTGTTTAAAACTTTTAAAGATAGGATGTATGTGTATTACCTGGAAAGACAGAATGATGGTATTTGCTTGTCTCAAACTTTCTGGTGCTAGAAAGCTGTAGAGTGCAGCTTTGAAGTCTAAACGTAGTGTAAGGTAGGATAGTCTGCCTTTTTTTTCTTTTTCCTTTCCCCCAAATGTGAACCTTAGTTGAATGATTCAGTCTTCATTCAGACCAGAGCATTAAGAACAAGTAAATCTGCTTCAGTGAAGGCAAACAAGGGTGAAATGATTTAATGTCAGGTAATACAACACCATGAAGGCATCTCTTAGTAAGTTCCTGTGCATGTGCCTTGTTCTTTATAATAATGGTCTAATGCATGCTCCCATAGAATTGCAGTAGTTGCAAAACTGATACGGATTACTCTGTGCTACAGGGAGGAAAAAAAAAAAAAAAAAAAAAAAAAAAGAGAGAGAGAGAGACAATAAAAGTGGTAGTCTAACAGCAATTTGCTCTGACATTCTATAATTCTCAATCCATGGACAAGGATGAGGTAGATATAAAGAGCCTAAGAGCTTCAGCCAATGTTTTAAATGCATTAAAAGAATAGAAAATTTTCTTGGGACTGTGACTATCTGTGACTATTGAATGTATGCAAGTAGAATATATTACCTTTAATTGTTTCAAAGAGAGATATTACTTTCCCTTAAAATTACTTTTTATTATTCAGTAAAATGACCACTCCCAAAATCTTTTTCCTCTCCTACTATGTTGCAGTACATGGAGGGAAGTCCCTTCATATATCTAAGTTTGGTATCACTCTCACCAGGTTTCTGCTGCAGGAGAACGGTGATGGGAAGAGTGGCAGCATTGACTTGGTTTGAGTTTTGTCAACTGTGTCTTGAAGGAAATGTTTTCTTTGGTTCCTAAATCACAAATTGTAGCACAGGAAGAAGTTTTGTCAAAATTTCAGTGAGATATTTGCCTGCTCCTATGATAAGAAGTTCTCTGGGGGGAAAAAAAAAAAAAAAAAAAAAAAAAAAAAAAAAAAAAAAAAAGGAAACCGTGCAAGTGAGTGGCCTAATCTATGCATGTAGTTAGATTGGATTATTGAATGGCTTAAATAATTCTTTAGTGTAGATGCTTTTACTGTGTCTCAGAAACATCACTCCCATAGTTTTTCTTTGTCAGACATTTTTTAAAGATATTCTGGAACTGCAGTACAAAAACAAGATATGTTCAGAGCACAAGGCAAAACAAAGGTCACACAGCATTTTTTAGCTTTATTCTTTGTGTTGTCTACACTACCAGTCAGCCTCTTAATCTGAGACATTTTCCCTACATCTGAAGTTCTTAAAAATGCAATGTTTACATTCAGATTTAGAGCATAATACTCAACATTACAATGAATCAATTAAAAGCAATATTCAGAGCCAAAGGCTCTGTAGTGCTGTAATTAAAGTACTCGTAGGACTTATGACAGCAGTAGATCCAATTCTTGCTGTTTACTCATCTCTTCCAGGAAATCACTATAAAAAAACATGTATATTTTAATGTTAAAATTGCAGGTATCTTAATAAGTAATCCTAGGTGTACTTGTCTACTACCTTTATCCACTAGGTGACAGTACAGCTCTTTTACCTTTTTTATTATTATCTATAGGTGTTTTTAAAAAAGTCATGCTGTACAAACTTAAGAACATGTTATTTCCAACTGAAAAGTGTGTGCTCTGTGTGATTTTTTTTAATGAGAAAATATATATATATGGTAAGGATTTTTTTCATCAGTATAGTTAGCTAATACAAATAAAATTATTTATCATTTGAGCAAACTATGAAAAACATTACTGAGAGTCTTAATTGCGGTCTGATAAATAGCTATGGAAAAAGAAAATCCTGGAAGTAACTGAAAAAAAGCAGTTTTCCAGCCCAAGGTAAGATATACAAAACAGTTATGTTTTTAATTTTCTTTGAGAAAACAACTTATATTGGTAAAACTGTCTTTTAAATAAATAATAGGATGAACAGTGTAGTTAACCTATGTTTAAATGACTTATTACAGTGATTTAATCAAACATAAATTACTCACTTTCAGTATTTCTGCTATACTATGTCTGAAAGCTACTAAGATAAAAGAATTGGATTAAAAAAAAAAAAAAAAAAAAGTTGTCTTTTACTTCAACATTTACTGCTTACTTTTGGTAAAATTTTCAGAAGCTGAAGCACTGGAAAAAAAAATTAAAAGATAAACTTTACAGAACTGTATTTCCATGCAAAATTGCATGCGTTTCAAAAACTAATCCTGCTAAAATCCATTTCGATAGAGATGGTAGTTCACTGGAGACTTTAGTAAATTACAACTGAAAGTGTCTGTAGGCAAGTTCCCTCAGCCATTGTCCCTGTATGAGATTAAACTTACTGTAAAAATTAACTTTACTACAGATACATAACTATACAGTTAATTTAAAAGATCCTTTTTTCTGGGAGAGAGATTTTAAATATTTCTAAAAGCCAGATGAAAGTATTTTAAAAGCCCAGAAGTGTAGCATTTTGTGTTTACAATAAAAAGTGTTTTTAATATATTTGATAATAGTATGTGTTTTTGACGAGATTATTTTGTTACAGTGTCAGTCTGCATATTCCTTGCATTTTGTATAACCACATGTTCATACTATATTGCCTTGATTCTTCATGAAGAAAAGGACTTTATTACATAGTAGGAAGATTTGCTTTTATCATTGTAATGCTACATTCTGAGAATAAGTCTTAAAAACAAATACCTACATGTATATGGTAGGCGCATTAAATAAATAAAAGAAATATTGTGCATTGTGCATTAATAATTAAACATACTAATCAACAAGTAAAAAATAAAATATTATGCATTAATGCTAGTCAGCATGCATAACATGCTAGTCAGCAAGTAAAAAATGAAATAAATTTACTCATTTGACAAGCTGTCTAACTGAGCACCTTCATCATAAACATTCTAGAAAGGTCTATTTTGAAAATTTAAGAAAAAAAAAAAAAAAAGACTTGTAATAACTTACAAAGTGTCATTCCTTTACAAAATTTCAGTATGATTTACAGTACTGATTACTAGCTGAAATTTTGACAAGATTTATGCTCTGCTTACAAACCTTCTTCCCCCAAAATGGTGCAAGCTGAAATAGAATTTGGCCCATTTCTGTTTAATGGCTAAGAACCATGTACAGCTTGCACATTTAAAATTTATGATAGAGCATTACAAAGGATCGCTTTGTACACTGACTTAGGATTTCTAGCAACATTAAAGGCTGGTTTATTTCAATACTTCTAGTAAAATGCTGTGGTTCACATTTGAGACATCATTTAATGTATAAGTTGTATATAACTGCTATTTGTTTAAAATTAGAACTTGAAGTCTGAATATTTCATTTTTTTTAAAAGAGTTCCTTCATGACTTGCATCAGTTTCCTCTTTGGTCTCAGACATTAAGATATAATATATTTTATATTGTAAAATGCATGCGCATTATAATAATTGATCCTATTTATTTCAGGCAGACATCAAAATAATACATCCTCTTGTGCCATTTCATAAGAAGCACTTCTGTACCTTTCAGTTTAATTCTAGAACAGGGAAATAAGAAAGTTTGCATACATGATTTTAAGCAATTGTGTAAATAACAGACATATTAAAAAAGTTTCTGAGCTTTCAACTGAGAGATAATAAAAGAATGCAAATAAGATGTACTTACAAAAATGTTGCATTTTTCTACAATAATTTAGTAATCCAAAATGGCGTCTCCATTCATAACTTTACAGTTAAGAACATGTAATTTCTACAATAAATTTGTAGTTAGGGCTGTTTATGACTGATCCCATTTTTTAAAAATAGAGAATCTATAAGGTCTTTTTTTCAGCAGTGATTTTTTAAACACATATCTGAAAAAGTAGTGCACTTTCTTGAGGTGTACCTAAATAGAAGTTGATGTTTTTCCGAAACTTTTTTTTTTAAAAATTGTAAGCCAAATAATGTTTTATTTTACCAGTTGAAATTTAAAAAAAAAAAAAAAAAAAAAAAGTTTTATCAAAATAGATTATTAATATTTGAAACAATTAGCCGCCCTCTGTGTATGTTTTTCCCAACACAAAATTTCCTGAGCTGTATCATGCCATTATTTTCTAGGCAGATCAGAAGTAACTAGAGATATCTTTCAAAGGGTGTCAGTGCAATATGGGTACATGTACCAACACTGTTGGCCTGTTTCTTACTTTCCTTGTATTACACTAATGACTCTAGTTATTTATGATTTATAGCAGCACAAGAGAAACATCAGACCACTCATGCTTTTAGCAGCTCCTTCTACAAAATAGGACATGAAACAATACATTTGCTGTTAAAGCCTGATCATCTCTATTCCGTGTTTCACATGAAAAAATTGATGGCTTGATTCTGAGCTTGCTGAAATCTGTAAAAGCAAAGTTTTTTGCCAAGTTCAGCAGGTGTCAAGTCAAGCCCTGTGTTCTGAACCTGCAAGGATTTATGTGCTTACACTTGTGTATCCATTTACTTCACATAAGCAAATCCGTTGCTGATTTGGGGGTCCTGAGTTTTAGTATTTATTTGTATTTTAACTTACCACACTTATTTTTCCATTATGTATTGTAATAGCATCATTCACAACTAAGGTTTTAAAACTTTTTTTCTTTGCAATTTTTAAAGTTCATTTTTTCTTTACAAAATCATGTCTGTACCACTTTGGAAATGTGCTAGAGAAAATGCCTTTAGCATAAGAAGAAGTATGGCTGTATGGAGACTGAGGCTTAAGAAATATTGTCATTCATGTGGTATAAAAATGAAATATTAAGATTAACACAAAATATAGTAGGTGAAAGGAGAGGAGATGGCTTTAATCTTTTCAGATGCAAAACATGCCTCTCCTATTGTTAGAGTGGCTGAGAACCTCAAAATATTGAAAGTTTTTATCTTCTTGGCATCCCTGGGAGGAGAGGAACTGTCACAGTCCCCATTTCACAGCAAAATGCTGGGGAACAGAATCTAAATGTAAAGTAGCCTGCATTATTTCAGAGACTTGCAAGACTTGTAAGCCTCTGGTGAGTAAGTAAGCCATTGCACTATCTGTTATACCTTAGCTGAATAGTTTCTTGCTATTAACAGGTAATGTTATGATACTGCAATCTTTTTTTTTCTTTTTTTTTTTTTTTCAGCACTGGCAAGAAAGGCAAGACTTTTTTCCCATTTCAAGTAGCAAAAATAAACATAAATGTGGCATTCATTTTTATCATTTTCATATGAAGTAATTTGTAAAAATGGATCAATTATCTTTGAACAACATATTCTTCAGTCCTTCATATTTTGAGATGTCCTGTCTGTGCTATCTCAGTTCCTTCCTAATAGCATCATGTGATCTTGCTAGCTTGCTTTACAGTTCAGCAAAGGCAGCATGAGCTACAGGAGCTATGGCTAGTGTGGCATAATGACTATATAAAGAGACTAAAAAATAACAGCTTCAACTATATATGTGGCTCTTGCCAATTATTAGTCATGTTTGCCTTTAAATAAAAGCAGGTAAGAATATTAGACTAAAGAAGTGTCTAGCTTGACTAGTCCCAGCAGCCAATTATATATATATATATATATATATATATATATATATTAATGAAATTGGTCAGACAGGACAGATTGCTCCAGGCCATGCCCAACTAGGTTTTGAGTAACTCCACAACTTCTCTGGACAACCTGTTCAGTCACCTTTACAAAAAGTTCTTTTCTTATGTTGAAACAAAATTTCGTGTATTTCAGTTTTACCCCTTGCTTCTTGTCCTGTCTCTGGGCACCACTGAAGAAGAGCTGTCTGGCTTCATCTTCTTTACCCCCACCCCACAAGGTATTGATGTACATTGATAAGATCCTCCCTACCCCACAAGGTATTCATGTACATTGATAAGATCCTCCCAAGCCTTCTCTTCTCAGGCTCTCAACCTTTTCTTGTATGTCAGAAGCTCAGGTCCCTTAATAATCTTCAAAGCTCTTTCTTGGACTTGCTCCAGTTTGTCCAAGTCTCTCCTGTATTGTTCATGCACAAGACTGTACTACCACCTGTAGCTGTTCTTACAGCTCAGTACTCCAGAATGTATGTAATCTTTACTTAGTAAGCAGTAGGTGTGATTATTTTTTTGTGCATCAATCCAAAAATGATCAGGCAATGCAATTTAAATTTCTATTTGGATTTTTTTTTTTTTACCTGTGCATAAAATAATGAGATACGCAGAAGCTACGGCAAGGAACACCAGCCCACTGTAAAGAAGGCAGAATACTTCACTGGATACACAAAGGTGCAGCATCTTTGCTGTAGCTAACAGCACTATTTATTGTTCAGGATATTGAATTTTGGTAAAATAATTGATTATGCTGAAGAAAAGCAATGTCTCAATCTTATCTGCTGATTGCACCTGAATTTTTAATGAGGTATATGCAAACTATATAATTATATGACTGATCTTCAAAAATGCTTAAATCCTCTACTTTTGATTCCACTGTACTCTCTGACACAGCTTCTTTTCAAAGATGTCACCTTATTCCTTATCAGTCTGCTGCGACATTCTGGAAATTGTTCTGTAACATGGGAATAACACACTTTTTACTGATTTCTGTAGTTTAGATTTGAACCACAAATGTAATGCCTATGAACAATGCCCATTTTTAGTTAGTTATGTTGTAGAATAACCATGTTCGAGTAAGAGTTACATATGCTCGTAACTTATCTTTTTTTTTTTTTTAATAAAATTATTATTTGTATTCCAGCTTTGAGTTACCTGTCATTTGGTTAAAGAAACACAGTGTATTCAAATACAGTCGTAACAAGGAGAAAAGCACAGAGAATAGGCAACAAAGTGAAACAGATACATGGGAAAGAGAACAATTCTAACCTACCAAGAAAATTGCCTGTGAGGTTTTCTCCATTTGTGAGATATGAGCTTAGTGTCTAATGCCAGAACCATTTTAATTTTCAAATTGTACAGTGGTCACAAACAACTGTTGCAGAACAGCCTCTGAATTTGCACCTGGTGTCTCACTATCATTTATTTTTTTAAACGGTGCAACTTGTTTATTAAATAGCAATTTGGCCAACTACAATAACCATAATGAACTGTGACCTAAGTGGCATTTTATTGTTAATTTCTTTCAAAAATCAAAATTGCTTTTTAAAAAGTTATGTCCTATAATCTTATGTCAGGATTCTTGCTGATCGTAATATGCTTTAACATGCAGATAGTTAGGGAAGAATTTTCTTCAGTCAGAAACATTTTCAGTGAACCTACAATTAGTGACATTAATTAATAAATGTTATTGTGACCTTTAATGAATATTTAGCTAAGTTAATTGGGAAAAAAAATACTAATCCTTTAATTAATTACTGATTCTCTAATTAAAAAGTGGAAATACGAAATAATTTTTTTAATATATCAACAATTTCATGTCTTTTTTTCAATTATTTTTATAGTGTATCGAATTACTTCTTCACCCAGATATATTACAGCATTTTCCTGAAAAAAAAATTATTCATTCTTTTTCTGGGTGTATGCATGAACCTAAAGGACCAGCTATTTAGGAAAACTGAGCACCCAAATGTTCAGGAAATGACGGCATACATAGATCCAGAACACCAAAAGAGGGTTGTTTTCTTCTAATCGCTTTTCAAGCAATGAACACACAGCAAATGGGTTTATGAACTTTTCTCTGAGTGATAATTCTGAGTACCAGTAAAAAAGAGAGTACCTGCCATTAAAGGGCTCAGAAACAGTAGGAAAGGGAACATCAGTGCAAGACAAACTAAGGGAGTCATCAGTGGGAAACAAAGAGAACACTTTCCAATGGAAAAGTATTTCACACCATTTAGTTAGCTCACAAATCCCAGAGGGAGAATTATTCACGAAGTCAAAACTTCGGTTTCACTCCAACAACTTTCAGGGGTTCATGGTAGCTAAAAAAGTTTTTTTGATGAAGGGTTGTGGTAAGTGGAGAATATTTGTAATTCAGTTTGGTAAAACAAACATAGATTAACTTGTGGTATTTGGGATTTACCAGTATTGGTTTCCATTGATTTGGCTGATTTTTCAGGTGTAATTTGTGGGTTGTGCATTGAAAAGATGCAGAACACTAACTGATATTGGTGAAGCTCATGCAGATAAAAACTCGGTAGAAAAACACTGTTGGGATTTTCTCAAGGTAGAGTTGTAGGTGATCATGATTCCTTAACTAAATTGAAACTTTTCACATAGTAGTGTTGAAGTGTTTTAGCTAATTATTTGAATCAAAGTTATTCTCATCTTTGACTTTCACATGCAGTCTAAGAATTTACTCAGGCAGTATATACTGAAGCGAATAAATGTGTACAAACTAAGTAAATAATGTATGTTTTGCTAGTTTTATAAATACGTGTTGGTATTCCCTGTTTCAGATTTTCTCTGCATGTATCAGTGTTGATTCTGATGCATTCTTGTTGGAGAAAACCTATTCTTTTGCCTGCACAAAGGCCTTTCCAACTGTGTTACTTCTCAGTTTCTTCTGAATTTGAGAAAGAGATGTGTCCTATTCAGCACAATAAGATTTTTGGAGTGAAAAATTTTGTCCATTGAAACATGCAGTTTAAAAGGTTTGTTCTTTGTGCTTTTTTTTTCTTTTCTTTTCTTTTTTCTTTTCTTTTCTTTTTTCTTTTCTTTTTTCTTTTCTTTTCTTTTCTTTTCTTTTCTTTTCTTTTCTTTTCTTTTCTTTTCTTTTCTTTTCTTTTCTTTTCTTTTCTTTTCTTTT
>CM021769.1:24865312-24896914 GCA_011076525.1 Nettapus auritus
TTTTTTAAATTCTAGATAAGTTCAGTGGATCTGTTCCATTAAAAATACGGCTACAAAATGTCTACACATCTACAAATCTCCCTCACATAGGCAGATTTCTTATGGCACTAGTTGCACCTGAAAAAATAGTTTCATTTTCAGGACTAAATAAAGAGAGAACAGCATCGATGTTCAAGGTCTTACATTTTAACATACTAGGTGAGAGGGCTACTCTTCAGAATAGTTGTCATGCTAGTTTAAAAAAAAAAAAATACAAAAACCTGTCAGCTTTCTAGAGCTGAACAGTGTGGCTGAGTGCCAGTATAAGTAAAATGTGTAGAAATATGATGGCCTGGAGCAAGCTAATAAATGACAGTGTTGCATGAGCCTAGAATTGGCTCTGCGGAGAACAACAAGAAAATGCAAGCCTTAAATATTTATTTATGCTTTTGGAGGATATACAAAGTATTTTCTAATGCATTTGGGGGGAAAACATCACCTTCAACTGAAAATAAATATGTATCAATTTAAAAGAAAACAGTAAGTTATAAGCACTAATAAGTGCTATTTTAATAGTGTTTGTGTTTTCTGCACACATCTCAGTTATATAGAAAGGGTTCAATATTAATCTACAGAGATGCAAACCTTATCATCAGATGGACTTTGATTCCAAAACATGATGATGTCCATGGCAAATTGCTATTCAAAATCTATTGAGTCCTAGTGATTTAGTTTGCAAAAGAAAAAAAAAAAAAAAAAAACTTCACATGTTGTGATAGTGCTTGGGAATGCAGTTGAGAACTGTAGAATACTTTCCAGCATCATTATAAAATGCACTGTGCTTAAGTTAGAAGGTTGCTGTTCCTAATATTTTAAACTTATTTCTGTCAAAATTAATATTATTTTAAAGTGATGAGAGGCTTGTTTATTTTTCTAAAAAGGAGTACTTTAATTCCAAATAATGTGGAAAAATGCAGTTGTTTGACACAAACTGATAGTTCAGAGAATTGTCTCACTTTCCTCATATTTTTTTTTTTGCTTCACAAAACAACAACAACAGCAACAACAAAACAGTTTCCCTTACATTTTTTAGTCAGAAATGCAGTGCTTTCCACTACAGGCTTGTACAATGATTACAAGTAGTTAGATGCAGAGGTTTTTTCATTGGGTCTCATGGTAGGAAATGAAATAGAAGTTGCACTCAAATAAATTAATTACCTTGCAAAAGTTACACAGTGTTTATTCATATACCTATGCATGTATCATTAAAAAATTGTGATAATTGGCTACACAGACGCTATCATCTCCAGACTAAGCACCAAGTTTCAATGCAGTCCTGCAATTCCATAGTGCAGGAGGGCTTTCATACTGGCATGGCCCCAGAGTAAGAGGCTCCTAGAGGTGGTCATCTTCTGAAGGACTTTGTTTTCTCTAAGAATAGATTCTTAGAATTAACTCTGAATGAATAAAATAAATTTATACTTATAGTCTGTCCAAGGCAGGAACTAATAATCTACAAATTAAATATGTTGTTGATTACCGTATCTGAGGCATTGTTTCAACTGTTGCATGTAAGGAACATATAAGGAATATTGAAATAATTAGATACTAGAAAGTGAGTCTTCTCTCTGGCTGCTAATGCCAAGATTTCCAAATAGCACAACTAACTTTTTCAAGTTTCACAGGATTTTTTTGAGTTATTTGATATTCCTCTTTACCTAGATCTTAGATGGCCTATGAGATGTCATATAAAAGCAAATATATAGATATTAAAGTGACAGCTACTTTTGACACATTAGGAACTGAAGTTCTGAATTGTGTTTTCAGGACTTAATTTAAAAGTTTCATTTTCCTCAGTCTACTTATTAAGTCTTAATCAATCTTGATTTCAAACATTTACATTTTAATAACATTGGTGTCTGTTATGGGAAAAATGCTCTTAAAATCTGTTATTAAAAAATATAAAATGAGCCTCTGGATCATTTAATTTACAAGGTAAATTGTTGATACTCATTATTTAATTATTTTTAAAGGTGTATATCTGTAAACATGGGGTATTGTCCAACTTTTTAGGTGCAATTGCAATACTGTTTTAACATCTTAGAAATAGTATGTGTGCAATATTTTGTTCATACAGTATCTATAAGTTGTCTGTAATACTCCCTAAATCCAGAAAGAATCTTGGTTCCTAGAGTCAGAGCTGGATGATTTATACTCAAGATGGTTTCACACAGCTCAGGGAGACTCAGAATCATGAGATGAAATGCCGCATGAGTTTTGAGGGAAAATTTGTTATTTTGTGGAATAAAGATTTCTGAAAACTTGTGAGCTCTCTTAACTCTGCTTTTGAAAATACAGTAGAAAAAATATTGCAGAGTGATCTCATATCTTTAGCCCTAGTAACTGGATTTCAGTTGTAGGAAGCTTTTTATGAGCTACTGTCATGGCAGCAGCTCTTCCTTTTGTGCTGGGTTGTGCACATAAACAGAAGGAAATAGGCTTCTGAGTCCCTTCCAACTGGAAGCACCAGCTGAAATGTCTGCAGTAAATACTGGGCTAGTAACAGGTGTAGGAAGACATTAAGCTGTTAGGGTAGTATATTCCCCAGATAGGGAAAAGTCAACCATTCAGTTGGCAACATACCATCAGCTGCTGCCTTGTCTATATGTAAGTGATATAAGATACTGGCCTCTTATAAAACTCCATAAAACACATATGGATGTTTGTGCATATGCATGCAAGCATGCAAACACATATATGCTCATATGCATACATCACAGGCTTGACTACTCACTTCAGACAGCTACCTTTTGATTCTGAAGGTTCCCCGCAAAATCTTCAAAAAATATTCAGTAATCTTACCTCATAAATATAGAGATACCCCAGAACTTAGACTTTTGCGTGCTTACACATGCCTGGAATAAATCCTATAGTCTGCAGGAATTGTGTAATTATATAGGTAGAAGTCCATTTAATGTAGCTGTTCAGTTGTATGTTTAAATCAAGCTTTACAAACGAGCTCTTTGCTCCAAAGGGCACACTCAAATCTTCCTCGTGGCCATTCATGTTTTGGAATAAAACATTTTAAATTAGGCACTATTTACTGAGATTACAGTAGCATCCAAAACAGGTAGGCACCTTCCAAAGGCAAAAGAATTGACTCACAGTATTTGCATTCTAAAAAGGACAAAGAAGGATGAAGATCAGAGGGAAATATATCAGCAAAATATTAAACTCAGCTGTAAGTATTGGCTTCTTTATTCAGCATCTTTAAAAATATCACTGTGAATGCCATTCAACAAGTTGGTTTAAGCCATTTTTGTTTATCTTCATAATAATTAATCCTGCACAGTGGTGGCAATGAAGAATTCACTTGCAGCACTTACTGCTCTTTTTTAACACAGTTCTTCCTTTTATAGTGACATCAGGTAGGGTCATTACTTATTCCCTGAAATTATCACTCTGACAAAATTTATTCTTTCTGTTAGCAGTTGGGAAACTGACTTGATGTCTCTTGTCACCTCAATGAATTACAGTTGTTCAAAATAAAATCTTACTTTCTGGAAAGAGAACTGTTAAAATATAAAAGGAAAAAAATATTATGCCCTTTAAAGAAAGTCCAAAATAATCTTTTACAAATTCGTTTGCACAATACGTGTTTTTTATTAACTATTTAAAGGATAGCAAAGTTAGATGACAGTTGATTTTGAGTCTACATCAGCGTGTGTAAAAGCTTGAGTATAAGAAGCATTGTTCTTAGAAATGTAATGTGGTTTTCTTAAATAGTTTTCTGCATGATATAACTCGCTCAGTTGCTGTGGTGCCTAGATTTTAATTCTAGGTTGAACTAATCTTCATTAAATAATTTCCCAAATCTCTTTCAAGTTCTTGTCTTCATAAAATGCTGTATATAGCTTGGGTAACCAGCTAGGGTTATAAAAATGCTCTGTGTGATTCAGAGGTTATTACCCTGTCAGAGAACTGCATTGGAACATGACTAACTCTTGGAACCAACTATTATACTATTATGAATGGTTTTGTATATAAGGTTCTCTAACTGTATATCCAGAATTTTTGCCTGTTTCCCGTGAGCCTTTTTTTTTTTTTTTTTTTGAAAAGTGCATTATACTAATGCTGTTGATACCACTTCTGTCTATTTGCTAAGATGCCATCACTTTTTTTTTTTTTTTAATTCACTGACAATGTATTCAGGTATGGATATGGGTTCACTGATATCAGTGTTGTAAGCCTCTGCCTGGGGAAAACCAACCAAGCAAGCAAGCAAATAGAAAAAAACAAAAACAAAACAAAACAACAACAACAACAAAAACACACACACACACAAAAAAAAAAAAAAAAAAAAAAACACACACACAAAAAAAAAAAAAAAAAACAGTCCTTTCCAAAGTTCTGTGAATACAATTGTTTGCCTTAACTGGTCAGATGAATATGCTGAAATCTGATGATGAAACAATTACTGGCAGTGCATGTTGCTTCTCATGGTATTTCTAATAGTAAGCTGTTCCGTGTCAGCATTTTCATAATAGGTGTTTCAGTTTGTGTTTGAGAGCTGGTATTACTGCCTCCTGTCATCCGTTGGCTGAAGTGCTTTTCCTATATTGTTTATGGCTTCAGTGGTACAATAAGGCCTTGTCTGTGTGGCAGTGTCTGGGACCTCGGATTCTTCCTTTTGGTGTTGTAATGGAATTACATACACGAGTGTGGTGTCCAAACTTCACTTGGACTTCAGTAAATCTCTTTTGAAACAAACAGCTAATTCAAAGCTGAGCAGCTGTCATGCAAGATAGAGGCAAAAATGTAGGCTGGAAAATGCTGAATATAGTGTGCATATACTGAAAAGAGGAATTAGGGAACTAAAATCAAAATATCTGTGTATGCTAATTAAAATGCAAGTTTTACTCAGTTACAATGAGCAAATTTTTTAAATGAGTTTTGGTTGATAAAAGTAAAATATAGCCTAATGCATCCTAAAATGATAGCTTATTTTAATTATACTTCTGTAAATGACGCTTTGGTTGATTAAAACAACAACAACAACAATTTTAAATAATATATAACTTTTGGAATCAAAATCACACATAAAATGAAAATAGTAGCAAACATTTAACGTATTAAAGCCCTGATTTTATTTAAGCATGTATCCCACTAATAACAGGATTGTGGCTACAGGATTTTGGCTGTTCTCAAAGTAATTTGCCTAAGCCATGCCTAAGTCTTCAGTCTTGCAACTTTTACATTAATTAAACATCCTGTGTTGAGATATCTTGCTCTTTAGACAAGGGGAGGGTAGTGGATGTTGTATGCCTTGACTTTAGCAAGGCTTTTAACAAAATATCCTGCAGACTCATTATTGCCATATTAATGAGGGATGAGCTGAGTAAGTGGTCAATAAAGTTAGTAGAAAATTGCCTGGTTTGAGATGTTGTGAACAATGACGCAAAGTCCAGCTGGTGGCCAGGAACCAGTGGTGTTGCTCAGGGATTGATACTGGGAGAAATAGTGTTCAATGTCTTCATTAATAAGCTGGATGATGGGATGGCGATCATTCTCAGCATGTTTGTGGATGGGTGGTGCATCAAACTAAACTGGGTGGAGCAGAAGACCAAGATTTTCTAATGTCTGACTAAATGATGTCTGGATATGCTTTACAAACTAAATTATGCTATGATTTCATCCATTAATAAAAAGTCCATGATCAAGTAAGGAGCATAAAAATTTTAAATTTATATTGCTTATAGTTGTAATCAATAGTTCTAATAAAAATGCTTTACATTCCAGTCTAAACTTTCAGTGTTGCAGGTGCTCGTCAGTGCAATGAACAAATGTCTCTGAGCGAAGGTGATTTCTAAGGCTGCTTCCCTTGTCTTCAAAAAGGTCCTTTTTTCCACATAGCTGAACATGAAGTGGGCACTGGCAGACTCTCTTCAGCCTAAGAGTCGGTGTTTTCCTCAGTTCACTGTATGCAGCTTTATATGTGGCTTTTGATCAAATCTGCACCATTGGTTTATGCATAAGACCTTGTGTGCAATTTCACATACAAACACCACCTAACATTACTGAATTCCTTGTACTGTCATCAAGTCTTACAGCTTTCCCTTACCCTCGTCCTGTTACAATTTCTTTCTGAGATTTAGCTTTTCATTCCCCCATTCCATTTAATTGGTGGCCCGTCTCTGGTTGAGTGCCAGAAGATGTAGAGAACTGTAAAAATGAGGAACTCTGATGATATTTCAGAACTAGAAGATAGCAGTGGCTTCCTGACACAGCAAAATCCCACTGTGGTATGGAAGTCATCTAGGCTGTAGTCAATCGTGAGTATCACAGGAACCTATCTTTTGTTCACATGCTCTCCTACTGCCAGTGGTGTGATATAGAACCAGCAGGTGAGTTGCACATTAGCTCAAGAGCTATAGGTTGCCTCTTCTTTTCCTTTGATATCACATCAACACTGTTCAGAGAACTAGTCCTCGAGTAGATCAGGTAAGTGCACTGGCAGTTAATTGACATGTAAATGAACACTTGTCAAAAATTAGAGCTTGTATTACAGAAATAAACAGGGATTACAGAATCATAACTTCTTTTGTGGTTTTATTTTGTTCTGAAAGAAACTCACTGTTTATAAAACTGAGCAGAAGAGGTGTATCTTCTGTGAGAAAGATCTCTGGGAATTCAGAGTTATTTTCAGCATACTAGAACAAGGGCATTTGTGACCTGACCAATGAAAATCTGTTACTCAAAGGAAGAGGTTCAGCATATCTATCAATTCAGTCAGTAGCAGTAAATCCTCATACTTTCAGTGGAAAATTATTCCTTCTTAACTGGTGGTATTTATGTTTTTAAGACATTTGGTTCTTGGCAAGTTCAACATTACCAACCTCAGTGCCTTTGTTGGAAGATTAGTGCTCTATCTTAGCATTAAATAGAGATACACCTTTTGTCATTATTTTTTTGTATGTGTGTTTGTAGTTGTTTGTTTTGTTTTTTTTAAGTTGGCAAGCTGTTAATACAATTAAGTTTTGGAAAGGAGAGAGGCTGTTAGTGACTGAAAATGCTAAAGATAGGTTAATTCTAGACGTGGCTTTGCATGTTGACATTTCCCAGTTAATACATGGCTTCATAGTAGATTTCTCTTGAAACTTTGCCATGATATACCGCCAGCAAATGGGAGTGGTGAAAAATACTGGGAAGACCAGTGACTGCTAAAATAACACAAAATAGTGATTCTGTCATCACCTGTTTCCACAACAGAGAATTCAACAAAAAAATACATGCACTCTGAAGACTCTAGAATATTCGACTGCATTTTGTATAGAAGTCGTGTTCAAGAAAATATTTTATCTTTGTTTTCTTTCATCCACAAGTGCTTGATGAGTCACTGTGTTTTAATAGCCTGAACGCCAAGTGTCCAATTCCTTCCTGGTATATGTTAGCTGACTTTGAAATGCTAGAAAGTTGGATTGGCTTAAATCAATAAATAAATGTTTACAGGCTTCAGTGGAAATGTTGGACAGCAACAAATTAAAAATGAGTTTGTGGTGGTTTTTTTCTTGTACATGCAAAAGTATTCAATTTCTTGTTAGGTGTCTTAAGTACAATGAAACCAGTGTACTGCCTGCAAATGATAAGTGCAAAATTTTTAATGAAAACCTGTATCTGAAAGTGGCATGAGATCTACCTAATTTTAACAGTAATACATTCTTATATCATAGTGTAATTCTATAATTACTGGTAGAGACAAAACAGAAAAATATGTATTTGGAAAGGTCATGAATATGCAAACACTGGGTAAAAATCTAAACTTATACAGACTTTTTTTTTTTTTTTTATTTGTTTAGTACAGGGCATATCATTTGTTAAATAGCTAGTTTTGGCTGTGTAAAAATAAAGGGTTTCTGTTCTGTAAATATTTTGGTACAGTTATATTTGATATTTTTGTCGCTGTTTTTTTCATAAAAGAGGAAAAAATCCCATTAAATTTAATCTTTGATATTAAAGATCAGGAGGAATGAATAAAATGTCATTTGAGTCTAAAGATATGGCAATTAGAATGAGAAAAAACATTGTCTTAATTATGATTTTCTATAATATTCTTCGTTAAACAGTAGAAAGAGCTAGTAGATTTGTACAACAGAAGTATACCTATACTCTTGGATTATATCATAAATGTGTTTTTACTAGTCAGGGAACTGAAAAAAAAAATAATACATAATACATTTTTTTTTCAGAAAAAAAAATAATACAATGTTCAAGTACAGATTAGCAGAGGTGCTACAAAGCCACTTTGTAGAACTTAGATGGACGGAGTTTTATATGTTGTTACAGCAGTTGTTCAAACCTACATATCATTATAACCTAATTCTGAAATTTTTCTTTTATCTGTGGTCAGTTTTCTCACTCTCCAGCTAATGACCATCCAATACTGAGTTTACCCCAGGTGGCAAAATACCTATTATTTTTGCCAAATTTCATGTATTTGCATGTACTACATGTGGGGTAACATCACAGATTTGAAGGGTAAGTTCATCTTCAGAAGTAGCATTTTACAGTATATACACTTTATTCTTGGGTATGTTTAGTTTACAATTAATCGTAGAACTTGAGCAAATGATGGGAACAGGCATTAATATTCTTTGATATTTCTGAAATGTTTCTGTTCATGCCAGCGTGAATGTGAAGCTGTTGAAATTTTTTGTGGGAAATAAGGAAGAAACTCACCCTAGGATAGGTGGTCACTTTGTGACTGGCTGGTTCACCTCAGAGTAAAGATCTCACATTATGGATTTTGCACTTTCAGTTTTTCGTAGCATCGTTGAGTTGAGCAGCCATTCCAAAGCAGGCTGCTCTAAAGTTCTTGTTCTCTGGTTATTCCATGGCTCACCCGTATACTTTTTGACATGATTGTATGTCTTTTCATTAACTACTTTCATTAACTACTTTCATTAACTACTGAGTATATTTTTAGCGAGAAGAATGATTTAGCTTCATTCATTCCAAAGAAAAATAAGGCTTCACTCTGAATGTATAAATGCTTTTTAATGTTAATCTTTTAGCAACCTTTCCATTCCTGCTATTAGTTTTATCTTTAAACCAAACTACCCTTGAGGTTTTTAATACTTTGTGTACAAAGTTCTAGTCTAAAATTTTTAGGTCAAAGATGATATATTTTCAGGGTAACATGGTTTAATGCATAGAAAGTTATTATTACCTGTATTACACATTCAGCATTACTATGCCTATTTCATTTTGCATTCTTTGAACTGAACAGGAACTGGTACTGTCATTTCATTATTCATGCATCTAGTTACCTCATTATGTGACAATACTGATGGTACAAAAAACAGTGGAAAACATCGGTGTCTCATTAATAACTATTCAAATATTCTTTACTTTAGGAATTATTTGAAAAAATAAGCATGCAGTATTACTTTTTAAACCCACTTGATTTTATTTTGTTTAGGCATGTTTCTCCTTTAGTTATAAATGCAAGTATATACAACTCCTGTTTTAAATCAGATCTCTTAAATGAAAGATGAAAGATACATGCCTCTTGAAATCAGTGATGAATAATTAAAGCTTTCAACTGTACAGTTTGGGTCAAGTGCTTTGTATGATACTAGAAAAGAACTTTGTGAGGAGTAAAGTTGAGGTGTAACAATAATCCCTCAAGGTTAATATTTTGGAAGAAAGCTGCCACAGTACACTGCCCAGAAGACTTTTTGTGAAGAGTAAAATCTGGCTTCTAGCCACACCAGCTTGCTAGCTACTGTACATATACTGAGGCAGGCTACTTGGCTGTTTATGTACCTCCCCACTACTGTGTTTGAAAGAGTACTAAATTGTTTGGAGATGTGATTTATTAAAACTTTCTTAGGAAGACCAAAAAGTTGACATTTTGGAAAAGAATATGGAGGTTACAAATTGCTGTTGCATACACAGAAAGAGATCTGGGGATAATTTTGACTGCAGACTTAGTTATTCTACTTTGCATAAGCATTTTTAATGTATTTTCTCTGTTATTTGCTAATTATTTCTGTGAATGGACCAAATCCCAAATCAATTCACCTCAGTGCCTTTATATGATGCCTTGTGTGACCAGCTGTCAATATCTTTGGTCATTTAGCATACACTCTAAGCTTTCTATTAAACTACTTTTATTCTCTGATACAAGAGTTTACTGCAGCCCTGACTACTGGGCTGTAATGAACAAGAACTACGTACTAATCCTGCAGTAGAGGCAGAATTATCCCCTTATTCAAAATCCTACTGAAAACTGGTGTGCATTCTGTGTTAGGTAGAGAGATATCTAAGTAATGGGATCTATGTTACAAAGAGTACTGAGGAGTTAACAGAGTACTGAGGAGATAGACACATGACTTTATAAATATCTCATAGTTCTTGTGTTACAATGATCTGTTAGTATCAAGGGATACATGCTTTATTCAAAGCTTATGTTCTCAAAAATATATTTATTAGAATAAAACCTTCACATTGCATTTGTGTCAATGTGAAGGTTTTCCTATTCCCTTGACCATGTTCTTCAACTTGATAGTAATGAAGACAGCACTGACAAACTTTAAATGCATGTTTAGTAGATCTGAAAGTCTCAGTATTATTTTTATTTAAATGGTACCAGCTCTGCTGATTTCAACAGCTAGTTTTCTATACTAGCCTACCGATTTCTCCTTGTAATCATTTACCAGAGCATTCTTGAGAACGAAATAGTCAATATGTAGTTAATTAGTCTAATGAACTGGGGAACTCCCAGTTCATATCCATGTTACTCAATTTATTGAAGTGCCATCTGTTTTTAAAACTGATAGCACTACAGTAAGCAATCAGATTTAAAACATTGTTGATTACTGAATGAAAGCACTAGGAAAGATCCCTTTCCATCTTTTACTTCTGAACTGGTGTTTGGGATCCCAGAACAATCCTAACCATTTGGAGGTAATTTCTTTAAAACCAAGAGAATGTATGGTAGGAATTATTTTGCAGTCTCTGTAGGTCATTTGTGTCGTAATGGTATGTGAAAGGATTTGTCAGGCCTAGAAGTGGATTTTTAACTTCTATTAATCATGGAGTGGCCACAAAGTACTTAATGAAGTATGTCATAAACCTGAAGCATTTCTGGTGGCCCTATTTCATTATAAACCTGGGATGATTATTCAAGCTGTTCAAAATTTGAAGGACCCATAGGAACTCAAGAAAGAAATTTGCACCCACCGTTTGGACCATAGCCATTCTACACGATAGCTCCTGTAAGGGCAGCAATAATGCACCAGCCAAAGTGGTGCTTGCTTGCCTTTCGGTTTTCTGTAGGGTTCCTTGTTGTGTGATATTTAGTTACTGTAACGTTGAGTGGTACACAAAGGACCATAAGTAAATAACAAATCTAAGTTCAGGAACCACCCCATTTTTGACTTTCCAAATACTGAGCAATTTGAAAATTTGGCAGATAAAGCCAAAATCATTTTTCCTCAGGTAGTAGTTCCAAAGTGAGACCAAAGATTTTTTCAAGGTTCTGTATTAAATATTTTAAACTTAAATTTTTATAAACTCTTAAGACAGTACAGTCCTCAAGGACAGGTCAGAAGGCTTATAGACTGTTGAATGCGTGACAAAGAAGCCATAAAGAATCTGGTCAGATGTAGCTAATTAAAGGTAAATGAAGGACAGCTGCTTTTTATGTTTCCAGCACATCTTTGATCTGCTCTACCCCTCAGACCTCTGTGGACAAGGTAGTTAAATACAAACTAGGAGGCCTATTTTAAAGACATTAAAGCCCTCAGGGGCAATCGAGTGACAGTCCAAGCAACCATAAGCTGTTTGCTTTATTCATTAGAGAACTTTAAATGTGTCAAGAAATAGAATAATGTCCATGCTCTTAGATCAGCATTAGCAATGAAGATTACAATAGCTCTGGGACATATGAATGAGCAAACTTCTTATGAAAACAAGTTTATTGAGAAGCATTTTACTATAACAGCAAAGAAAATATAGATTACACATTTTCATTGCAGGTATATTGATTCAATATGCATTGAAATATCTAAAGCTGTAGTGACACAAACATAGTATAACCTGGTGCTGATCTCAGTGGTCCTTTCACTCATGTTTTAAAAACTTCCTTTTTAGACACAAATGATGGAAAGAACATGTCATCTGTGAGTGACCTAATAGTATGTAATACTTGCTGAAGAATTTATGGAGAATTTACCCACTATGTAGCCTTTCACTTGTGTCTGGAGACTCTGATACTTAAGTTTGTAAATTACAAGTGTTTATTTTATAAGTCAAAGCTTTAATGTCAATACAAAATCATTAAAGGAAGTAGAAAGCCTAAAAAAAAAAAAAAAAAAAAAATCAGTTATATAAATAACTCTTTATTGCTAATCATTTCAGAAAAAGTGAATTTGCCCAGAACTATTTATTTATTTTATTTAGAATTGTTTGTTATGTTATTATTGTTATTGTAATATGTATATGTAATTTGCAATTGAATGGAAATTAAGATGAAGCAAATATCTGTAACATTCTAAATTATGACTTGTGGAGATGCATATTGCATTGCCTTACTAATATTTAAGAAGCTAGAGAAAATGTTTGGTAATTGCAGTTTCTTTTTTTTTTTTTTTTTTTTTATTTGTCTTTGTTCTTTTAGAAGAAGCACAATTGAAGCACAATTTTTTATTCCATTTAAGGAAGCAGTATGTTTCTGAGCTTCTTGGTATGTTCTCTACAGTGTTTTTCTCCATTATCATTTGTGCCAGTACCTAAATAGCCTACTACCTAAATGCCAGTTCCCAGATGAGCACTGAGCAGTTTAATGGAAGCACATTAGAAGACTCACTGAGCTGTATTCCAGGCAAAAGTATAAAGATGTGGATATTGCTGGCAGAATGAGCATTATATACTGATTTAGCTGATTGTTCCAAAATATTGTGAAAAGCAAATAACGAATAAATTTGTGTTAAATTTAGAGTAGTTTGCCATACATCCTTTCAATATTATATCTAGATAGATATTTTTCCCAGAGGCAAGAAATATATTAGTAAAATATTATTTTTTTACTAAGTACAAGATTGATGCATATTGTGAGTCTGGTTAGCTCACTTACACTAATTTTACATGCAGAGGATTTACATGAATCAGCTTGGCTGTGTGTTAGATTGAAAAAGATAAAAAACTTGTTCTATGGTAGAATAGCTTAACAGGGACATTTATCTTCAATTTCAAGATACCATAACGAAAGATAATACAAAAAGGGAGTAAAATATAAGAAATAAACTTTTTTTCTTTTTTTTTTTAAGACAACCTTTATTCTTTTTTATTTATTGTTATTATTCTTATTTTATTATTTATTATTTATTATTATAAATATTTTATTATTATTATTATTTTCACCACATATCAGGGTCTTGAAGAAAAAGATTACGATCTTCACCATATATTCCTTACTCACATATACTGCATTGCAAATGGTATTTATTACTACAGTAAATGCTTACCATTTATATATGCAGGTGGCTTCACAAGGTGGAATTTGCCCTTTCAAAGGCTATAAATGCACATAAATATTTATGCATATAAATATACCATCACAATACATATCATCAGATAATAATAATGGATCTTATACTTTGATTATGCTTCTTTACTAGGCAGGGGTCAGTGAAACCTTGCAGATACTAAGTAAACATTGTCAGGACCTAAGATGAGCAGTTTAGACTTTATGGTGTGAGTATGCAGCATGACCACATTTCTGGGTATGTGGATTGGGTCTTCAGAAGCTGAAGGGGGCTTACACTGAGCAGCAGCTAGTCTGGATGACATGCTGCCCAAAACACTCATTGTCTTCCTGTGCTCCTGTCATCCACACACCTAGGATGTGATTCTCCAGCGAGTAACATTTACTTGAAGTTTAACCTTGAAGTTTAACATGCTAGCTTGCTATACAATCAAGAAGCCTTCATGAATTCAACAGAGGCTGAATTGCTTTTGTGGAGAGAGATCTGAGAACATACTACAAACAGATTCTGGACATTTTCAGCAGAGGTGTTATGGGCAAAGCATCAGTCTCTAGCTGAAGTCCTGTTTTTTTTTTTTTGAAAACTAATCACTGTTCCTGCTATTCCTGTTTCCAGAGAGCAATGCTACACTGATGGGTTGCATCTATTAAGGAAACAGTTACCTAACAAGATGTTGAGCATGACCCAGCTCCTCCTGTAAACATGCAAAAACCTTCTTCTAAAATGCATTAGGTAATGATGGTAAATCATGAGCTCCTCCTGGGATTAATTGTGATCAGCTAACACATTTTTAAACACAGGCATCCTTGTCCACACCAAGGGAAAAATCATATTCAGCATCGTGTTTAATTAACATGTTTTCTAGTATATTTTCTCAGTGTAGACAAGGTCTCTAAGGAAGAATGACTCACGAATGCTGCATTGCCATTATGGAGTATTTTTTTGGAGTAACATTCTATTTCTCCACATTTTCTAAGGAAAGCACTGATTTGGCCCATTACCTAAAAGGTTAATTAATGTTTGTGAGAAGCTCCAGAGTATGATTAGTTAATCTCATACCACAGTGCTAAATAGAATCTTGGGCAAGAGTTAAAATAAATGTCATTTTTTTTAAGTGAAGGCTAATACAGTATTTCCAGCATTTCCCATGTATACTGCTCTATATTTTTCCTTGGAGCCTACATAACACATGCTACAATTTTGAAGGCACAATATGTGACTACTTTCCTGGAAAAGCAGTGATCTGCCATTTATATTGCAGTGAACCTAGAATTTGGTTGTCTTTTATGAGAGAGATGTACCCTTACAGAACAGATAAAAGCTGTATGTGTCTATGAAAATGCAGCAGGACAACAGGCTAGTAAAAATTAGCCTGTATAGAATTGACTGCGGGGATACTTTTCTACAGACTATGATTGTTCAAGCAATGTTGTTATAATCAGGAAGAGGTTCCACACTTCATCTTTGTCAAATAAAGTGTTTTAGCTAACAGACAGACCTAAGAAGAAGATGTCGTTGTTTTATTAGAATACAAAAATCAACACAAGCTTTTGTCTATCAGACATATATTCTCAGAAGGAAATGCATAGTATGCATACAATATTTATGATAATTTCTTACATTGTAACTATATCTATGCAAAAGCCAAAATAAATACAAACTGTTTCATCTATACAATATACAGTGCCTGATGTATTTATTGCCACATTTTCTATGACCAGTCTCCTTTCTGTTGTGTTTCTCCAGTGACTGCGTTATTCCAGGGAAATGAGTAACACAAGGGTAGGAGGGTGCATAATGACTTTTGCACTGCAGGGGGTTGTCTGAACTAACACACATGGATCATGCTCTGCACCTCAGTCTGTGTTAGAACACCCTTTCAGGGTGCGTTTTGCAGAAAACATGTAGAGGGTTAACTACCTGAGTTTCTTTGGAAGAAACTGTGTGTCACAGACACTTTACACTTGTCATTTCATAATTTTGAGAGTCTAAGAAGAGCTACAGTCAAGAATTTGTCTCATAAGGGGGATCAAAACCATAATGATTCTATTATCTGTGCTATTTAGCAAGTACTGCTAGCTAGATTTCATTTTTCTCCCTATTCAGTGATTAGGTGAAGCACAGAAACACTTGGGGAGATGAGGCAAGCTATAGCCCTGTGTGACTGAAATCTCTCACTTTTTGCCAGATGGAGAATTAGAGCCTTTTTTAAACAGAGCCATAGTATTAGCAGGTCATATTATATGATTATTGATTTGTTTGTGTGATAGAAAAGAGGAACAAAGAGCAAAGGAACTCAACATATGCACCAGTCACCACAATGTTTTCTTTGAAGAGAAGTAAACAAAAATTGCCAAATTGAAATTTTAAGTGTGAATCATGTAAAGGGAAATGTAATGTAATCCATAATGGGAAACAGTTTGAAAATAGGCTATGCTATCTGGAAATGGGAAAATTCTCTAATGAGGAGGGTTGCACTGGGGGGAGGGGGGGCAGTATTTTTTGACATATTCTTTCCTCCGCAGGCTTAGTTAATCAGCAGCGTGTTTTACATAATAGAACCCTGGACTCCCTTCTTGGTTGTTGATATTCCACTTGTGTACACTCAGAGGATGTCAATGATGACAGCTGGTTATTTCTTCTACACACAGATTTTGATTATGTCTTGCTTTATGGTTAGTATTAAATTTTCACAAGGAATGTTTTCCCACCCAGAAGACAACAAATGTTGGACTGCCCTAGTAATTGTTCTTTCCTATATTTCCTTTGGGCTCTTGTTCAGCTTGTTGGATCTGAGTTTGTTTTTTTTGCACAGAATTAGGCCATCATAAATCACTCTGGGTTAGTTCACATGTGACATCACCAAGGAGACCCAATGGACAATTGGAATACATTTTTCAACAATCTATCTGTAGCAATGTTAGCTACTTTATCATGAAATAAAGTTTGTAAACAGTAGTAATTACAGTACAATAAGTTAAAATACATTACACCATGATATATCAATTCAGCAAATTAGATTTTCATAGTGCTAATTGAATTTATCACAAAACTGATGAATATTAGTTGAAGAAAGAGCAATATATTTTATTTTATTGGGCACATCTCAGAGTACTTGTAATTTAGTAGGGCCACCACACTTTCTGGGCAGGCTATCAAGTAGGATGTTGTAATGATTTGCATGACTACTATAGTAGATGGAAAAATATAGCTTGTGTTTGTAGCTATTCCATTAGTGTCTTGCACAGTGTGAACTCCTTTGGTGCTCTTCAGAGAGCCATGTAATAATCACAGAATCTTTTGAAGAGTTCTTTCTGGTGAAATCAAGTAATTATACACCATTTAAACCTAGTGTGTAATTAAATGATGAGACAAAGGAAAGACTGAGAAAGGTAGATAACCAATAGAATCCTGAAGTTATCAAAACAGATCCCTTGCCAAAGACCTTGGAATTCATCTGATTCAGTTGCTGGAAGAATGCCTGAATTAAAAATTATCCTTATGAGGACCAAGGAAATAGAGCCAAATTCTGTCAATGTACACTTTTCTCCCAAAATGGACATTAATGCTGCAAAAACAGAATAGGGTGAACAACCCTGCCCCTGTGTTTGGCCCCCTATTGTAGGCTGTATCTGCCAAAACAAGATGGAAGAGATCAAAAATTTGGGAGGGGGTCTGGAGGGATAAAAGAGGGAGTGAGGGGAGGAGAAGTTGGAAAAGGAGGGTATTTGGAAAGGAAAAAACTCATAGGCTATGCCCCCTGCCAGCACTGAAACATTTGACTGCAGCTCCACTTGTAAAGCACCTGTTGGCAGCTGTGGAGTAGTTTATAGGTTTTGGGACAGAATCAGGACAGAAAGCTTACAGACTGTGTTCCCTTATGTGACATGTGATTTGTTCTTATTTTAGTAAAATAGAAGTCATTCCTGGGTGATAATTATGGCAATAAATATACCTGTTCAGAAATAGCAACTACAACTCTTGCTTTCCAGAAAAAAATATTGAAAAGATTGAATTACATGGTTTTGAATCACTGTCTACTAATATTAATACTCTATGGTTGATCCAATATATGTTGCCTTCCTTTTTTCCAAAACTGAAATGTTGCGTGGGGAGGAGAGAGGAGAGGGTCAAATATTAGTTTGATACTCTTTCAAATAGAATGGCAAATAGCTAGGTGAAAGAGGTTATCTGCCCAGTTTTATGCTTTGCAAGCTTTATATATGAGAGTGTAACGATAGAAAAGGGGGAAAATTGTATATGTTAAGTGGAACTCTAATCAAGTATTTTATGCAAAGAATTCAATTTAAACATTTTAACGTATTTGCAAACTTTCACGTAAATTCCTGCTCAAATGCATTACAGTTTATGCCCTCCTGTGACTTCTATTTGAAATAGAAAATAGATAATGTTTTGAAATTTAATCCTTTCTTACATAAAATTCAAAATAGTAATAATAAAATAAAACTGGTTTGCTATTATACTTGAACTACTACCTTTAGTAATTCTAAAATGGAAACTGTAAGCCTCATTTATATTTATAATCAGTAATGAAAAAAGCAACTCACTTTCTGATACTGCAGTGTTCGCTGCCCAGGCAGAGCCTGACTCCTGCATTAAGCTCAACAAGAAACTTTTTGCATCAAGTCTGCTGCAGAACAGGGCCAAAATGCAAATTCCATTGCTTCAGTAGTAATGGTGGGGGGAGAGTGGGAGGAGGCATTTCAAATTTCATATTTTCATTTCTGTGTGAAGTGAAGGTAATTCAGGAGCCTAGCATGTAATAAATTGCTTTAAGTTTAAGAGATTGTTAACTTTAGTAAGCCCAGCCATATTCTGTGCCATTAAAATAAGAGGACAGGATCTGTACCAAAAGGCAGTGGCATATGAATGAGGAGAGCACCTAATGGAGCTTTAACATGGGCTTCTGTAGGTCTCTCTGATATGTGTAAATAAAGGTCTTTGAAGATATTCTAACCTGAATAAGAATGTTTTCCTGTATCAAGTTCCATCTTTCCTGAGAAGAGAGGCTGAGGGAGCTGGGGTTGCTTAGCCTAGAGAGACCTTAAAGACACCAGGGAGACCTTAAAGAACCATTCCAATACTTAAAGGGAATCTACAAGAAAGAGACTCTGTCAGGGTGTGTAATGACAGGACAAGGGGTAATGTTTTTAAACTGAAAGAGAATAGGTTTAGGTTAGATATTAGGAAGAAATTCTTCACTTAAGGGTGTAGGGGCACTGGAACAAGTTGTGGGGAGTAGCTATGGGTGTGAACCCTGGAAGAGTTCAAGACCAGGTGGGATGCGGCTTTGAGCAACTTAGTCTAGCAGCAGGTGTCCCTGCCCATGGCAGGGGCACTGGAACTGAATGGTCTTTAACGTCCCTTCCAACCCACACCAAATTCTGTGATTCTATAATTCTATGATTAAGATTTTTGAAAGTTTAGCCATGAATCACCAAAATACACACTCTATATTACAAATGGTTGGTGATTATTCTTGCTAAAATAGTGAATAAGTGAAACAGTTGCACTGAAGCATTATTATCAATATAGTCTTGAGAAACAGTTTTTGCATGTTGTACCATTAAATTTCTTACTCTGGATTAAAAGTGACCATGGAAGCTCATTAGTCTTAATAAGCCAGGGCACAGAAAATTAAAATATATGGTAATAAAGTATCTTGGATGTACAGATGCATTTTTTCTCAGTAGTTCAAAATCCTTTAAAATTTGTGCAGTTGTTTTTGTCATCTTTATATTGACAGATCTCAAAATATACTTTTACTGTTATCTTGCTAAATACATGTTCTTCTCTTATATTTGCTGTTTGAGATATATAAAATGGACAAGGATGTAGGCAAGCCTAGCAAATGTAAGAAAATGTAGAGAAGCTCAGATGCTCTCTGAAATAATGAAAGGTAGTACATGCCATGGAGCAGGAGCAAAATGTGCGTGATAAAATTCTGGACTTCTAATGAGGTGGCAGGTGGGTGGAAAACAGTAATGGAACCAATTTTGAAGCCAGTGGTGGCAGGTGCATTAGGGATTTTCCAGATCTCTTTTTTCCTCAGCATTTTCCCCTTGCTATCCACACCCTCCTGAAAAGCCTGGACAGCTCATCAGTGACAGCACAAGGATGAAGAACCAGCAAGGCCACAACCCAAACAACCATCTCAAAAAACAGCTGTTATTTTAACACCAAGTTCATCTGAGCCCCCAGCACTGTGTTGCATAATAGCACTCAATATCTTTAGGGATTCGTTTTGTACAACAAAGAAGCCAGTGCTAACCTGAACTCCCCTCCTTCACTACTTTCATCAGTACTTAATATATTTATTTATGATGCCTGTCCAATATGCCTGGTGTTCTTAAGGTAGAAAGCTAAGCAAAAACAATGAATAAAACTATCACATAGCATATGTCCTCACTTTCCCCACTGCAGTAAACAACCAGCACTGGGTGTACTGTCTAAAATCTTTGAAGGTTCCAATACACTACAGAAGAGTATGTTTAATATATGAGATATTTTAATGCTGTAACATCAAGGATACGTTTAGGTTTTTACTTTACTTTTCAAACTTCAAAAACTATTGGAGTCAATGAAAATGAAACTACTGTTTGTACAAATGCATATAAGGTCTTTTATATTATATTTTTATAGGTCTTGTAGAAATTTGCCTGATGCATCCCCTTGATGTAGTGAAAACAAGGTAAGATTTTGCTTGAACATGTTTTGTTGACACTGGAAGATATCCAGATTAGGAGCTGTCAAAAAATAAAATGCTAGAACTTTTCCAAGTAAGATAACTTGTGCCTTTAATGGCATTTATATTTACTTACCTGTATCTACAGCATTTGGCAGTTGGAATTTGAATAGCATAACACATTTCTGATTAGAGGTCATCTAAAGGTGTTAAATATGTTTTCTGACATGTATTTTTAACATTGTAACAAAATCCTATTATATGAAGAAGGCCACAGTTAAATCCACTTACTATCTGTATCATCTGCAGCAATACTTCTTTAAGTGGGAAATGCCATATTGCCTCCAAAATAATTTTCACAGATTTCTGAGAGCTGATACAAATGATAAAAATAGTAAAATGCGGTGTTCCATATTTGTTTTATAAGCTATGTAACTTTATGATTTTATCTATTGTCCCTCTTTCCTTCTCTGACTATTAGTTTATGTGTGAGCATAAATGATGAAGTGACCTGAAAAATTTGGTCAAATGATTTTTTCAGTGTTGTTTATTGAAACTGAAAAATATCAGTTAATAATAGCTGTGTCCTTACCACTAAACTATGTCTCTAAACACATCTGTATGTCTTTTGAATACCTCCAGGGCTGGAGACTCAACTGCTTCCCTGGGAAGCCTGCTCAAATACTATATACCTAGACCTCTGTCTAAGTCCCACTCATCTAAATGAAAACATTTCACTGGGAGATGTATCAGACCCCTCTACAAATAGTGAGGAGATCAGTTGTGGTGTTTGGAATATGCTCTAAGCAGTCAGTGAGGACTTGAGGTTCTAGTTTCAGTTAGCCAACGTGAATTTGTTACAGATATATTTTGGCTTATGTTTAAAGCACGTTCTGGGGTTTGCCTAAGGTCTCGAGATAACATTTCTGCAGCTTGCTTTTTGCAGAAGGAGGCCATCTATGGTCGTTGCCCCAAACCATAGGAGAGCAATGGAGGCTCCATCCACATTAACTGCTGCCGGGGTGCAGCAGGTACTCCTTGGTGCTTGGAGTTTGCTCTGAAGATTCTTCTGGATGCCTTCATAGTATGAAATATTATTATATACAGAGACATAGATAAATATTATTTATATAGAGACAATACACTCAGTAGTTTCAACTGTATCCTCTGTGTGCCCCTCTCAGTACACTGAGACATTTAAAACATTAAAACATGATTTACATAGAAAGACTGAAATTAAAGACTCTGAAACAAGCGGGTACAAGCAAAAGAGATACAAGACTAAACTTATAAGAAAAAAATCTGTCTTGCTCTTCTGTCTCTCCTGTGGTTCTCATAGGATATGCCTTAGTGGCATTATTTTGGCCTGTTGTGCTATAAGAATTGGTTAAAGCTATGGCTGAGTTCCCTCTTCCCGTTTTCCTTTATACTAAACTAGGTGTCATGTTCTTCCATAGTATAAATGCAATATCAGTGTTTTACTCCTCATATCTTTGCTGCCTTTGAGGTTGTCATCCAACCCATCCTCATGCCCCCAGTCTTGGTTCAAATAATTTAATACTATCCTTGCTATCATCCATGATTCAGAACATGCTGCGTATCGTATATCATAAAAAACATTAGTTATGTGTGTGGTGGTTTTACTGTGCTAGGCAGCTGAACACCACAACTGCTCTCTCACTCCTCCCCCCTCAGATGAGGAGGGGAATAAGGAAAGGAAAGAACAACTCACAGGTTGAGATAAGGATAATTTAATTAAAGGGAAAAAAAATTATTAAGAAAATATTATTATTAATTAAACAATTTAACTAAAAGGCAAAAGGGGAAAAGGAAAAAGGGAGGGGGAAGGGAATAACAAAACAAAACAAGTAAAGGTTATGTAGAAGTGCAGAGGAAATAAATTACTCTCTGCTTCCCACAAATGAGCGATGCTTGACCACATCCTTGAAGCAGGGCCTCAACACATGTAGCCGGTGTTTGGGAGGAGGACAGACATCTTTACAATGAGAGCCCACCCCTCCCCTCTTCTTCCTTCTTCCACCTTTTATTGCCAAGTGTGACATCATATGGTATGGAATATCCCTTTGGTTGGTTTAAGTCAACTGCCCTGGTGATGTTTCTTTCTCACTTTTTTGCCCACTCCTAGGAGGGTTAGCGAAAGTCCTGATGCTGTGCCAGCACTTCTCAGTGGCAGACACAACGCTGGTGTGATAACACTGCTGTTCTAGCTACAAGTGCAGAGTGCAGCACTAATATGGGCTGCTGCAGGGAAAGTTAACATCCCAGCCAGACCCAGTACAACGTGTGTTCTGATAAACTGGCAATTAACAAATATACTCTCAGCTTTCTGACAGAAACCAAACTTACAGTGGATGTTCAGAAGAACAGATTTCCCCATTTCTACTCCAGATTTTGCTGTTGTTTTTTTTTTTTTGTTATACTGTTAATATAGAAAATGCTAATCACATCTGAGATCCAGAAATAGGTAGCATTGAAGAGTGTAAGGGGATGTTTGTGAAGCTTTCTCAGCATTTTTAAAAAATTATAAAAATTATAAAAATTAGGAGCCTTTTAAATGTGAAACCTGAGTCCATACATAGTGGAATTAAAGAAGGAAGAAGAAAAATAAAATAAAAAATAAAAAAAGGAAGAAAAATAGGTGTGTAAAAGAAATCAGATTACAGTTCATGGCAAAAACAAAGGGCTGAATCAAGTAAAAAAGCCACTAAGCAAATTTCTCTGCCACTGAGTTAACTGCAACTCTTTGCAGAATTGAGCTGTACCCAAGTAATAGCTTTTCTGTGTTCTGCTGGTGCAGATGTATTCAGAGATATTATATGGATTTTGGTAATTCTGCTGAGGTTAGTATTGGCTAGTAGATATAAATATTTACATCTTGAAAGCCAGTGGCAAAACCAAGAATAAAGTATTTGATCTCATCCACCATTCAGTGTCACGTTCATGCCCCTTCCCTTTGTTTTGCAACAGTCCAAAGTTCTCAAAACTGCTATAGCAGGTCAATTCGTGGCCACACAGAGGTTCAACATTGTTTTTAATTATTAACTTTGAATTTAGAATGGATTGTAATACATTTTCATCTACTTCATTTTGTTTCAGTGTCTCTTAGTACTGTGGTACACTCACTCTTTTCTAACATTGTATTGATAATCTCTAATTTCTTAATTGCTTCCAGCTAGTCCAGCTAATATAGATTGCTGGGTTTTGTTTTATTTATTTATTTATTTATTTATATGACTAGGTGAAAGGATTTATAAAACCACTATTTTTTGCTTAATTTTTATGATGTTTTGTGTTTTCCGCATTTTTTCTGTTAAGCATTTGTTTGGTGGAAATACCCATGACTTTTTCAAATTAGTGGAATCTTATTTGATCTAAATTAGCATTCTGAAGTTTAGGGAGGATGTGAGAGGCTCACATCTAGTGGATTTGTAGCTCAGGATCATGGCTTAGTTATAATTTTTGTGTGTATGTTTTTAATTAAAAAATGGATAAATGAAAGTTCCTGTCAAAGATTATTTGAAACCCTGGAAAATGGTTTGGCTCTTTTGTGACAACATTTTGCAATATCTTTTCTGTGCTTAGTAATTTCCTATTATTTTACAGTAACAATGCTTGACTTCTTTATTCATAACACGTATCAGAGAAGGAATAACATAGATATATATAAATGCATTTTTATAAACTACAGACCAGCAAAATGCTTAACAGACTTGTTTGTTTTTTTGTTTGTTTCTTAATAGGCATTGGACAATAATTTTATTTTATCTATCAGAACACCAAACATCACTATTTTCAGAAATTCGTGTAAGTGATGTGGCTAGATAGAGATAACTTATAATCCATTGTTTTAGCCCTATGAAATCTTCTTTGAAATAAAGCTCTCTTCTCAATTAGAAAATATATTGGTATAGTTTCTGATGAGACACTATTCAAATGTTTGTGCTATATTTGTGTTAGTCTCTCAATATGGCAGAGACTTTTTGTTAGCTGTTTTATTTACCTGTTACCCTTAGGATTAATTTACTCACCTGTAGATTAAATAAATCTCCATTTTTATCATCCTAATTACAAGCAAGTTTTACAGAACTTGGTAAGCATTTGGGTCTGTCTGTGTATGAGCAGGGAGAGCAGTAGCAAGATCTCTCTGTTACAGACACAGTCAAGACACATAAGGTTCATTTTTTTAATTAGGAAGCCTATATGGTCTTTCTTTACTGGAAAGAGAATAGAAAAGTATCTTAGTCTGGTTTTGCTTATTTTCAAACCCTTTTCTTTTCTTACTTCTAATGTGGGCTGTAGACTTACAAAAGGATGATAAAACGTATTCTAGATCATGATATGTAGGACAAAACATTGTCATATATATATACATATTACTTTTATATTAAAATTTGCAGAGTACTTTTCCACCTAGAGTTTATCCTTTGGCCCTACTGGCGTATGTTTTGGTTTAAGCAAACATACAAAATTCATAAATTAATAGCCTTTTACTGCCGAAAAAATTATACTTGTGCAATAGCTCACAGGAGCAGTTGCAGAGCAAAAGGGAGAGAATTACAGGAAGTTGTCAGGAAGGAAATCTGATGCTGGTTGAGTGATCGATCAGGGAAACCTGACAAGGATGTCACTGTGGCTCCAGGTAATGCCTTTATGTGGGCCCATAGATTTGAACACTTTCAAGTTTTAAGAAAAAAATAATAATAATAATAATAATTTCCCTGTTAATTGGGTTGCTGCCATAAAACCAACATTTTCAGGAGCCTGCTAACTTCCAAACTACTTGCACCGGCATTTAATTTTCCTTGCTATTACATTTTAACATCTCTAAAATACATGCAGCCAAGAGAGATACTGCAAAATCAGAACTTATAAATCCTATGACCAGAAATAAAATGCTGGCTAATATTTCCTTAGATTTAAATGTTGGTTACCTTTACATGTGCCTCCTCTTTTTCATTAATCAACAATATTTATATATCTGAATTTTTGTCACTTCACCGTTCATGAAAACAAATTTCAAAGTTGCTAGTGCAAGTATTCATAAATACTGTGAAGCGTATATTGAAATGGAAATACTCATTTTGGATGTGGCTCAGTATTCTTTAGTTAGGAAATGGAAACCATATTTTGTAACTCTTTTTAACAATTGTATTTACATGACAGAATTTAATAGAAAACACAGATGAAGAAATGTGTGATTAAATGTTTTGAAATAATGAAAAAATAACAAGATATCACTGAAAAATTTCAAATACATAAGGCATCTAAAAAGATTTGTGTCTGAAGATCCTGTCAACAGAAATATTTTTAAATGGATTAGATGAATAGTTTTCATCTCTCTGTCTTTTTGGCAGCAATTCGACATAACTATACATTTTGAGACAAATATTTAAAAGAAAGATGTTTTCTCTCACATCATACTAATACAAAATTACGCTCCAGATCTGTGCTGAATTCAGTGGAAATATAGTAGTTCATACCCCTTGAAAATTAAGCGGTTTTAATTCCACACAACATATTCAGAGAGTGGTAAATGTCATCCAACTACCATCTAAAGGGTTTGGAAAAAGTCTAATTAATTATTGTTTAAAGAAAGCCATCAAGATAACTTGTATCATTAGAAATTAAACATATTCAAGAGGCAATGTATTAATGCTTTTCTGCTTAATTAAAATAATGACATTTCCAGATACTTTTAAATTTTTCTTCTTTATTTAAATACTCTCTTCTATTTTCTGACTTAATTGTATCTTCATAAGATGGCCTCACATTGGGATGGATGTCTGCAAATTGGAAAGAAAAGCCCAAGAGAGAACCTAAGAGACATTCCTTCAAAATCTCTTACTTGTTTCTCAGGAGAATATGTTACTTGTTTTCCTGATCAACCTAGTGTACATCCCTGTTATTTTTCTTAAAGCTGTTTCCCACCTTCCTAGAATCTGGGAAAAATACTTTGCTTCTACTTTAATGCCTTTTTACATAGTTCAGCATTAGAGCAGGATCTTTATGTGAACTGATTTTCCATCTTTTGTGTGATCCAGAATATCAACATTAGAAAATAAGACCAATAATTCACCTTATAAAGTTTAGAGAAAGTTTTCCTCTGGTCATGATCAAGATTTTATGGTTTGCCACTCTTTCTGCAACAATTCAGACCAACATCATGGATCTAAAGCCCTGAATTTAGAAAAGAATTTGGGATCTGAGTCCAAATTTGAACTCTGCAGTACAGACCCATTTCTAGTTAGCAACTGTTCTGCTGATTTGTGTGTGTGTTTATCCATTTTGTTCCTTTGTTCCAATTCTGTCATTTTGGTCTTATTAAAGAAGTTCAGCTCACTACATGTGTTTCCGATCTCATTCCATCTGTTGTTTTGCAAGAGCTACTTCCTTTATATCATTAATTCCTCTTTGATTTCTAGTCTTTTTTGTTTAAGTGAGCAGTAGTGGAGCCTGTTTCTTAAAAAACATGGTTTAAGGAAGAGTTCATTTTCCTTATACAGTGTTACCATTTCCAAATGATCATAGCTGACTTGGTTCACATCATACTGTGTTAAGTTCATGTTACTTCATGTGAACTGCTCTAGCTACATTTGTAATAGTTTTAAGCATAAATAGTCTTCCTGTCCTGGGAAAATTATCAGGATACCAAACAATTTCATATTCTGGTCTTGAGTTGAAATCTCAGAAGACTACTATAAAAACAATTAAATTTGGCCAACGAAAAACTTCATTTAATTAATTTTGACTTTGAGAAACTTTCACTTAAGATTCTTTTTTTTTTTTTTTTTTTTTTTTTTTATGCAGAAAAACAGCACTTCGGGGTTGAAAATGTTGAAAACATGTAGAACAACCACTATCATCTAAAAATGTAGATAAAAATATATTGAAATTGATTGTTTCCTGATAAATTTTTTGGTATTGTCATTGTTTACATTTTGGGAATATATATATATATATATATATATATATAAAAATAATCCCTGACCAAATTAACTTAATGTCTTTATTTCAACTAAATATCAAGGCTTTTCTCTGGAATTGGTCTTATTTGATTTATCAGTGGCTTTCAGCACAATTGTTCATACGGTCTGTGTGCGCTTTGTAGCTGTTTTTGGCATTTGAATTTCAGCATTTAAATGCTTTTAATATTTCCTTACAGACCCAAGTTTTGTATAATAAGAACTTATCTCAAGTTTACAATGATTTGGATGTGGATGTGATCCAGAAGTCAGTAATTTGCCCTTTGTTTTCCTTCTACGTACAAAATGTTAGGAATTAATAAGGGCATACGGGCTAATAATTCCAGCTAGATGTAGTATTCCAATTTAAATCCTTCCCTGAATTAAACAACAGTATCAATGTGCACTGTTAAACAGATGCTCTGATTTGCAGTGCTGGTTAAAGTGATTTCTGTTATGTTTTTTTTTATTATTATTATTATTATTATTTATTTTATTTTAATTTAATTTGTAGGTGTACCATATGTATGTTTTATAAAGACTGTTGACATCCTTTGGAATAAAAAGAACTGTATAAATATATCATCATCTCCTCATGTGATACTGTACCATTTGTGGTCAAACTGCAAAAGTGCTTCACAGTATCTCTATTTCAAGTCAGTGTTGATTTTTGTAAAAACTCTAACATAGTGTTTCTTGATTTTAGAATAAGCATATCACCGCTCTGTTAGAAACTGAATGTTTGTGTGTCAACAAAATACTGTCGGAGCTCTTTTCTGAGGCTTTTCCATAATTTTTATTGAATATTCTGCCATTTACTGTGTATTTTTATGAACTTCAGGTGCTTTCTTAAGAAACTGAAATCCCATTAAATAATCATTTCCATTTTACAGAGCAGCACAATGATATTACCTTTTAAGTTACATGTTATCTGTGCCATTACACTGGCCATACGAAAACAACCCTATTTTTTGACTCACTTGAGAGATATAACAGTGCAAAATTTCCAACACCCACCAAATAAGCCATATCCACCTTGAACACGCTCAAGATAGTGGATTAATACCTATTTCCCTTTTGAAGAATTATTTCCCTGTTTCTAAGGATAGTAGGGGAATAATTTATTTATTTATTTATTTATTTATTTATTTTTAAAAGAGAGAGAGAAAGAGAAAATCTAGATGCTTAATTAGCTATCTGGACAGTCCTAGGAGGAATAAGGAGAAAGGCAGAAGCAAATGTGGGAATTAACTTCTCAGGAGTGGAAGCAAGTGGACAGTTTCCCACAGATAGCAAATGAGAAAGAATGCCTGAGGAAGAGCTAAGACTGACAAGAGGAAATGTCTGATGGTATATTGCACATTTTCTTTTCAGACCAGTAGGTGTGTAAGGTATTTCTGGAAGGAAGATGGATCTAAGATGACTTGGAGTGGCCTTAGTGCTCTTCAACATTTAGTCTGTATTTTTGTTGCAGATTTTTGTTTTGGTTCATCTTTCTGTCTGTCCTTTTAAACATCCCAAGCACAGCTCTGTTTTGTAGAACCCTTTACAAATGATTCCTTGTGCAGGCAATCTGAGGAACAACTGGAAATCATACTAAAAGACATACCAAATATTATCTATCCTGCTAGTGACCAAGCTTTTGACTATGGACATCTGCCAGATGTAAACATGCATTTGTGCTTTTCACAATTTTATGCTTGTTGTTCTGCTTTTCATCTGATTTCGACAGTGAACTAGATTAGTTCATTTCAGGTCCCTTTCATTTATGTTTTGCTTTCCTTCTAATGCCATAGCACAATACTCTTTCTGTGTTTGAATTTCCACTACTTACAGCCATCAGGTACCAGCTTCATGTAAACAATTCCTGGCAGCTACATGGGCAGAACTTGTAATATGACAAGAGCCTGAGGGTTTCCCTTCTCTAATCTACATATATTGTATTTACATCTTTAAAAAACATGTATAGAGACACATTTGATTGTACTGGTACAGTATTTTCCTTGGTAGAGAAAGGAAAGTTTCTTGATGTTTAAGATCACTAGCACTGGGAAAAACTGCAGTTGATTAGCTGTGTCCTCATGATGCATTTTCAAGAGGGTGGTATGGACTGCATTTTATGATTTCATGGGCTGCACGTTGTGCACTCCTGGTTTAAATCCAGGAAAGCTCTGAATTTTTTCCTTCCTTTTGTTTTTATTTTAATTTTATGAAAATATTTCCTTCATAACATAAGACTACAGATAACCCTCTTCCAGGAAGAGTAGGCAAATGTGACAAAAGAGTTCCAAAACTGTAACTATAAATAAGAGCCATGTCATGGATTACTGATATGTTGGAATAATTCTTCTTTTGTAGCACTGTCTACTAGGAAGAGGAAGAAAAGGGAGAGAACCAAGGACCAAATGCCTTCCAAAATATGCGCATTGTACAGTTGGCTGCTTCTCTAGATAGAACCTACCAAAGAAATGAGAGGTGTAGAGTTGCTTAGTTTCTCTTAGTGGTATCTCAAGATTTATATAGATATGAGAATGGATACATGCATCAGAAATCATGAAAAACATGAAATTCAGTTTTAAACATTTTGGATATGGGGGTCAACTGGGGTCAGGCTAAGAGAGATGAAAAAAATGTAGCCATATTTGTACAGAAAATACCCTGTAGTGTTATATTATGTGTTATGGTTTGCATTAAACAATAGATGTGTTTAATTATTTTATTTATTTAGATTCCCATAGCCTCAGGATATGCTATTCTATTGCTGTTTAAAAAAAAAAAAAAAAAAATCTAAATTATCATAATGTGCTAATATACCTTCTTTGAGCTATGTAAATTACCTCACTCAAATGGCGAGAAAGAAATAATGTTAGATTTTTAACACGCAATGTAATGTGGACTATCCTGTACAACATGTGAGTCTGATTTATTCATTTTGGACATGGAAGATCTATGTGCGTATTTATCTGCTAGTTCATAGCAATGAGGAATGATACCAATACTGCCAGAGGCAATTTCAAACAAGGCAGTGTAACTAGCACTTAAATTCACAGCCAGTTTCCAAATGAGGTGTTACAGTCTGCATCCATGATGTCCCTCCTGCTACTGCTGTACCAGCACTCAGAAATTCCCATCCCAGTGCTCTTCTCCTCTCCTCTCCTCTCCTCTCCTCTCCTCTCCTCTCCTCTCCTCCCCCTCGTCCTCCCCCTCCCCCTCGTCCTCCTATCTCACCCACATCCCCAGCATGGAAATGGCTCCCAGGCCATGGGACTGGGTTTGTCCTCTTCTTCCCAGCTTTCTTATGCCTGGTCCTGGAGGCGTTCCTAATTGTCCTCTACTTCCCCTTTGACTTCTTAGGATAATGAGGCAGGATGGGGAGCAGAGCCTTCTGCTCTTGCTCAGAGATCCTTGGTTCTGTTAGCTGCCTGGCGCTAAACCACAGCTGGTTTCCAGCCTATTTTAAAGCGTGCCAGGTGACAAGTGTCTTCTAATTCCCTTTGGAGATTCCTGCATAGCCTGCTAGCTCTCACAGCCAGGAAGTATTTTCTAGTGTTCAAATGTTTCCATTATACAATTTCATCCCTAACAACTACCTATACCCCCTTTACTGTACACTGTTCCTCTTTCCCTTTGTTTATTCCCTTTAGACATGCCCCCATTTTCTTTCCCTAAGCCTAAATTAGGGTAGACAATCAAAGAACCTCTTTACATAATCTTCCCTCTGTGTCAATCCTGTATTTAAAATATGAGTCAAGTGAAACCATGAGGGATGGAGCGGTATGAGAGCAAGAGCAGAAAGCAGAAAGTGGAGGGCTAGGAGGTGATAAAGTACATGGGGTTCTATTTACAAGAAAAATATGTGCTGAAAATAAGTATTTAAAATGGGAATTGGGGAGTGGAAATGACCAGATGTTAGCATAGTTTTTTTTTTTAAAAAAAAAAAAAAAAAAAAAAAAAAGTAGTCTGAGACAAAGAAATGGGATAGTTTTAAATATCTATGCATTTTTAAGTGATAGTTAAAATAAGGATTAAGCAGCTGGGAAAGGTTACATGGGCTACAAGCTGGAGACATCTATGATATACATAAGATTTTTTTACATCAATCTAACAATGCAGCTGGGTGAGTTATTAGCAGATGTTAATGATTTGTCAGTGGTATAAAACATTAAGATCACATTCACGGGTAGAGCTTGGTCATGCCTGATTTCTCCATGGACAAAAATTTTGCATTAGACCACTGTTATGCCTTATTTCTAACCATGGATGGAACATGCCTAAAATAAAACAAGGAAGGAACCCCTTTCTTTTTTTTTAAAGGAAAGGAGTGGAAAGGAGAGGAGAGGGAAGGGAAGGGAAGGGAAGGGAAGGGAAGGGAAGGGAAGGGAAG
>CM021769.1:24900615-24993115 GCA_011076525.1 Nettapus auritus
AAAAAAAAAAAAAAAAAAAAAAAAAAAAAAAGAAACAGAACAAACTGTCTAGCAAAAGGCAAATGTAATTGAAGAAATAAGGAAGTAAACTGGGAGACTTCTCTCTCCAGGTATAGGTGTGAGTTTTTCAATCAACTCCACTGAACAGTGTGAAAAACATGGAACATGAAGGTGTGTCCTTCCTAGGAAGTAAACTTGGACAAAGGAATAAGTTTGGAATCATATATAAAGCTTGTTCCCATAGTTCCATGCTGTCACAAAGGAGAGAACAAGGACAGAGTTAAGAAGATTCTTGAAGATTCTTGAGTTCCTGGATCACGGGCCCTTGAAGTCTGGAGAGAGTATATACTTGTCATCTTGCCGTACACTAGCGTAGTGGTCCTTTATTGACCATTGGCAAGAATTAGATATTAGGATGGATGTCCTTCTGATCCCTTATACATATTATTAGTACAAAAATAATTGAGTCTAACTTCTCCAGGAATTAGGGTTTTGTCATCACAGCAAGATTGTGTAGCACCCTTCTCATAGGTATTTACAGAGGCAAAAGGCTGGACTCCTAACTGCCTTCACAGTGGAACTTAGTGACTTTATGGAGACACTTTCTTTACTATAAGGGTGGTGAGGCACTGGCACAGGTTGCCCAGAGAAGCTGTGGATGCCCCATCCCTGGAATTGTTAAAGGCCAGGTTGGATGGGGCTTTGAGCCGCCTGGTCTGGTGGGAGGTGTTCCTGCCCTTGGGAAGGGGTTGGAAATAAGTGATCTTCAAGGACCCTTCCAACCCAAATCATTCTATGATTCTATGAAGTAACATATAGGGGCATGCAAGGACATATATGATGTAGGTGTCTGTGAAAACAGGGATTGAAGGCACTGACTCAGCCACCTTCTTTTGGTCCAGGGTTTTATTTGCATGAAAAATCATCAGAAAAATAATAAAAGAATGATGATGACTGTATCATGCATGAATTCTGAATAATATGAAAACCATCTCATCAATTAGCAACAAGGTAATCCCAAAGAAAATCCCACCTGTGGAACAAAGGTAATAGTACCAGATATCTTCAGCTTACTCTGCTTCAGAAGCTACTACATCACAAAACTATTCCATGATTATCCAAACAATATTTGTTAAATTACATGATTTAAAAGTTTGAACACAATTCTGCAGTGAGATTTATAACTATTTTTAGGTCTTTTTATGTATTAATTATATTCTTTCTACTCATTGACTTTGCAGCCTTTATAGAAATGTATACAGTAGAAGTATGTAGATATGTTGAAGAGGGAGGGCAAAGTATTATTCTTGTCTTTTTATGTTATTCTGATGGCTCAAGGGACCTTGAGGGAAATTTTGGCACTGGAAAATTTTCTTAATGGAACAGAAATCCTAAGGTGGTATAGAGGTGGATTAATGACTCTACTTCACCTGTTTCTCACAAACTCTTATATGGGAATAGGTAATTCTGGAAAAAAGTCAATGGTCAGAATGTCTTTTATACTGCAGCTTTTCGTGACTGCCAGGACATACCCTTGTGACTAATAGGAATTCAGCATCAATTAGAACAACTCCCAAAGTTGTGATATGTGTGCTGGGGCTAACACAGTTCCACCTTTCTTGGCTTCCCAACTGCAATGAAACTATGAGAAACAGCTTTGAAAAGCTTGGCCCATGGTCCTTCCTCCCACTTAGTCACATTGCTTAAGGGTAATGTAAACTTCACTCCGGAGTGACAAACCGTAAAACCGGTACAGCACTAGGCCAATTCACAGGTGCTCTTGGAGGACATAATTTGTGTAGTTGCATCAAATTTCAAATTATGTGAATAGCCAGAAGCCTTTGGAAAGAGGTTGTTTTCCTATCTGCAAAATAACATTAACATAAAATCCATTTCAGAGTCCTGTGGCTCTGAATAATGTTGCATACACCCAGTGTTGGTGGATGATTTGGCATGACAAATGAGCTCTTTTGGAAGTTCATAATGGTATATGTTTATTTGTCCATGACTTTCAATAGTTTAGAAAATACAAAACATTGATGAAGGACAGTCTAGTTTTACCTTTCTCTAGGGCATTATCACAAGACTATGCAGAACCCTTTGTACTCTACTGAGCATTTAAGTAGGGCTGGAGTATTTTAGATGCTCTGCTCCAACCATCTGCATAGGCATGAGATCATTATATGGGTTTTGTGAGAGATTAATTTTTCCTAAATGTTAACTTCTGTATTTCTTTAGAATTTTACTCTAAACTGACATGTTTCTCAGAGTGCAATTTTCCCATAGACATCCATGTTATCAAGATGGAATTTCCATTTCATTTTGCTGTTATTGCACCACCAATGTATTAGTGACCTCTATGAAAAGGATCTGTTGAAACTGAAGGTATAATATCTTACTCTGGGTCTCAGGTATGGTCCATAATGTGACTTAGTTCCCACTCAGAAACTCATTACATGAGTTATGCACATGTGTGTGTTGAAGAGCTCAAAATCAAAGAATGCTTCTTTGACATTCAAGTTGTATAGTGTCTTGGCACATATTCAAAGCCAAATTTTTGAGTAAAGAATTTCAGTTTGATCATATTTCCTTTATCCAGTATACTCATTTTACTTTTTGCTAGCCTGTACACCTATACTTGCCAGTCTGTCTATAGAAGAAATTTATTATGTGCTTAATCAGTACACAAAATTGTGGGAGGTGAAGGAATGTTAATCTAGATACTGAACTTTTTCTGTCTGTGTCTTCTGTAATTGTGTTTGTAGTATTATAGCATTTATTTTTAATAGTTTTCTCTTGTATTTTCATACTTTTCTTGTATACTAAAGAAGTTGAGTACAAGTACTTAGAAACAGAAAATTTAATTGCACTATATGTTATTAATATTCGTGTAAAGCAAAAGAATTGCATTGACATTTTAATATGCTGTCACTTTCAGATACTACATGAAGTGTGAACAGAGCACAGGCACTTTTAACAGGTGTCTCTAATTGTTAGTTTGTTTCTTAGAAATAGCCATAATGTAAAGTTTGGTGTAACATGTAGATCCAAGGTGTTTGGATCCTGAAACATGCTAGCCAGGTTTTCCTTTGGCTGCTGGTAAAAACAAATTGGGGAGTGTAATTGATTTTTTGTAAGAAAGCTTTTATGTTTGCTTTGAGTTCAAACTCCATCTTTTTCTTGTTATTTTTGTCCCTTAGGAGGGATTGCAACAGAGGCTTTTAGGAAGAAAAAAAAAAAAAAAAAAAAAAAAGTTCAATGTATTCATTTATTTTAGCAAATAGGATGTTTCTATTACTTTCAGATTTTTCCTGTTTGTAACTGCAGAAATAATCAAGAAAAGGGTGAAAGCCAGATCAACTACATTACAAAAATGTGTATTTTCATTAAATTTTCCAAGTGCCTGTTATGTTCAAAAGGAATTCAAGATTGTCTTGTTCACAGAATGTTTGAAAAGCCCCTTAAAAGACACAGATACATCTAGAGAAACTGATGGACGGTTGGATGAAGTGTTCTTAAAAAAAAAAAAAAAAAAAAAAAAAAGGCAAAAGAACATCAACATGCATGCAGTCTTTTCAGATGTTCAGTGCAATTACTACTGTTTCCAGACGTTGACATTAAAATATCTTTTAAAAAAAAGAGCAGAGCAGAATACAAACCTGGTAAAAGTTAATACTGATTATTGGGGAGGGGAAAAAAATAAAAAGCAAAACAGTTCTGCTACATGGCAAATGAGTTATGAACCTGCATCTTCTACAAAGTTTACTTAGTTAACAAGGTTGTATTATGAACAGTTAGTCTTTTCCAATTTGGCAGAAAGATAAACTATGTAAGTTCTCCGAAGTTATGTGCTTAAGATTTAGTGAATGTTTCAAGATCAATGGTTTCACTAATTTTGCAAATACATTTAGATTGATTGCAGAAAATTATGGAAGTCTATTTATTAGTTAAGCTATAGTTAAGGTAAAGGAATTCTGATCAATTTGCTAAGAATTGCCTCCAGCTGTGCTGGTTTCCGTCATGTAGTTAAACAGAAGCTCACCCTAGTTTGATCTATTTGTCCTCATTTTCATGGTCACTAAAGTAAAGTGTGATGGGCTGAGAAGCAATCATGGGTTCCTCGAGTACTCAGGTGCTAATTCAGAGAGTCAATGAAAATCTTTAAAGCCACTGGGGAAATATGTATATATATTTCTTAAATAAATATAAATTAATATGTTCTTTACTGAAACATTTTTAGCATTAGTGAAGAAGCTGTGTCATAACTTTTTTTAATTTCAGCATAGAACTGATAGATTAACCTGTCATCTAGAATAGCCAATAACCTCATATAGCTAAGTGAGAGAACCTGTCCAAATTCCTCCTCCCCAGAATCAGAAGTCAGATTTGGACTTGACCTTCCCAAAACCTACACAGGTGCCTCAACCTCTGAGTCTCTGTTGTGTCTTTATTCAAACCCCAGTAATTCCTCCAGGCAAGACTAAAAATATGAGCTCTGATTAAGAGATTCTTCCAGCATGTTCACTTGCACACATGATTCAACTACACAGTCTTGTAACAAAGCAAGGATTTCAGGGTGTATCTGCCAGACCCTACTGTGAGTACTGCAGTCAGCAATATCCTGCCTCTCATTTCTCCTTTAGCTGCAATGTCAACTTAATCAAAATAACAAGATGGAAGGTGTTGTTTATTCAAATAGATCCATTTTAAAAATGATTGACATGTACATTTATGTTGCAGTTGCAAAATCATGCACACTGAAGATACAGAATCTTTTTTAAGTCTTAGCATTGTCCATGATATATTCCTGCACTTTCAGTCTGTGTGGCATGTGTGGAAAACGCATAGTGCTGTGGCTGAACTGGTACATCCGCTGTTCTCTCAGGAACATCATTCTGAACTACTATTATTCTTGAGGTTTTTCAATGGATCTCATTTAATTAAGGCATAAGAAAAAAAAAAAAAAAAAAAATGCTGCTTTTTAGTTCCTGGCCTACCCTGTTTGTTCATCCATTCCATATATTTTCTTACTGCTCTCACCACATCTTTAAGCAACATCATCTTTCTGCCTTAAACAAACTGGCTTTAAACAGTATATGTCTTGTGAAACTCTTATTTTCGACTGTCATACCTACTTCTTGTTTTAAGTACCTAACAAAATTACCTTACATGTACCTAGGAAATGTTCCACCTTTGCTGATCTTAACCAAAAAAAAAAAAAAAAAAAAAAAAGTCACAGAGGATCATAGAAGATCAAAGTAATAGCATTATCTCCTCAGTAAACTGCTGCCCTTTACTTATGATTGAAATGATCCCAATTCAAATCCTGCTACACATACTAGCAAGGAAAAAAAATACTTTCAGCAGTTCAAGAATGTAGTACCTATTTTATGGGTAGTTCATCCACACACCTACTGTCATCAGAGAGGGTTCTTGCTCACATGAATATTAATCAAGCTCTGAGTCTTCTCTTGCCAAACTGACTCTCTCATCTGTAAATGGCGTTGTTGAGACTAGCCCTCAATCTTTACTTTTGCTCAGTAATGTTGTTCTGATAGGGAAGTTGTTTACCCTTCTGACTGTCAGAATTACAAGTCCAATTACTGAAGTGTTGTAGTAGTAAAAACAATCTTAAGGTTTAGTCCAGTAGCTAAGATTTTCCTTAGATGGGGAGATTTCATCTTTGGATTCCCTGTCCCAGACAGAATGGACACAAGCCTGTGAGAAGTGTCATGTGGCTTCCAGTGAAAAGCACTGAGGGATCAATCCTACTCTCAAAAAATACCATTGTTCCTCAGGGTTCTGAATCTGCCCTGTTGACTACAGAATTGACTGGAATATATGCTTTTTTCAGCATCACTTCTGTTCCCTTCAAACAGGGAGAATCCTACTATTCTCACCATTTCACATCCCTGTTCATTTCTGGACAAATGTCTAAAGGAGAATCTCCATACTATTTCTGGGAGACAATAATTCTGTTCAAATCTTCACTGTCCTGTCTCAGAATCAAGAACTTTTCCATGAATCTGTGAAATACATGGCTGCTACACTGGATATCCTTGTTGAGAGCTCTTAGGAACTGTTGTGAAGTCATCTACAAGTTGTCCACTGTCATACAGTTCTTGTAATGGAAGATGTAAGAAAGTGATGAGAGTCAGTTGGTAGATGCTTGCCAGATCAAGAATGTTAGACTTGGATATGGTGTTCAACTATTGGTCTTATGGAGATTCTACCCTGGGTATTTTGAAATGAGACCATCCTTAGTATTTTATCAGTATAGTATGGTAGGTAACAGCCAGAAATATTGCTAAAGAAGGAATAATTCCATCCAGGTTAGATATAACTGAAACAGAGATGGTAGAGATGTGCAGCGTACATGAAACATCATATGACATAGACTGCATGCTGCATTTATCATTGTTGCATGAACTTAAGCACTGTAAATCCGCTATATTTCTGTATTAGTTCTGAGAACTAATGAATGTTATTATCCTTCATCTTAAGGTTAAACAAAGAGCTGCTAGAGATATAGGCTACTGACAGGAAATCCCTTTCAATCTTTCACAGTATTGCTAACAGAGGTATACCAGAGTCATATAAAACATTTTGTACATTGGCTTAATGAAGTTATAGGGGTCATGGTTAAAGATCATTCTTTCTCCTCCTCTTTCTACACTTCTCCCTCCCCCTCCCTCTCCTTTCATTGGGCTCCTCAGTATGCAAAGATAAGAATTTAGTCCTGGGTGGTTTTGGTCCACAGTGGAGGCCACAGCACAGTGTGGTGTTGAGTGTGCAGAGTCCCTGTCCTTTTTCCTGAGCCCACATCTTCTTTCACAGCACACTCCCTTCCTCTCTACCATCCTGGGAATTCTTCTTCTGCTTGGATTCTTCCTTTATTATAACTGCAGATTTCTTCTTCAGGACCTGCAGACTTTTCTGAGCCTGTACAAGGCAGGACTGCTTTGCCCTGACTTTTTTCAGGAGGCAGGAGAGGCATCAGGAGTGTGAAGTGATGAGACTACTATGCATGAGCTCTGAACAGGGGAACAGTGTGGGAGGAGGTTTTGGGATGGTCAGAAGTAAAGCATAAAGGTGCCGAGCCATCTGCAGAATGGACCCACAAAATTGAGGAAAAAATATTTACTCCTGGTGGCATTAAAACTAAGTCCTCACAAAGTCATTGTCTTGACTACATCTCAGTGAAACTCAAGAGTTTTATTTGCTTATTAGTTGCTTTTACAGTCATTAAACCATGTTTGAAAAGTAAATCCCGAGTGTGACTGTCACTCACATAGTGTATAGTTTCATTTCATTAGAAAATTAATAGACTGATCATGAAAGCTAAGAATGGAAAATTAAGGATTTTTGTATGAAAAAAATAATACAAACTTTAAATATGCAAAATGGAGAAGAGGGAAACCAGAGCCTTCTTGGGACAGCAATGCTACTTACAACCATGATTGCCGTTAACAGTGACAGATAGTATCATGCATAGTGGCATAGTCCAAGACCTTGAAATGTGTTTATTCTCTCTTGTTGTATATGTGTCTTGTGCGTTCACAAGATCCAGGTGATTCTGACAGTTTTTAATCAAATGAGTATTCTTGTTTTACTGACCAAAATTTTTGCAATTTGCTGTTCTCTGGGTGCTCTTCTGGAATTAACCAATGCAAAATACACATGGGAGTCTAATTAGATTGTAGTTTTCATTGAGCCCTTTGATATTTTATCTCTCTTTTTTTCATTATATTTTAGATGGTGAACAAGTCCAGTGATTATATATCAAACTATTTTATCTAAGCGCCTGTTCAGGTACATGTTTGTTGCTGCCCAGAACCCTGAGTTCTGGCATTGTCGAGCTTCTTCCCATGCCTTGTCCCTACCCTAGACCTTTCCTTGTCATCCCACAGAGTCTGGATTACATCACATATCCAGAGAGCACAACTTACCCCAGACACTTCAGTCTTGTGGGTAAAGTGAACGGACCTAAGTGGATCTCCTATCCAGATTTCACCATTACTGTTCTTGTGGTGATGCCACAAAATACTGGGTCACCTGCTGGATGCAAGGTTTCTGTTGCCTGAGGATATGATTGTGGGAGTCTGCAACAGAAAACAGAAGGACACTTGGCAATAGTCTGCTGGCAAGTTTAAGTGACCTGTTCTCTACTACAAGAAGTTAGTTGTATTTCCATTTGAAATATCTCTGTAATTGATAAAACAAACAAACAAACAAAACAAAAAAAAAGACCATTGTCAAGTGTGTGCCCCTTCTTTAAGGGCACTTGCTAGAACCCGGGCAGTGTATCAAAGGTAGACAGCTCCATCTATAGTCAAGGGAAAGAGAGGAACAATTATGCAGACAGTTCATTCCATCTGTCCATGATACGCAATTTAGGATTGGATGATTGGCCTTTGGAGATGCATGTCTCAGCACTGATTCTGCAGGGAGCCTAGATGACTGGCTTAAAGTGGATTGTTAAATTAAAATGACTGAAGTTAAAAGAGATGAATCATAATTATTTAAAATTATGCAGGAGTTCTGCTTTGGTGTATATCTAATTCCAACAAGCTGTACATAGTTACAGGTGTTTTGGCCAGATTCCGATTCAGTATAAAGGCAAAGCTCTTTTGTGCCTCTGAGGTGCCTGTTTGTGCTAGACCTGAGATGCTTCCCCTGTCCTATTAAATGGGACTTGCTAGACATGACTTAGTTTCCAAACTGATGGTGGCAAAGATGCTGTCTGCTTGCATGTTTGTAGGGAATAGCTGCACGAGTATTGCTCTGTCGCAGCCAGAACTCCAGGCTGTATGAAGCAGCATTAATTGAGTGCTACAGCCCTCATACATTCTTGATAAAAACAAATCTGTATCTACACAGGAAACCACATAGCTGATAACTTCTACAAGGTTGCCCTTAACCAATGGTTAGAAGTTGTGCCAATTCTAAAGCAGAAAACAACCCCACTGTCTTTTAAACTGTCATGAGTGCCATGGTAAACCTCAGTCTTTGTCATTTTTGACTATCACTGGGTAAATCGGTACTGATCAACCAGTGCTAACTTCGTGTTGCTTTGTTACTTTCATATCACCAATGGGTAGGTGCTGCTTAAGACCTTTCCACCAGACACAATGCTGAGTCCTTGTCAGCCATAAGGTTCAGGAGCATATTCTGACCCACCTTGCTAAGATCCCTCCCTTGAACAGGTGACTGAATAAATGGAATTTGGGAAAGACCTTTACTCTGTTGTGATTGCCTCCCTCTCCCCTTTGTAAACTGAAGAGAAAACAGAAACTGAATTTCTCCCCTGCCAGTCAGATTGAACATCCATGTTTTTTTCTTCACCCAAGGGATGCATAATACATGATTTACAGAACTGCTGACTGCTGTAGCTGCAATTAAAACAACACTGCATTCATATCTTGAACATTGAGTGCAAACAGGCTGGTAGTTGAATCAATCCGTTTGAAGAAGTATTAACTAAACTAGCAGTTTACTGTTCTTGTCAAACTCTAAACAACTGTAAATCTTTTCAAAAACCAACCAGAAAAAATGTGACACATTAAAAATGAATTAGACATGGCACACCACCCATGCACTGTATAGTAAACAGATCACAGCCCTATAGTAATAGTTGTGATTTCTGGCATGTCACTGGAGAAGAACTCATGGGTTTTCAGAATGACCTGTGTCATAAATCATTGCATTCTCATTTACACCGAACACATGTATCTAATTTTTCACGAGCAGCTTCTGAAATCCTGATGAATGGCTTCGGAATTGATTACTGGAATGTACGAAAAGTAGTGTCACTAATGCCTAATTGAGGAAAGGAAAAGGGGACTAAAAACACAATCCAGTGAAATCTGAATTACAAAAATGTGATATGTACCAAGTAACAAATGAATAGCCACCCAGGAGATAAGGCTAAAACACGAAAGCGTAAAATCTGTCACACTTTTCTTCAAGGCAGATAAATTAATATAAATTTTCAGTAGAGTTAAACCAATGTAACCACAAATCATATATGTATGTATTTTTTCACACATATAGACATCATTTTCTTGCTATCCAGTTTAATGTTTTCTGCATGGATGCATATTTTCATAATATGGAATACTTCACATTTAAAAAAAAAAAAAAAAAAAAAAAGAAAAAGACATCCCGAACCAGGAAACATATTCAAACATATTAATGAAACTCCAGAGACGCAATGAGGTATTTTTATGTATATCTTGTCGATTTGGTTTATGCACATGATCTCTTGTCAGCATGACTGAGACCCTCCCCACTTCACACAAAGTTGAACAAAAAGCTATGCACTCAGTAAGCCCAAATTAATATAACATGTCCCTTTCTGTAGACACCACAGTGATATCATCAAACATGGGAGTTTCTCACAGTCTTGTCTTTGAAGTAACAGATAGAGTTATAATTATTGAATCCAATTGTTATTTCCTTCATGTAAAAGACTGCAAGTTACAATCCACACTGAAAGGTAGTGTAGACAGTTTTTATGCTTTGCCCACTTTTAAAGATTTATCTGTGTATGCAGCTGGAGCACAAGGACTGAAGTTGAATGTTTTATATGACTGTAGCATGTAGATTCTGATTTGGTGTTGAAAGAAACTCTTTGGCAGATAAGTAATGAAATGAAACAGCGAATATGCCATCACCTAATAAAAACATCAATTCATTAGAACCATTAACTACCTTTTCCCGAGACATCCTTTTTTAATTGTTATATTTGATTTTGTCATAAGAAAACAAATTCATTTTACTTTACTGATATATGCCAAGTAGTGGCTATAGAATGAGGAAATTTTATAAGGAAGCTGTTACCCTTTGTCCAGTCTCTACTTGCAAGGTTCAAAATGGCCAGCATTCGTTAAACTTTATTACTGAAGTTCATGAAAGTTTCTTTGGATTAGAAAAGCATAACCTTCTGTCCCGATTTAGAACAGTGTTGCAGCTTTTCATTAACCTGGAAACCTCCTATTTACATGGTTCACAGCCTGGTCTCAGCTCACTTGGAGGTAACAAAGGGTGTCGGGACAAGAGTGCAGCAGGGGGCTCATCCTTTAGGGCTGCCATCTGAATTTGATCAGGTCAACTATTTTAACTCCTGCCTCATTAGGCAAAATAAAATGGAGATTATGGTGTGTGGAAGGATCAGACTGCAGACAGCAGGCTCTGCCTCCTGACACTTGCTACTGATTTTGCATTTTGACAAGATCTTGCTCACCGTGTTTTCAATACTATATTACAGCAAGTTTTAAATTATTTTGAAGACACAATCATATGTGTCCCCTGGCATTTCAGAATTTAACCGAAGAGGAGTGAAGTAATAAGTGAAGACACATTAGTCTCAGAGGCAGTTTACCTACTGGAGAGATGTCACTGTGTAGTATGGGCTTAATGCTGATAGACACATTAATTCAGCTTGTCAAGCTAGCTCTTCTCTTTCATAGTTTAGGATAGCTGTAAATTTGAAAAAATCTGACCAAAAAAAAAAACAAAAGAAAAAAAAAAAAAAAAGTTTGCAAATTGTTATTACTACCTGGCACAGAGAATTAAATAATGTGTTTCGACTACATAATTAAAATGTCTATTCAGTTTCTCTTTAGTAGTTATACATTGTAAAAGTTGTATAGAGTTCAATGTGTTTCTTACATTATAGTGCTTATTAGGGGTAGAGATGAGTATCATTGACTAACGAAAATCTTTGCCACCTGGTTGTCCACTGAAAACATTTCCCAACAGACCTCATCTGTACATGCCATGTAATAATAGGAAGTTCATGGTCTATAAGTGTCAAGAAATGGTCCAAGGTATCAGTTTAGTCAGCTGACAAGTACTTGGCAACTCTCTTATAAGGACAATAGTTCTTTTCGCTCACACCCAGCCATGGTTCTCTTTAGGACAAACAGCGATAATAAAAGCAGATGATGTTTAGCAATTGGATACTTCTCTTCTTTCTATAATTCCATTTGGGCAGGACTTTCTTTAAATTCCACCTCTTTAAGCTCAGAGTAACAACTCTTAATTAATGAAGAGGAAATGGAAATATGAAAATTAGAAATAAGTTCACATTATTTTTGCAATTACTCCTTTATAAATTAAGAGTTATCCTTAAGTATAGATACTAAAATGCTGTCAAAACAAGAAGCTCCCTTCAAGGAAGGAGGAAAAGAGGCAACAAGTAATGCGCAACAGATATGAACCTATATGAATTTTTTAATACAAGTAGAATGTGCATTATTCCATGGTTAGAAGTGTAGCGTAAAATTGTTTTAAGCTGATTTAAGATTCATTATTCTAGTAAAGACCAACTGAGAAATACACAGGATTGTTACGTTCTAAGTGAAAATAATGTCTGAATTATAGTCATTTCAGAGAACTACAGATTGCACAATCCATAATAAAGTGTCTCTTCAGTAACGTGGACCATGTCACTACATTTAATTTCTTCTGCGTATTATATGCCAACTTCAATATCCTTATTTCTAATGCAAACTGATTCATTTGCAGACTGCCATGTATCCTGTAGACTTAATGAGGAAGGGGCCTTAAAAAATAAACACTTAGCTGCACATTTTTATTTCTACATATCTGGCTCAAAAATTATATTTTCTGGGGACATTTAAAGCTGAAATTTTCCTCTAAAACATTTCATGGAACAAACCTTCCACTTCCAAAAGCAAACTGCAGAGAGGTAGAGAACATATTTTTCATGAAAAAAATTGCACTTACTGAAAATGCTGAAAAGATTTTTGTTAAAGAATGCATCATAAGGCATGTGCACAAATTACCGCAGACCCTTGAGGCCTAGATAATTTCTGTTTTCCTGTGTTCCCATTTAGTTTTGCTGCCAGCTTCCCATTTCTCCTTACTCTTTTTTTTTTTCAATTTCTAGCTCCAAAATTCTGTCTGTTTTTCCAGTTGCCACCAGTTGCTGCCTTTTTCCACCAATCTGTCCACATATATTCCACCTGTCCTGCACTCTCTCTTGTTCTTTACCCTGTTCAGCTCCCAGACTCCTCCTCTCCAGTTCATTTCCACTTCACTGGACTGCAGTCCTTCACTTGCTTTGTTTCCTTTTGACTCCTTTAGATGAAGGCACCACCTTCTGCTACAAACATATCACTTGCTGAGAAGGGGAGAAGTATTTAAAGAAAAATGATGTTAATTTTGGTGCAAATTGTATGTACCCAAAAGCAGCTTTGAATCTGTGGTGAAAAGTAAAACAATCTATGTTAGTAGCAGAATTTCAGTGTGTGTGTGTTTGTTTTTGCTCTACTGCATGTCCTCATAAATATTTGCATCTGCAAAAAAGAAAGTCTGGCAACAAGCATTTATGGGGATCAAGAACTTACTCAGTTGGCTTTGCCATTAGTGGAACCATTCACTGAATTACATCCCAAGTGGAATCATAGAATCATTAAGGTTGGAAGAGACCTTCAAGATCATCTGGGAAAGTTAATGACACTTTTCTGTCTTCCCATTGTAAAGGCCACATGAATCCTAGTGGTCTAGTCTGCAGCACTTCCAGTCCTGGAAAATAAAAGTGCTCTTTGAGCTGCCACAGGACTCATTACACTGTCCAAATATCCCCTTTAAGGAATGCTCAGTTGCCACTTTAACAGGTTTTATGCTTCACTTAAAATAATTTTCATGAAAGGTCTGTTCCCAGTGTTAGATGCAGAGCAGACTCAGCTGTACAGGTAGGTAAAGAGAGCAAACATTATATGATGCTAAGGAGTCAGAACGGCAAGTTCTTAGAAGTGAGGCATTTATTACTCTATCTTATCTGCTTCCTAATACAATTGTATTGTTTCCTGTCCTGTTTGAAAGTGGAGGGAAGTGCAGCAACTATTTCTCTTCCTTAGGCAGTAGAAGAAAATGATACTGAAGTATTGAGAGAGAACAATTGCGAAATTCCTCTTTCTCTGTTTTTGTCACATGAGAATAATACCAGCCATTCAGCTGGTTGGAGTCATCTGGCAGAGCTCAGAGTGACTCATCGTGGCTGGAAGAGTTGGGTGCATGCTGTTCTCCAAAGAAGAGTATTCTGTAACCACAGCAAGGGAGAACAGAGCTCACTGGTTGCATGTGTAGGAGAGAACAGACAAAACTGGCCACTTTTCCCACATAATAAGCTCACATTTTTGGGGTCCAGGGACAACCTTTCAGGTCATGTTCCCTAAGAGTGTTTAAGGGAACATTAGCAGAGGCTGTTTGTTGGCCAGGCTGTGTGACAACAAGAGTAAAAGAAAAGACTGCCCATGCCTTTGACAATCCAGCACATGGAATAAATCTCAGACCATTTTAACATGGATGATTCATTTGTGGTGATTAGAAGTAATGTGCTGCCACATTCTGGAGATGGCTTGTCTCAAAGGCAGCTTTGGCTTCCAGGAGGTGGGTAAACAAGGGGACGCAGAAAAAAAAAAAAAAAAAAAAAAAAAAAAAAAAAAAAAAAGTCTGTTGTTTTGTTCAAATGCTCTGAAAGCTACAGAAGTGTGAGTTATATTGATAGAATTCTACTATTTTTTTATTTTTTTTTCACAGTCTTTCTCCCTATAGGGATCACTGGCAGTAGTACTACCATCCCTAAAACTCAGAGAATGCTGTCCTGAGCTGAACTGGGTCAAAGGATAAGTCTCAGAGCTTAGACTTCTTTCTTGCCTTACTGTTTATATGCTAGTGTGTGAATACTGTTCAGGATGCCAGATTTCTACTTTAACGTTGTAATATTATGCAGTTTCACTACAGGGCATGCTCAGCATGGTTTGTCTAGAAACTATTTTCTACAGGTAAACACAAAAAAGTTAAGCTTTGCAGTAAAAGAAAGGAGGAAAGGATCACGTACACAAAGCATCTAGATTTGAATTAGTAATATTCTAACTGGTCTTACGCATAAAATCATTAGAAATAATATACATATGATAAATTGTTTGATCTCTTTACTAAATCCATTGTTTGCAGTGATATCAAGTTATTGACATCTTTGCATAGGCTAGTTTAGACTATTTATGGTATATTAATTCTCCCTAAAATTATCTCTGTTTCGGTGTTACGTGTAATTATTTTGTGCACATTTCTCTATAAGCCATTTTAGACTGCATCAGCTGATATTCTCAATAGATTTTACATAGGAATGTTTCTCTGCTTCTTGGAGAGATCTGACAGAATATGCCTTATGTTCTCACTTCAGGAGGTCTGGATCTTTCAACCAAATTTAATAGCTATTTATGCCTTTGGAAGATCTTATCTAATGTAGTATTGGTTCAGGGTCATTCACAGCCTCACATTATATTGAAACATGGACAGAGTGTGTAATTTGTTAATGTCATGAAGGATGAAGTTGGTTAGAAAGGGAAGTGTACACGATTTAAAATAACACAAGTGTTTCCTTGCTAATCCCTTGGCAGTTTCATTATCTGTAGAGCCCCAGGCAATAGTTGGCCTATCGTGAGAGTGAAATTTAACCCACAGCATGAAATTAATCCTCAAAAACTTTTGTCTACCCTTTCTAGAAATAATAAATTAAAACTGATTTTATAATTCTCTAACTTCATGTGGAAGTGTTAAATTGGTATATAAACTCTGTGGCAAATGTCAACCTATTGATTTATGTTTAGTTAAGTAACGTAAGTGTATACCAAGAAGAATGAGGAATTTGAAGATGTGAATTAGTGGTACATTCATTGCTTCTTCTTATAAGCCTTTATCCTTTCTATTTCTTGTAATTGCAGGGAAGACAAGAAGTGTATATATATGGATGCATATACGTATAAAGTAATTCAAAGGATCATATCTAGACTTCCCAGAGCTTCTGATTTTATGTTTGAAACAACTTGGTGAATTTTTTTTAAACAATGACTTTTTTAAAGCTTCTTGTTTCCACTCTAATGAGGGCTTGTTGCTTGCAGTAAGAATAGAGTTTTGGTAGAATTTTGGAATGTGCTTCTTGAGCTAGCTGTGTAAATACTGGCAGGTAACTGGTTTGTTGTTTGCATTTTCTTAGAAAAAGGTTTATTTTCATTATATATGCAAAGAGGTTCTCTGTACTAAAGAGAGAACAGGTGAATTTGTTATTGAATTTGTTTGTTGAATTTGTTTGTTGATATATTCTGACTCCTCCATTTTTCAGGATATTATTCCTCACTTATAGCGCAATGTAGTCTATAACATTAGATGAGCAGTTCTAGATATTCTTGTATCTAGATACTATCTAGATACTATCTAGATACTGGGTTAGGATTTTTTCCCCACTTTTTAGACAGTATTTATTCAGTAAATATCCACAGCCACTTTGTTTTTTGATGATCATCTTTCAGTGAAATTTTCCACTTCTGGAAGCAGCAAGTCATATTTAATAGATGTTTGTGATTGGCCTTATCATTTATGTTGAAAAACTTCTTCAAGATACTCATTGAAACTCCACACAGTCATAGCAACTGGGACAGAGACAGAATGACAAAAAATGAAGCAGCTGAAGTGCTTCTTAGCACACAGTCCTGACCTGGGCAGGAAGTTTACAGGTTACTTAGAGGCCATTATATGAGCAGATCTGGAAACACATTAGGTTTCTGATCATTCCTCTCTTTCTTCAGACATAATTTGTAACAGTGGTGCAGACATCAAACTATTCTCACTTCACATATTCTTTCAAAGAAAATTAGTTTCTCAAGTCATACCATATTTCCTCTGCATATTTTAGTAAACTTATGCTTGTGCACATGTATACTCTAGTGGTGGGGAGGGAAACAGCCGTTGCTAAAGTATGTTAAAGGCAATTGTGAAACTGTGGTTTCTCCTGCCAGTTCCAATGACAAGTTGGCATCTTGTGACCTCTAATAAATGGGGGTAAATTGTATGCCTATTAGCTGGTAGGCAGGATGACTATTTGCATTTTTCAAGAGGGTCTAGAAACATAAAAAGGCTAAAAACTCTCCTGTGCATGTAATGAAACTGGAGATTCCCTTCTGCAGACCTTTAAAGTCAGGTTTATTCTTGGAGGGGTTCAGGCCACAAGTGAGTCAAGGTGTAGATTTAACAAATACAGTACCAATGCACTCTGCAACATAAGTAGATGAAGTCCTTCCCAGGCCGTAGCCTGGGCACCTTTCAGGATGCATAGCAGAGAAAGTTGGTAACTGGCTATCCTTGGTTTCCTGTTAATGTGCACAGACTGTATTGCACCAAAGACCCACAATAGAGAAGGTGAAAGTACTGTCAGTGTAGTGCACACACTATCTGGCTAGGTCTTTGGAAGAAGCATAGCGTAACTTTTGATCTAAGTAGCTGCTTCCCCATTAGTTAGCATGTGTGCTAAGAAAATGGAGGAAAGTGGCATGACCCACATGTTGTATGCTTAGGTTTTTATTTATTGCACTCTTACTCAGTTTGGCCTTAAACAGCAAATAGCAATTTATTAACCAACAAAGGCATAACCCTACATGTTAAATATAATTGTATTCATAGTAAATACCTTTTAGTTCTATATGAAGCACTTTTTCAGTCATATTTCAACAAGCCCATTTTATTTATCAGTAGGCATTCAATAATTCAATAAGTCAATTTGCTTTATCTCTAAGGCCATGTAGTAGTACAAAGACTTGACTAAGTGTGAGTATGGAAGATGTACCAAAAGTAACAAGGAAACAAAGCAGTAGTCCCTTGGAAATACTGCATGACAGAATCAGAACTTCCTTCCGTCGTGTCTGTTTTTCAGTCCTAGGGCTCAGTAGCTGAGACAGATCAGCCATGTTAGTGTAGCCTGCCTGGAGAACATAAGCAAAATGTCTTTAAAAGACTTCTGTGAATGTACAAAGTGAGAGGAGGAATTTTGCTAGTTTTCAACTGATGGTTAACAAAATATTTTCTTTTCTGAGGTCATTATAAGAGAATCTTCACATACTTCTTTGATTTCAAGATTTCCATGAAATCATTTTACCTTTTTTTTTTTTTTTTTTTTTTTTTTTTTTGAACAATACATAAAAGGCACAAGACTGCAAGCAAGCAGTAAAATCTGTTGAGAAGTTTATCCTCCAGACTACTGCACTGTCAGCTTCCTGCAAATGCTTTGCTGCAATCCTCTCTCTCTTTCAAAAGTTGCTCTGCTTTGTACCTTCAAAATTATCAGCACTTGGAAAAGTCTTGTTAAATCTGAAAGAAGTCCTGTTTTTCTTTAGATTTAACATTTCAGATACTGATTAAAAAGGGAATTCTCCCTTTATTCCTGAGATCAGTAAGAAATATTATGGAAAATTGCGTTAACTCTTGCAAATCCCTCTACAACTATAAAAGTACAAATGAGATCGTCCCTGCTGTTTCAGTCAGGCCTATGAACCTCAGAGCAATAGGATATTTATAAGAAAATTCCAGACATAGCAGTGGTGCTGTGATCCATATGACCCAAAGTTTCCAGTCTTTGTCTATCCTCCTGTCTTTAAGGAAAAACAGAGGGGCATAAAATGAAAACTTGGAAGATCACAAATCATTGTTATGACTCATTATAATGAATGATTTGTGCATTACTTTATGGAGTAGTTAGGTAGGTTTGGGGGTTATAGAGAAAACCTCCTTTTAATATTCACCATTTTAGGCCCATTTTCAAGCAACTGTCTTTCCTAAAATAATGCTGCTATTTTTTCCACACTATCCTGGAGAACCAGTGAGTTTTCTTCAGCTGGGAGAGTGTGTTGTGATGTAAACGTTCAGCCTTGAGCTGCTGTTGTCAAGAGCCTGTTGGTGTTTCCATTATAGCACTAAATCTTATTTTCTGGTGTTTATAACCAGGCCATAAAATAGATGAAGTCAAATTTTGGTAGTTTTCAAAATGTATTTACAAATAAGAAAAATAATCTCATTGGGAGGGACTTGTTAGTTCTGCAGAAAAATAAATAAATAAATATCCTGACAGCTTTGCAGCAACTGTGATTCACAATTTTGGACACTCAAAACTAGTCTTCTGACCACAGCATACAACCTGTATTCAAGATTCTTCTGAGTTTTGCTTAACATTATTTCTGTTGTTACCTACTAAAAGTAGAAGTGTTACTCGAAAAATAAAAATAAAGTACTGAAGTCTGTAGGAACTGCCGTTGCTACTCCTACAAAGTAGTGTTTACTACACTGCATTTGGGAGAGCTCTTTATCTTCAAACTGTGAGTAAATAGAGTGTATTCTCAAGTTTTCTCTTCCCTTCTTGGGATATATTTTAATTTGTTAGACAAAAATTTGCTGGAAGTGTGGATACATATCTGTTGAATATAAAAGATTCTGGAAAGTTACCATATCAACACACAGCAAACTTTCCTTAAAGTTATGGGATCATGTTTTTATTTTTCTTTTTACAAAGAGGGGTGTACCATTTCAGGTAAACTATTACAGAAAGCAAGAGTGTTCCGAAATTTTACTAGTTTTACGTTAAGTCACCTCAGCAGAGCGAGTTATAGCTCTTCAGAGGAAATTTCATCCTTAACTTGCCCTGTTATGCCCTACTGTATGTTAAGAATTGCTGAGATTGCTAAGCATTGCCTGATAATGAATTCCATATAAGCTGCAATATTGGAGCACAGCTGGGTGGGGTAAGAATTGAGTTTCAGTCTTTAACTCAAAATTTCCTCATTTTACTGGTTTTATTTCAAAATGTAGTGCTTCTTTAAGAGTGTAGGTTTTCTGTTCCTTAGCTATGCAAATTAATAGAAAAAATGTAATTTTAACATGGAATCAACGTATGCTTGGAAGGTATATCCCATGTTATGTGTATTTGCCATCAGTCTTTTTAAATGGTCTGTCTTTTAATAAGAAAGGTCATATAAGTTAAATTATTCAAATGCAGGGTATTTAGCTGTACTTTTCAGTGGAGTAAGGCAGGTTATATCCTTTCCGGTATTTTAAATATCTCAGCCACAATATCTTAATCAAATTTTAAATGTTTTCCATCGTAGGCATGGGAAGTTGGGTGGACACTCAAAACTAACACTTCTTTTAGCAGCTCACAATTTGATTTTGACTATTTTCCACTGAAAATGAGTTTGGATTTCTTTAGTTGACCATTTCTTTCCTTTGGGTAAAAAAGATATTTTCTGTTATCCTTACTACTTTAACCATAGGGAACAAGTGTAATGTATATTTTGCTGTGTTTTGCAAATTTTTTGGTGCTAAATCTTTTTAATACCAAAAAAAAAGAGAAGTCAAAATACACTAAGCTGTGATGGGGATCCTCTCATGAAAGAACTTAAAATGCTAATGAGTCCTGAAATGAGTTGAACAACCCTTCAAAAAGACCTCACCCTCAAATCTTCTCATCTGAAAGCTGCAACGATTTTCCTGCCTACTCAGAAAGAAAAGTTCTGTGCGATTACCAGAGGGAAAACTGCAATCAAAGCTTTGTTTTAAAAAAAAATGTAGAAATTCTTGGCCCTGTCTATAGAAATTGTTGAAGAAAAAAGTGTCTTTTTCCTGGGGGATATACATTTTCCTATTTCAATATTTAAACTGGAAGCATTTTTGAATAATGATTCCTATTTGTATTTAAGTTATCGGCTAGTAATAACCAACAGTAATTATTCATTTGAAGCCTTCCTATGGCTTATCAGATATATTTTATTTTACAAAGCTGCATGAAGATCTGCCATTGTATCTTTTTGAAGTAATAGAGAATAACCTTACTTTTTATAAGCAGCAAAGTCATTCATCTTATTTGGTATCACTGATATCAAAACAAATTTAACTGATAGATGAATTTTTCATATTCACATTTAAATTTTTTAAAGGCTCTAGTATGCAGAGGCTCAATAATGGATTAATTGATGGTAATGGCACAAGACATGAGAATGGCTCTACTGGATTTGACTAATCCAACAGAGAGAGGTCAAGAGAGGATATACATTTTTGTAATAGCAGTTCAACTAAGATAAGGAACTGGACATTTTTTAATCAGGCATGTTATAAACAGAAATCAGCCAAACCGCATTCTCATTTTTCCCTGAATTGGGACTGGATGCTGGAGCCTTTATGTAATATAATCTAATATCTGACTTCTTGTGAAATCTCTTCTAGTCATTAATTTATATTCCTCATCACTTTGTCTGTTGTTTTTCTATAAGCTGTTTTGAAGAAAAACATACAAGACTATCCAAAACTAATGAAAGCCAGATTTCTGTTGATGTATAAGGCCATCAGTAACTACCCATATGTAAAATCTTAAAAAATAACTCCATCATCTCTGAAACTGAAAAATTATTCCTCATGCTGTCATTTCAATGTTTGTCCCGTTTAGATAAGGGGCAAAAACATCCATAGATTTTGGGATGGTTGTTTTTACTTAGGAAGTAGAGATTACAAGAGTTTTCAGAAATAAACCATCACTCTTAAAAACAAAATACTGTTTTTGCTATTTCTAGTTTCTGCAGATTCACTAATAGCTAAGCATTTTATACACAAGAAAATGTAGACAAAAAGCACAGGCAGTGCTACTCCTTTTACAGTTGTCACTTCCTAGCCGATCTTACTTTCATAAGATCATAAGATCATACCTAAGATATTGTGTGATCCTTCAGATATAGATATCTGTCTAAGGTCATCACTGTTGTCATAAAAGTTGCATCCAGGCAGCCAAAATAGTTTTGAGGACAAAATTATACATTCATTTGCATATCCTCAACACTGGAGAGCTGTCCCTGCTCCAGCAGAAATTCCAGATAGGCTTTTCAGACAGAACATTAGAGTAACTTCTAAAGGGCAATAACAGTGTGTGCTGTTTCCAGGTCCATAACAGTGAAGGAAGGCTGGTACTTCATAGGGACCTTGTAGAAGCTGAAAGCCCACAGTTGTGTATGGCACCCAGAAATGCAGAGTTTGGAGGCTGGAAGTTAAAGCTAGGTGTGCATGTGCAATAGGCAGAGATGACACCTGCTCTGAGTCCCTTTCTATAGGTTCACCTCACTAAGAAACATGCCAGGATGTCAGAATATAATGTAAGAATAAGATAGTAAAATTTTCTTTGAATATATAAAATACTGCATTCAGAAATAAACTGGGTCTGAAGGCTTCATCCTCCAATGCCAAGGCATATATCATGTTTGCACTTCCAGTGCCAAGCTTAGGTGGACAATACAAGGGTTTTCTGTTCCCTGGTCAGCACAGAGCACTGACAGTATTCTCAATATTTTAATCCATCAAATAAAAGCAAATCTGCACAACATAACTAGAAATAACATGTGGTTTGCACAATCATAGCTATCGGTTTGCATGATATTTCTCTGACCAGCTTTTAAGATTGTCCTTCATTTAATCTTTCATTCCTGTGGAATAAAGGAATGGTAGTTTTTGGTAAATTAATTTTGTTGTTGTTTTTAACTCTCCTCCACATACATGCAGGCATCAATGGAATTAGCTTAGTAAAAGTATTAATGGTTTGAACTTAGTTTCTGCCATGTTTGTTTCTCAGGAAGACATTAAATTATTTGTATTTGACTACTATAACTAGTTATTTTTGCTGTTCTTTAAGAAAATTACCAGAGGAGATTTTCATGAAACAGTTACATAGGTTCTGTAACTGGGTTACATGCTTCTTGCCAAGTTTGTTTTTGCTAAATGCTCTTGTCTGAAGCTATATGTAAAGGATTTGTTTTTTTTGTTGTTGTTGTTTTTTTTCTGCCGTTGTAGCTGCTGTACGTTTTGTCCCCTGTGGATAATGGAAAACTTAATAGTTCTTCATTAGTAACTGACAAAATATAGCTTTTATCTCTAAAATGCATTGTTACACTCCAGGAATATATAGTGCCACTTTATTTTTCCTACTGATATTTTTGGTGGAATTATGTGCTTCTTATCTAGAACACTAAAGTATAAGATGGAGGAAAGTCATCCTTGAAAGCAATAGGAAATACAGGAGAGATGATTCTCTTTTCTGATCAGTATACTTTTATCTGTTCTAGGAGTAAGTCTCATATTCAGAGAACTGGCTGATAATAATATCAGTCAACCACCTAAATCATTTTGCTTTGCTTAGGCCTTTGCTGTTCCTTTATTCAGTGATGTAGTTCATTCAGGGAAAATATTTCCAAAATTGTATATTGTGGGAGTGAGCCCACACATGGGAAGTTCTTATCATTCATGCTGAAAGCAAAATAGAATGATGGAGATGATGCTTCTCTATTGGCAGCAATTTGGAGTTATAAAACACAGGAATAATCTGAGGAATAGAAACTATAATCCGTATCTCTTCACTATCAAGTCAGTGAATAATCACATCTTTCTTCTGGTGCCTTGTCAGGAAGCTGGGGGTACTTCTTTTTGTTTCATGGATGCTGTCTTCAACACAAGTAGTTTTACCAGAATAGGTTCCTAATCAAACAGAATGGAGGAGATCCAAGCTTGTAAACCAATGAGGGTTTGGACCAATTGCTTTATGAGAGCTTGGAACTTAAAGGGATGTGGCAACTGATGACAATCTTACTGGATTCAAATTTTTATCAGAACAGGCAATCTGTTCCGTCTAATTCTGCTCTAAATTGCCAAATCCTTTGTTTATCTAGCTCTAACTTTTACTGTGAATATACTCATTCAAATGTAGGTAGGAGTTACTGTCTTACTCATACACTGGCAATATTTCCTCTTTTTGCCCTAACTGGATTTCCCAGAAGTTGCTGAGAATTTTTTATAACAGACAAAGTGAAAATTGCTGGTTAACCAATCACATATGAAGAGGATAGAAAAATAGATTGGGATTGCAATAAGACACAAGTCAGGTGTGGAATGGACAAGTTTATGAGTTGCAATATTTGCTAAATAATTCAATAAATGTGAAAATTCATCAGTTTGTGTTTGGTAATTTGTTATGTGAACTTCATACCTGATAGCAGACATTCAGACTCACATAAAAGTCATCTCTGCAAAGAATTTTGAGTGTTCAGGGTTTTTTTCTGAAAAAAAAAAAAAAAAAAAAAAAAAAAAAAAAGTTCCTTCAAACATCATAGCGGTAAACAAAATAAATAACATCATGAATTCCAACAAAGTGAATAAAATTTCCATTTAAATTAATTTTGAAATCAGTTTTGTAATACTTCTCTAGCAATGATTCTGATTTATTACTTGTAAAATAAATACAAACTGTATGAAAGCAGATGATAAATTCTGTAGTTAGATGGAAGCAAATCTATATCTGCTAAACACAATGACAGGAATAAGTTCTGTTCTTTGCCTGTTCTCTATGTTACAACTTTATAGTATTATTATGTTGTGTTTTTTTTTCAGTTAAATAATCATCATAACAATACTATAATACTTAAAATATGACCCATATACTAGTGGAATTTATATCTTTGTCTTTAAATAATTAGATTTTTTTTGTTTTGAAATCTTACGTTCAGTTCTTCAACAACTCATATGATTTACTGTTAAAATAAGTGACAGAATTATATTCTCAAGTTAGTTATTATCCTGTAAGAAGCATAAGCAACTCAAAGAACTTGATCCAAAAAATATATATATATTATTAAGGTCTGCTTTGCAGTGCAAAGTTTTGCATGAAATCTGAACAAACATCAGTAGATAGCCTTAACCAGTAGTAGCACCTGAATAAATGTTTGTTAGCAAATTGAAATCTTTTTAAATTATAATGCAGTTATTTTTTATTATAGACGTGAACTATTAAATGATGTATATTTATATAAATCTTCAGGCTACACATTCTTGATCAAGTTATGCTAGTAGGACTAACTTCAGAGGTGTGACGCAATCATGGGAATTATTGAAAGTTTAGGAAGTCTATAAATGTTTTCACCTTTCAGAAGGCTATATAATTGCTTAAAAGTTGTTTTAAGTTTAACATTGCACAGATAATTTAATTTATTTTGTTGTTATGCCACATAACTCTCCTCTCTTCTTTATATCATATGAACAGCTCAGTAACTGAGATTATTTGCTTTGGTCCCAATAATAGGGGGAATGTTAGGAGTTTTATTCAAAATAGAGTAGAACATATGATAAAATACTAACAAGATGTGAGGAGAAGGAAAAACAACTAAGACTGCCACTTACCGGAAGCACTGTGACATGGTGTAAAGTCTGGTTCTCTGAGTCAATGTTTTTCTTTCCCTCTTAGCTTTGTGGTTGAGGAACTAGTCAGCAGTACTGTACAAATGCACTGAGAAATTCTGGAATTTATGAATGAGGGTATGGGCTTTGTAATCCCAGTGGTGAGTCTGGTCCACATCACAAAATTTGGTGCGCCTGCTGCACATCACATTGTGGTTGTTCTACATAGCTGTGATTTAGCTGCTCACTACCTACTTGAACATAGATATGAAAATAGTGGTTTCTTCCTTTTAGATTTTAAGGTAACTAAAAGAATTTCAGCAGGAATTTTTGACATCTTTATTCAACCCAGAGCATTAAATAAAAGGGGGAGGACTGCTAGGTAACATTGCAATGAAGAGAATGTAAACACTACATGGGTATATATTGTAGTGACAAAATCCACAGGACACTTTTGATGAGATCTTCAGCAAGCATGAACAAAAAAAATAGCAAATGAGAGAGGGAGAGAAAAAATATTTTTTATATATATTATTATATACACATGTATATATATCAGAAAACACACACATCTCCTTGTACTCCTATAGATACAGATAGTGTTAGAAAAGACTTTAAAGGACTTTCTGCAACAGGGTGTTTTTGCAGGAAATCTTCCTGAGGATTTTGTAAAACTCAGCATAAAATACTGGCCATCATAAAACCCAAAAGAACTGTAAGTTAGGCTTTGTAAATAGATATGTACATTTGTATACAGCAGAGTACACAAAGTGTACAGCAGAGTACAGCAGACTCATTGTTTGACTATATGAAGTGTCACTTGTTAAAGGGTAAGTTGCTCAGAGTACTGATGAAAGGAGTCAAATATCTGCATTATGGGATTTCAGGCTCAGCATGTTGAGAGTTATTGATCAAGCTCTGTAATAACCATAAAATACTCTCTCTTGTGCTGTACAAAATAATTTGGGTTTATTCATTTCACAAGTGGTAGTCATAATGCTGATTAATGTGGATATGTTAGAATATATTCTTGGGTTTGTATCATAGTTTTCAATGCAGACATTGCATTTTGAACAGACCCCAAGACCTCAAATTATTTTACATGATTTCCACTTTTTGAGATCCCAGCCATGTCTCTTTTAGTTTGAACAAGGAAAGACACTGATGTTCTTTTTTAAAATAATATCAGGACACTTTGGTATCAAACAAAGCTACTATAAGGTGTTCAGTCAAAGAAGGCATAAAAGGCCAAGTTTCACGGGATGCTGCTACGGCCCCAAAGGGAGATTGTGAGGTCCCCAGTGGCATCAGGAGCTGGAGGTGGGAGCAGCAAGAAAGGGAAGGCAGCAGGCCACAAGCAGGAGTAGATTACCAGGGCACCAGCATGTGGCCCAAGGGTTCTGCCAGCAGGCCCAAAGTGGGAACACACATTACAGCATTTTGTCTATGCCAGACAGCCAAGAAGCAGAAAAATTAGAAAGAAAGTTATCTAATGATAATTTTTAGGGCAATCAAGCTCTCAGTAAATGTTTACCGTGTTGGAGCATACAGTGGCCAATCTGCCTCCCTGTCCCTTCAACATGTCTCTGATTGCTGACTGCACATGATGCTTTTCAGACATCAAAATAATAAATTAGGTCAGAAGTTAACGCTTTGATCATATTTATAGGTGAGTTTATCTTTGTTTGTTCTAGCAAAGCTAATACCTTGCAAGGCAGGCATCCAGCTTCCAAAAATGCATGAAATTCTGGGGTTTTATTATGCTTTTAGAAGGAAATGCATTGGAAGCAGAGAAAGCCATTATGTATCCCCCAGTTGTGTTCATTCCTCTAAACAGTCATTAAAGACAGACCAGGTTGTTTACTGAAGTTAATGCTTTCACTCTTTTGGGTTATTAAGATTACCAGTACAAGCTGCTGCTGCCTCCAGAAAGCCAAACATTTTTTCAGCTCGTCCTTGAGCTTCTTATAACAAGTGCTGGTGATCAGTTAGCTAGTTCATTAAAAAGTTACACATGATTTTATTGAGGCAAGCAATTCTGAATCAAAGAACACAATTCACAGATCTAGGTTGAAATACATAATTGGCATGTATTTTAGGATCACTGTTAAAGCTATAAAAGAGATTTACTAGGGAAGGAATAGATCCAAAAACCCTAAAGGAACAAATATGTTACTTGTGTGACTCAGTGTTACAAATGGACTCATTTAATACTAGAATCTTATCTACTTTAAAATTAAAAAAAAATAAAATAAAAATGCAACTTTAATTTTTTAGCAAGTAGTCCTTGTGTCTCTTCCTCTGAAACAATGAAATTGCTTATTGTATTATTGTCTTTTGCAATAATTTTCATTATTTCTATCAAAGACGTACTTTTAGTTAATTATTTAAATTCAGTTGAGAAGTTGGCAGACTGTAATTGTAAATCAGAATTAAGTAGCATACCTTCATTGTGTTGTTGAGATGCACAGTGAGACAGTGGTTAATGCCTCAGTTCTACCAACAGTCGTGCATGCACGGATTAGCTGGGAACTTTGCACATGTGCTAGTAGGATAAGCTTGAGGATTTGTAAGGTGAGAGGGAAGGCACGTTATTCTGAGTATGTTTTGAAACAGTAATGCTTTGTTCTGAGTTTACAAGTGGGCCAAATCTTGAAACTTGAGAAAAAGAGTTTGGGTTAAGAAAGCTTTACTTTTGAAATACTTGAGAAAAAGTAATTTGCTGGTGAGTTTTTGAAAGAAATTTTTTGTTCTTCTTCTTTAAAAAACAGACTATTTTTGTTTTTGAACTGAGAGGTATAAATAATCATTTTATATGTATCAATATTTGATTAGAATATACTTTCTATTATAATGTTGTTTGCTTGATTATCTCAACATAAAAGTTTCTGTAGCTGATATTTCTGTTGGACTTGTGCAATGGCATTGAGGCATTTTCAACTATTAGCCTTCCCCAGGGTTCTTTTCAGACAAAATGTTATGCATCAGCTCTTATTTGAGTGTAAGCCTATTGAATAGCATTCTCTTCTCTGCCAACTTGGCAGCAAGTTTTCCCACTAATAAAAGAGGTTACCCCAGATAGAGATCCCAGATGTGCCTGAACTACTTTTATTAGGACTATGGAGGGGCTCAGTGTTTCCTTCTAACTGTTTTCAAAAAAGGTGTGGGCTTGCATTCATAAGTGTCTAAAGAATTGTATTACATCACTGGATTTTTTTTTTCCTCAAAGTGAATAAAACATTAGATGTGTTAGCAGAACACAGTTTAGGAAATACTGATGTTCATTATGATAGATGTCTTTTGTTCCAGTAGAAATCTTGATTTGTTTCTACTAAATTCTTGTGAAAAAGAAAACACTGCTGTTTACCTCTGAGTTAAAAATACCTTTATACCTTCACATATTAATGAGATTCAGTGTAATAATCAGAATAAGTAACAATGGATGTTTCCTAGAAGAACAGTGCTTAGTACTTTTTGAAACTTCAGATTTTAAGAAACCATATATGCATATATTTGTTTTGCCCTGTACCTGTGCTGTATGAGTTTCTTGATTATGCCAGTTATTCTTCGAAACTATAGTTTTGCTGTGTAGAATTTGTGTTGTACTTAGTGATAAAGCCAACTTATTTATTGACTGATAAAGACTTCTTGTAGATTAGATTTGCTAATATCAGTGTCCTTTTTTTTTTTTTTTCTTTAAAAAAAAAATCTCCATGTTATACAAGAAGTAGGGTAATCTGACTGGGGTATTGAATGAAATAATATAGTTTGTTAAACTCACTGTTTAACAAAAACAGAAATTTTAAATAATAAGATGTTTACAGTCTTAAATCATAACCTTGAGTTTCCTTTCAAGGCCTTTCTGTTGCAATCTTTATCACTGTCAAAATATGAATAGAGAAAACAAGGTTTTAATTAAAAGAATTAAAAGAATTCAGTGTTTATTTTTATTGTTCATCTTATTAATAAATTACAAAAAAAAAAAAAGAATGATGCTGTAATTTCTGGTCATGTCAATCCCCTGGTTGATTTTTATTGTAATTACATCAGATATAAAAAGAACAAAACTGTACAGTGAATTAATTTCATAGTGAAATACATGACAGTATTCCGTTTCAGATTTTCAAAAAACAGGGTTTGATTCAAAGGCTCCCATTAATTTCAATGGGCTTTGGATCAGGCACAGGGTTAACAGCTTATTTTTCAAACAACTAGAAAGAGGTGTAAATGTCAAAGGTGATAGTTATACCGTGAGTTCCATAAACTCCAAAAAAAAAGTTACTACTAAAGCTCTATTTTTCCTTAGTTTAACAGCTTCTATGAAAACAGTGTTAATAAGTATATCAGGAACAGTATATAATAATGAATCAGATACATTAAATAACCTTTAAAACTTCTTTTATATAATAATTGGAAAGTTAAAAGTAACTTAAATTCCCCAACTTCTCATGCTGTGATGTAAATTGTATTTTTTTTAGGTTCCAAATTCAAAGAGGGAAAACTGATCCGACCAGTTACAAGAGCCTGGGGGACTGTTTTAGGACTATTTTCCAGAGAGAAGGGTAAGAGTATATGTTTTTAAAATTGTCAATTTTATGTGACCTTTTTTAATCACCTATTTTCCAGACATTATATATCTTTATATTCCACCCTTTATGCAATTGCCAGAATTTGGCAAACATTTAGTCTTACATAACGAGCACAATTTGCAAAGTCCTAACATTACTCACATTCACAATACCAAATTTTGCTATTAGGATATGTATGTTTAAAAAACTGTGGTACACATCTGGACAGAGATACTTGAGCCTCAGTACTGGGAGTGGGATGGCCACATCAGTGCAGTTCAGTATCTTGGTTCTTATATCTCGTCTGCTGAACTAGCTCAGTCTGAGCCTGAGTTCAGTGGAGTACTTGTTTCCAACCTCTGATGAACTGGCATTCCCAGTTAGCTGTGGTAGGCAATGTTTCCAAGATCTGTGTGAGTAAAATTACACAACTTTTCAATTTGACACAATATGGAAAAGGATTTATGGTTTTTAGTCACCTGAACTGAACTGGCTTTAGAAGGTTACACTGTTCTGAGCCAGAGCTCTTCTAAGGGACTTGGGCTCTGATCCAGAGAAGCATTTAAATACATGCTTAATTTTATGTGCAGTCCTGTTAAAGCTAGTGAATGTAATGGGACTGATCAAATGCTTAAAGTTAAGCCTGTTATCCACAGGAGCTCTTTGGGAGCTAGCCTTTAATCAAGGTAACTCTAATCAGTCAATGCCGGTTTTGAGTAGCTGGCAGGCTTTCCATAACAACTTTGTAAATGCAACAGCAACCAGTATTTTGTACATATATTGATCAAAATGGAATTGATGTGGCATAGATGGACGCAGCAGAGGTGCAGCAGGGATCAGACTTCTTGTGTCCACAAGTTGTACTCGTAAAACATAGGGGCAGTGAAAATTAACTAGACCAATATTGTTTCTTATAGCGAGATTAGCTAAACTACCTTACGTAAGTACACATATATAGAACTAGGTAGTTTGAATTGCTAAAGAGACATGTAGAGATGTTTCACTAAAGTTGCAAAGAGAGGAAGATGTTATGTTTGCCCTTATCAGCAGTATTTGTCAGTTAGAAACAGAACATCACATTAAAACAGTCGTCAGTAGTAAGCACAACGGAAAAAGGAGGAGAATCTCAGATACAATATAATCTTCAACTTTGGCTAAAAATAAAAGTAATCAACTAATCCTAACAAACATCTCTGAATCCTTGAGTCTTATTCCCACCTATGCAAATTGTCCCACTTCTGAAGCTTGCTGATTATGACACTTTGGGGGAAGCAAGAGAGATGTTTGCAAAATCTTTAACTTAGTGGAAATCTTGAACCGAAGTATCCTCGCCTTGGGTGATCAAAAAAATATGCAGAATAGAGTACCAAGAAAGGGCTTCGTATTTAGATACGAAGCAAATAAAAACAATATATGAGGTGTCCAGTTTCAGGTGTGTGAACTGGGAGAAGGGTAAAATAAATTCTTTCATGCCCCATGTTTATTTCATATTGGCTATCCCCAAATAAAATCCCCTTCAGCATTTTTATACTGATTTTCAGAGAGATCCAATTCTGTTTATACTAACTATATAAAGGATTTATGCATCTATCTCCAGCACTCAGAGTTGCCTACTGCCATATGTGACTTTATATTAAGTTGATCACAAAACAAATTCATGAAATAAGGGAACATGTCAGAAAAAGAAATGTTACTAATGGCCTGCCCCTGAAAATATTTACATCTGAGAATAGTGCTTATGCTCTTCTGTAGTAACATTTTTCAATAATAGCAATGATGGCAAGCTAGGATGTCCAAGCCCAGTTTGGACAGATAAGATATGTCTAATGAGATATGTCTAATGCCTTAATTTTTTGACCTTGTTCAGGTTATATGAAAAGTATATTTGCGGGATTGGCCTAATAAGTACTTATGTTTACTAACATATATGCAAAAGTTTAATTTGCTGCAATCTCTCTTACTGAAGATTGACCAGTCTTACGTTACTGCAGCATTATAGTAACAATCTAGTGATTTTTTGACAAACTGCTTCATTGGAAATGGTGGCCAGAAGTTCTTTAACCATCACTCTGATTTTCTCTCTGCTATAAGGAGAATTGCAAATAAAATATTTCCACTAATAGAATTCTGTCCTTTTCAAAGAATATGAGGTCTCCTTTATCTTCACAAAACATTAAAAGTTTCTTAAACAAAACAAAACAAAACAAAAAAAAAGGGAAAAAAATAAAAAACCTCTACAAAAGTTCCCTTCCCCCAGCTCCCAAACTTTGAAGAGTTCTTTAGATGGAAATAAACTTTCTCCACAGGGAATTAAAATCTTCAAAGAAGGATCCATCCCTTGAACTCTTTTCTTGTCTTACTAGAAAACAGGAGCCACAAAACATAAAATTTAATTGAGACTCACTAAAGAAAGGGTCAGTCTAGCATAGCATTAGAGGTGACATAGCTGTCTGCTAAATGGAGTTAGGAGTATCCACTTCAGGGCTTTTGCAGACTTGTGCTGGAACCTTCCAGTCACTGCCACTTGCACAGGGACTGCAGCTCTGCAAATCCTCTCCTGTGGTGACCAGCCATTGTTTAGCAGTATTTGTCAGGAACCTTGCGTCTGAATTTCTCCGGTTTCACTTAGGAGATGCTGCATGTATTGACAGATCTTCGACAGCAGAGGTAAAACCACCAGGAGTATATCTGTTTATTGAGGAGTGACAGCTTTACAGCTAACATAAAAATAATCTGATGTTTATTGGGGAAAATGTTTGGATAGAGGATTACCTGAAACCATTAACAGAGAAAGTTTTTCATTATTTTTAGCTCCTACAAATAAGGACCTAAAAGGTCCTTAGAGGTCCTAAGGGGTCCATCATGTTTGTTGACCAATGTTTGCATTGTTGCCATTTTCACTGCATTTGTAATCACTAACTTCTTTGATAATGACTTAAGTTTGAATATGAAATGTCAGAATAAACCAACAGTCTAGCTGAATGTATATGTTGCATTTATATTAAAGACACATGGCGTTGTCTCATATTAAGAATGGAAATTATGCCCATCTGCACTAGCGTAATTTAGAGTTGCACTAAAATGATCGATGCTGTTATTTTGGGTCTGTAAACAACTTTGTTCATATAAACTTAGATTTTCATGGGCTCATAATTTTAACAATAAGTGTTCTGGCTTACAGTTGGCTTTTTTGATAGGCACCCAGTCAAGTGCCTGTTTCTTTCTCATTCATTGGTTAGCTTGCCTGAAACAGAAAGGGTAGCAGTGTCCTGGTTTCCAGTTTTGAAACTCAACATTTGAGAAAGTTACAGTTTAAAGGGCTGTTAGCTTTTCTTAGACCTAGATTGTCCTGGGAAAATACAAAACACAATAGTCATTGATCATATGAGACCTCGTTAATTCTGCTGAGTTATTTGATTATTAATGCTGAATTTGGTTTGGGAAGGAACAATTACCTCCTCATAAAAAAGCCCAATAAGCTTTATAACTATTTCTGTCCTTCTCAGTGTTGCCTCATACTCTCATACCACTTTCTTATACCTATAAGTGCCTGCCTGTATGACCACACACCTTTCTTTTAATAAGCAGCACCCTGACTCATATATTAGTGGGATTAGGCTTTAAAGCTGCACAAAACTTGTCAGCTATGGGTGGAGTAGGTGGGAGAACAGCCAAGGCTAAGCAGGAGCTGGTTGAATGCTGAGTTGTCAGCAAATGTGCAGAAGCTGGAGGGTTCCTGGCTTGTGCAATAACAGCAATCATTCATTGATTAAGGAATTTGCTAGCACTCTCCTTTGTCCTACCTCTATCCCTTGGCTGTCTATCACGGTGACAAGTGCCTGAAAGACTACAGCAGTGCTTTTGAGACCTGGCTCTCCCAGCTAGCTGCAGATGATGCTCTGCTGCTTCTAATTGCCAACAGGTCAGGAAAGGAGACTTGCAGGATTGTCAGCCCTGCAGGCAAGCTTCAGTCTCTGGCACTCACCAGCACTTATCACTGCCCATTCCTGGGGCCCAACTGGATGTGTGCTCTTCCAGCTGGGCTGAGGAGACTTATCAAAAGGCTGCCAAATAAGTGTTATACAAGATACAAATACTTGGCTACCCTGTGCATGAATCCTTCAATGAAATTGCCGACTGGGGAAGTGTGACATGGTTGGTCATGCCAAAAATCCCTTTTCCTAGCTAGCAGCTATGAAGCAGAGATTCATTTCCACTTACTGGAGGCATAAATTCCTCTGGAATCAAAAGACCAGACTTAGGCTATGACTTAAGTGCTCTGAGGCAAGCAAAAGTGGTAGATTAAGAAGTTATTTCCTCCCACAGCTATCTACCCCACTCTTTGATTTCTTTTTAGCATTTCATACCGGGAGAGCAGAAGTGAACTTGGACCCAGGCTCACTTGCTAACTTCAGGGACCTGGTTTCTTCATATAGACCCATCTGCACTGGCATTTTCAAAGACCTGTGACCTAGCAAACTGAAAGCACATTTTCCCTTTTGCCCGCTACTACAGGAACAGTAACTTCCATGTGAACCCTGAGAAAGGTCTGCTAACACTCGTACTTCAAAAATACCTATACATAGATCTGTCTCTTTTCTAGCCCTACAGGTCTGCCTTACAGGTCTATCTGCAAATAAATAATAATTGTACAAGTCTTGCTAAAATAATAGAGACATCAAATCATAGAATGGCTTGGGTTGGATGGGACCTCAAAGATCATCTAGTTCCAACCTCCCTGCCATAGGCAGGGAAGCCATCAGGTTGCTCAGGGCTTCATCCAACCTGGCCTTGAACCCCTCCAGGGAAGGGGCATCCACAACCTCTCTGGACAACCCATTCCAGTGCCTCACCATCCTTACAGTGAAGAATTTCCTCCTAACCTCTAATCTAAATCTCCTCTCTTTTAGCTTAAAACCATTCTCCCTCATCCTGTCATTATCTGATTGAGCAAAGAGTTGCTTCCCATTGTATTTATAAGTCCCCTTCAAGTACTGACAGGTTGTGATGAGGTTCCTCTGGAGCCTTTTCTTCTTTAGGCTGAACAGACCCAGCTCTCTCAGCCTTTCTACATAGGAGAGGTTCTCCAGCCCCTTGATCATCTTTCTGGCTCTCCTCTGGACCGACTCTTAACAGATCAACATCTTTGTTGTACTGGGTGCCCAAGACCTGGATGCACTACAGTGTCAAAATATCTTTCTGTACCTATCCTAATGAATCCACATAGACCGTATATAGCAATATGTAGTATATTACTAATTGTCTTTCTCTTTATCCACATGTACAGTTATTCTGTGGGTTACATTATGCTGCATCAGCATCTTTGTGACATACTGTTGAAAAAATTATTACATTCCCATGTGAAATAATATCATCTGAAACTTAAAGTATTATTGAAGCTTTGTAACAGCCTACAAGAAGTATAACTGAGATTGTGAAGGACAGTGTGGTGACTTAAACTGTGAATTTGTATAAAATCTCTTGGCTTTTGTGGACAAAAATCAAAGTCTTAGAGCTGAATTTTTGAATACCTGAATCCTTATGCTTGCTTTGCATATATATCTTTGAAGATGAAATCTCAAATTTAGGAAATCTAGTATTGGTGTGTTTTCAGGGAGAATGAGCCTGAAAAATATAGCTGGGGTAATCACAAGTTCTTTTAGTACATAATTGAAAATATCAGCTGTTGAATCTATACATTTACTTTCAGAAGTGAGGGACTCCGTTTTCTTTGACATTTCTTCCATTGGTTGAAACTTTGATATTACAGCCCCTCTACAGGAAAACCATGGTATTTCTCAGCCACTGCACTCTCTTCTGAAGAGTTCTTGGTGTGGTTTGGAAGACAGGATTCACATGGCCTTCTGGGGAATGGGGCTCATGGACCTGCAGTGAAAAGAAAAAAGATGTCTTAGCAGACTTCAGCGTCTTGGTGCCACATGATGGAAGAATTTCAGAATTTTTCTGGGTATTTATATATATATATATATTCATTATCCACTATGTATATATGCAGAGTAATATACTGCATAGCTGTTCTTGATGCCATTTAGTCTAACTTTGCCCCATGCCTTACTCTATATAGGCCTATGTGTAATATCATACTTACATGGTCTTAATATTTTCAGTTTCATTTGGTTATGTACTGTGGTTTCAAGACATAAAAATTAATGGTGGAACAGTCCTGGTTAAAATTATCAATTATTATTATAAGACTGCTTTTACGATTAGAAACAAGGAAGGCAGAAAAGTTAACTGACAGATTTTTCCTGATTATTTACTTTATTTTATATAAAGTAATTTATTTAATTTATATTATGCTTGCAAAGGTTTAGATCAAGTATGGCCACAGAGCAGAAATCTTTAGTTATGTCAAGGTGATGTGTATTGTGCTATCTTCATTACATTAACACTTGCATTTGATATTTAAACTTTGTCTCATGTCCCAGTAAAGACAGCAAAAATGTCAGGAAATTCTTATCCCTCATAGTGTTTTAAAATGCATGTACACATGCATATGCATGCCTATTTGTAAAATATTCATACATTTACTTAGTCTCTTAGTAGACAAAACTTACCCAGTTCATAATCCAGTGAAGTTTTGCCAACAGTCCCAAGTGACTCCGGATGTTTTATGCAACACTAGTCAGTCATGAGAAAAAAAAAAAAAAAAAAAAAAAAAAAAACACTGCTCTTTTAATCTCTAGGTCTCAAAATGCTCTACAGAAGAAAGTATCATTACCTCATTTATGCATTTATGTGGATGGGGTTACTGGGGTTTAAGTTGCCAGGCAGTAGCGTAGGTCTGGACAGGAGCATGAACACAGATGTTTGTCATGGAGCAGACTGATACTGGGTAATTTGTTTGCCCCACAGTAACATGTTAATATTAGAGCTCTGAGGAACATGTGTGTCGGACACAAAATTGCATCCTTTGTTTTAATCTCCTAATTCAGAAGGGGTCTGAAGACCTTTGGCAATCCCTTTTGTGAGGTGGTTTGTCCAAGGTCATACACTGAGCTAGTGGCAGTTTTAAGCCTGTAGCCAGATATCCTGACTGCAAGACGGGTGCCCTGTTCAATGGACTGCACTGCCTGTAGATAGTCAGCAGTATTTACAGTGATGTATACTGTCATCAGGTTTTCATCATCCTGCTCAGGCAGGAATTCTCTGTTCCTCACTGTAGGTTCCCTTCCCCCATCTTCATATGTTAACACTTGAAAGCATAAGAAATGGCTCTGGAATGTGAAAAACTTTTATTCCCAGTTTTATGTGTGCAGCTTTCTGAAATACAATGAGGTTGCACTGGTGTAACTATGGGCAGCATTTGGCCAACCACATTTTTATTACTGATGGACGGACATTTTACTTACAACATTTGATCTGGTATATATGGTAACAGAGTAAACAAGGACACTTTTATGAAACCACTTCTGAGAATCAGCTGCTTTAAAGATGAAGTGCATGTTCATTTATTTCCCATAGGAACAGAACAGAACACAATAAAATTATATAAATCTTATAAGCACCTTAGACATGAACAGGCCAGACATTAACTGTCATTAGTTGTTACTGTTTCCTATGGCCACTGGATACCTACTGAAGTTTATTTATAATCTAACTTTATTTACTCTAGTTAGCAAAACAGCAGCCGACCTTTGATTTTTATTCCTTATGATCTGAACATTCAGGAGTATTTATCATTTTACCGATTTAGGTTCCTGCTGCATTCAGACGTATTAGTCATTTTGTTTAAAGAGATCAAGGTAATAATGTAGCTTTTTTAAAAACTCCTGTTAGCCTAGTGTATGGAAAATATTATACTGTGCTGCATCACTATACTCTCTGAACATGTTTATGTTCTCTGAGTGTGAAGAACATAACTGCCAAATTTAGTAGACCGGGAAAATGGCCATGAATGTCTCCTGCTTCAGCAAAGCAGCTCAGCACGAGGGGCTGCAGTGTTTTGCAGCGGTGACTGGGACGTTCCCAAGCAGAGGTTTGTCCCTGGGGCCTCGGCAGGGGCAATTTCGCCCTGCATGGGGCCGTAGTGTGGGGCTGCAGCCAAGCCCCGAGCCCACAGCACTTGGAGAAGTGGGTTCCGGGCAGAAAGCGGGAGGCCGAGATGCTGAGCAGAGAGCCATCTAGGGTTGGAAAGCAGGGAAGGGCTCACACACCCTACACTGTGAGTGTTTCCCATCTGCAGGGCTTCGTTGGCTTACCCAGGGCTGTAAGAAAATTCTTAGCTAGTGAAAAGCTTTCAGGTCAGGAACCGAAACACAACCAATAGTTGTCGCAGCCGAGGCTGCACATCCTCTGAGTGAAGTTTTAATGAATTGCTGTTTTAAGATTAAGAGGCTGAATTCTGTTAAATCATGTCTGGATTGTGCTGCTTCAGGGCAATCTGTCCCTACACAACTTTCTTGTTCTGAAATGGCATGTATATGCTGCCATCAGAATCACCAGGACTTAAACTTGCATTTAAAAGAGCAGAAACAGCTTCTAGCCCTGACAGAAGACCAGAGTTCTTTCAAACCCGAACCCTATACAAGGCTGTCATGCTCAGCTGCAAGTAGATAAAAGTAACTGAAATCCATGCACTACCTTCTTTCTTATCAAAGGTAATAGCTCTGAAATCTGATCGTGACATTGTCAGTAGTCAGCTATCAAAATTAACTGTGTGTCTGTTATGTAAATCTAGCCATTAATGGTTAACATTTCATAAACACAATCACAATAGCATATGCACATTCAGATGCAAAATTAATTTCAGTTATGTGTTGAGGTTCTTTTAAAGGCAAATTGTTTATTTCTCCATGATTTGCTATTCTAGTAGCGATTAATTGTTAACCTATTCCTTAAAAGAAAAATTCCACTGTATCAAGGGAAAAAACAGTGACCAGAGAACAGATAAATCACTTTTATATGCTTGGAACAGCTGACTTTACACTTTTATTACATTGTTTGAAAAAGCATCTTTTCATCTGGAAGGAATCAGCTTAAAATGTGATTGTCAACACAACTAAAGCAGCTTTCTGTTTAAAATGGCTGCTTGTGAAGCTTAGAACTATAGTTTTGCCAAGATTTTCTTTACAGACATTAGTTACTAGGACCAAGAGATTTTAGATGGGATGTTCACAGGAAATACCTGGCAGACAGCATGAAATGCAAAGTAAAGCATTTTTATTTAGGTTGTAGGAAACATGTATGTGAAAATGAGCAGCAGCGTTTCAGGTCAAAAGTCTTCTTTTTAAAATAGAAGTCTGTAAGTTGTAAATTGAAGGGGAAAAAAAAAATCAGATCAATTTTTTCACGTCTTGACCTAACTAATCAGACAACATTTATTTAGCATGTTTATATTGACTATATTTAATATTTATTTATAATGACACAATTATACTGCTCTCTAATCAGCATGTCTTTACCTCATCTAACTTAATTTTCTTCATTTGTTACATCTGAAAATAAAGCTTTGTCTCTTTTATGCCAATCCTTCTGATTGCTCTAATCCTCAGTTGTTTATATATAATTCTGCTTTATTTGAATCCCTCCAGTATTTAATCTCTAAAAGATGCAGACAAAAATTCTATACAAAAGTATTGCATTCAGTGATAAAACATTTTCACTCCTGGAATAATTGTGCTTTACACTATATAAATTTGTTCATAATTTTAACTGTAAATAATGAAGATGTAAGACTATTACCTATTAGAATATGTAGACTTTTTTTTTTTCCAATATGCATCATTTTCATGGTTTTGGGGCAGTTTAATTATAAGATTTCTATAGCATTTTTATTAACAAATTTCGTATGCAAATTAAAATATAGGTATCCTACATTTTTTCCTACTAAAGTACTTTAGCTTCTTTTTAAATGTTGGAAGGTGAGTAGCATTTTGATGAGAAACTTTTAAAATGCATCTTTGTTAGAAGGAGAAGCTTTCCCTGGCAGCCATCTGTGTTGTCGAGACGTAGAGCTGCCGATGCAGCACTAAGTGCTAGGTACAGCAATCATTCCTTTCTAAAACCATCACCAACTGCACTTCTGTTTGCAATATTCTTTACCCAGTTTGAAGGCTTTCTGTGTGCCATGCTTCACATTCTGAAAGAAATTTAGTAAACTAGTTGCTGAGAATATCTGTGCTTGACAATGGAAGAGGAACTGTTCATATAAATCAATGCAAAAACTCCAAACAAAAAGGCAATGTAAATAGCTATGAATATTTGACAGTTATGTGCAGATTTTCCATGGAATGCATCTTAAATAAAACAAGGTAAAATGCAGAATTAGCATTACATATGGAAATATTTTAGAAGAGTATATTTTCTGTATAATGCTAACTCATATTTCAGGGCACATTGCAATCCATATGACTCTGAAAATCAAACTGTGAAAAATAAATAGTCTGCTGGACTGTCATGCCATTTGCTTCTCTCAAGAAAATAAAATTCTAAATACATACTATGTGGGCTTTTTAGCTTTTACATTCTTTGTTTATGCAATTTTACTCACAGTCAGCTGTTTTTTACCACATAAATAAAATAATAACTTTAATGCAGTGCAGATAATTTTCATTGATTGTAAAAATGCCTACATCATGAGTACTGTTTGTGTAACATGCTGCATCTTCTTACAGGAGTCCAAGCATATAAGCACAGAAGTGTACTGTTGCATTCTCTTTCTAGCATGGAAAGTTCCTTTCACAGTAAAGCAGGCTGACACTCCATAGTAAATTTCTGAAGCTTTCATGCAGCATATGGAGCAGTAACTCTAACTGAAAAATCAGCTGCAGTTATAAATACAAGATCAATTCCCATGTGGGTAGAAATGCCTTTTTTTTTTTTCTTTTTTTCTTTTTTTTTTTACCATTTGCCTTCACTGTTTGTTTTTGCATATTTTGTCTTTGCCTGAACCTGTGTATTAGGCATTAGGCATTAGGCACTGACTATTAGGCATTGGGTGTCCTAGTTCATCAAGATTTTTCGGGCATTCTTTTAATCTGATAAATGGATTTTTCCATAATATATAGACATTTCTTCATCATAGGAATTTTGTAGCCAAAACTATCCAATCACTGTTCTCTGTAGTAGTTGAACTCCATGGCAGGAAGAAATACTTCTATGCTCCAGATGCTTCCTAATGTAGGTATGGGATCAGATTACTTACTACTAAAACATTTCTTAATAAAAGATATTTTTTTTCATTATTTGAGTCCCTCATAAAATAATTTTATATCCTGACTTAACAAAAGTCAAGTTTCAACCAATGTACCTTTTTTATTTGCAAAACTCAATTTTTAATATGAAAATAAAAATCCATTAATTTCTTCAAGTAAAAATAGAAATTCAAATAGTCTTCCGCATAAAATAGTTTATCAAAAAATTCCATAGATATTTCAACAGCTTATTTTTACACAATTTTAATTTGGAAATGTTGTCTATCTCTGGTATGAATTACCATTTAGCCTATAGGTAATATTTATTCTTTTGATTGTTATTGTGATTTAAAAGAGTCAATTTCATGGTTAAAAGTAAAAATCAACTAACTAAAATACCAACCTCTGAGCCTTTGTTTTAAAGTAGTCTTGCATAACATGTCTCTACCTTTGAAATTACAAAAAAAAAAATGCATAATATTCATATTTGTATATTTTTATTAGTTTGCAACATATCAAACTATTTCATCTAATTTTTTATCTTTTCTTCATAAATGGGTAATTTAATTAAAAATCCCTTTTAAAAAATATTTTTTGTTTAAAAGTATGTAAAAAGCAAACCAAAACCTTCAGTTACATTTCCAAAAATGCGGTGGATGTTAAATATATTGTTATGATTTTAAGAAAACTAAAATGTCTCCACCAGCATTTCAACAGCTGATATTAATAATTTGTAAATAACAAATATTTTTCAAGGCTCTAATAATATTTTTATACCTCTAGAATTTTAGACTTCAACAGAACAAGAAAAATAAGTGTTTTTATACAAATAACAGTTTTCATAGGCTTTCTCAGAAAATGTATAGTAGTAATTTTATCTAGTGTTGCATTACAAAAAAAGGTAAAGGGATTTAATTTATTCACAAGAAGAATTATAATGGTGTAAAAGATGAAAAAAGGACTAGCGAACAGTTTCACACTGGAAGAGTTAGCAGTCCTTGAAAAATGCTCTGAATCAATTGCAAAAAAGTTGCCCTCTGCATCCGGTTGAAGAGTTTGGGAAAATTCAGTTTTAGAAGTAAGTCTTTCTCAGTTACCGTGAGGGAATGCCTGGAATTTTGTCTTTCTACCGAAAAGGATTGGTTTTCTCTTGATTGTCATCAGTTTGCTAGGTTGTCCTGCTATTTAAGCTATTAAAGACTGGTGTGCTGCTTGGTCTCAGGTGATCCATAAAAAGGAATGAAGCCTTGGGAAGGTAAACCATCACCAGACTGGCTTGGTGTCTCAGCCTTCCATGACGGAAGCTCTTTGTTGAGAATTGTTGGCAATTGCAGCAGTTTCCAACTGAAGATAAAGAGCCAGCGTTCTCAGATAATGCCCTCGATCACACACCTGATGACAGACTCCTGCATGCAAGTTTTTTCAGGTGCTATGTTTGCTCAGTAATCCTTCAGTGCCAATCTTTTCTAAATGGTGAGCAGGTCCCGTCAGTAATGGACATCAGCCATTGAGCTTGTAATATTTGTCATATATCAGGTTACGGCTTTGTTGCTGCAGTGTGATGAATGGATGCTGTTATGCTTAGAGAAAATAAAGAAGTGCTATAAATTTAGCAGTCAGTACTAAATGAGTTGCTACTTTAAAGGCCTGATTCACATCCTTCTGAAGTCAATGGAAAGTATGCTGTTGACTTTATGGTCTTTATATCAGGCCTTTAATTTTCTTTGTTTTTTAAGAAATGGAACCCAAGGCTGTCATTAAAATAGTTTCCCATTTCTCACTCTATATGGTTTTGCACCTAAGTAATAAGTTTAATATAAATCTTACTTTATGTCTTAATGTTTATGTCCTACACAAACAGTTTGATTAGACATGGAGCCATACAGACAGTTGATCACAGAACCTGATAGGTCACACATGAAACAATCAAAACAGAGGGCATTAAAAAATTGGTAACATTTTGAGGTGTTAAAAATTAATACAGTATTTCTTATAGCTTTTTTTTTTTTTTTTCATGATCTTAGTTATTCCTCTATCATATTTTGAAGACAGCTCTGTTTTTATGCTTTACTTACTTGTTGACATTATTCTGGAAGTTATTCTGATTGAATATAGTGTTAAAAAATTATGAAGCATCTGTCCTGGTCCAAAGTCTGAACTGTGTTTCATGTGAATTTTGTGAGAAGTTCACATAGAGTCCATAGCATTTATAATTCATTAAAATCCTTTCTTGCGACATAAAAATAATGAATTTCCTTTCTATATTCTAGGACATAAATAAAGCTAGTACATGTGAGAAAATAAGACCAGGCATAGCTCAAAGATATGCAAGTGTTAGACCTTGTTTGTTGCTAGCTTTGAATGTACAAAAGTTTAAGCTGTTAATTCTAACCACATCCATAAACATGGATGCTTACCTACCACTTAGTATGTTTTCTATAGCAACTCCTATTTCAAATGACGTAATAGATGCTCTGCTTCTGGGAGATATATATCTCATTTATTGTAAGACTGTCTTCTTACCATAATACAGACAATAACATAGGCTGTTTAGATGTATATGCATATTTTTAATTGATAAATAATCCCCTGAAGTTCAACCCATAATTACCATAATACTCCCAGTTTCATACTCAAGGTAGTGGTAGTATTATAAAAAGATTTACTCCCTCCCATTCTTTATATATGCTCTCTGTTTATATTGTATGATGACTTTTGTGCTACCATTGAGATGATCTAAGTCAGATACAAAGAAGAAAAGGAACATACAAGCTGCAAAAGAAAAATAATGATAATAATAGAAAAGGGAGCAGGCAGGAGAAATACACTGAAATGTCTGTAGTTTTGTGAGATGACACTGAGAGACCTCCTCTAAGAAGTACATTCTTAGTGGGTATCTGACATAGAATCTGGGGAGCTGTGGTTCTTGGAGGAGCAAAAAGAGGAGAGTTTCATACCAGAAGATGACCCAAAGATAGGAATAAAAAATTCCCAAAGTGGACCTGAAAGAGTACAATGTAAGATTAAGACAATCTGAAAACTGGAATATGTTCTTTTTGGTCTATGTAAGCAACAGGATTTGTTTTTCAGTAGGGAAAAAAAGCAAATTTGAATTCAGATTACTCATAGTGCTCCAGTCCAGGCTCTTACTGCTTAGATTATACAATTCATTTTAAACCCTATTTTCCTAAAAAAGAAATCCAGGATCTTTGACTAGTACACACTGCTGCTGCTTACCTACTCCTTAGAACATTCCTTGATTCCTTCTGTGCTGGGTAGATCATTTCATTCAAAACGAAGCTCATATTACTGTTCAGAGCATGGCATGTAAATTTGCTTCTGTCCTGCTGTGTGATCATTATAGTCTGCAGTGCCGTGGACTCTGTATAAACACTATGGGGGGGATTGGGGGGGGGGGGGGGGCAGCAGGGGGGGGGTTTTTCCATATTCATTAGTGACTTGCAGAATTACAGATTATTTAGCAAATTCTTCTGCACTACCTTTCTAAAACTTTGTCACATTGCTCAAACCTGTGTTTAAGACAAAATATTAAATTACACAATTTTTAATTTTAGAGTTGCCCGAGGTTTTAAGATATCCAGTGTGGAAGGCAGAATTTAGACATCTATAATTCTGTCATAAAAGTAGTATACATACAATGTGCTAACAAGTCTTATATCATGGAAATTGTTTAAAATTTTAATTCAGGTAAGATTGTTTAGGCAATAATTGAAATGTATGGGCTACTCATCATCTATTACACAATTTTTCCTATTTTTTTTTTCTAAAAATTGCAACTCTTTTCACTCGTGACAGGTCTTGTTTTTAATCTTAGAGTTTTCATTGTTGTAGTGAATGTTGCAGATAGCAATGATAAAACCTGGGGATGTTCAGTAGCATTCCACCTAACCTTGGATATCTACATCTTAAGTGATACATGACCAAAGCTTCTGCTTCTGTGATTCACCTGAGACCACTTGATAAACACCTGTGAGTAGGCAATCTCTCAAGAAGATAATTATAAAGCATTAAATAAGTGAATGTGCAACAACAAAAATATCTAAATAATGCTGCTTGCCCATCATCGAAAAACAGATGAGCTAAGAATTCTGTTAACCTTCAGGGTTTGCTGCTGACTTCATATGGGTGCCTGATAATCATTTCATCAGAAAAGAAACTAAATTAAGCACTCGTTTAGCAAATCTTTGAAAGCATCCTTAAAAGTGTAATACAAAATCTGCTTTGTCCTTAGATCCTTCTATGATGCTTCCTTAACAGCCAACCAAATATCATCCTACACAGGGGATACTTAGGTGATAAATCTGCCCAGAGTGGTGCAGGAAAGAATGAGTCATGGTCAGAGCACCACTACACATGTACATATTTCTACAAGTTCAACCATGCCAGACCCCAAGGGGACAAAGGGCAATGTGTTGCAAGCTAGGGTGTGGACAAGGCCCCAGGATTTGGAAAAGCGAGTAGAAAAGCTACTGGAAAGCTGCCTTGTGAATTGTTTATTAATAAAGCTATTTATAAAACCAGTCCTGCACAGATACATTCTACCTAAACCAGGAAATCTGTACCAATAATTATGGTGTCATGAAAACTGATGCACAGTTCCATGAACAAACTATAACATCCTGTTTTTCCAAATTGTGATTATTCTTTTAATTGAGAAAATCAAAATTAACCCAAGTTAAACTATTGTCTTTGGACCATACCAGAAAGATTGGATTTTAAAATGATAAGACATATAAAAAAGCTATATCCAGAAAAAAAAAAAAAAAAATCACCTAAGCCTAAAACTAACATTGTAATAAAGAACACTCTGTTGCCAGGTGGAGATTCTTGATAGGTTCAATCCATTTCTAAGGATTTGTATACCATGTCTAAAACAAACCCGTATGTAAAGTATTGTTGTATTTCCTACCTTATTTTTGAAAAATGATACTCTGAAAGAGATTTTCCTCTATGCAGTGGAGATTGCTACTTCTTCTGTACCCTTAACTTCTCTTTGCTGGAGTATGATCTACCACCATTTTACAGCCTCTTCTCATAGTCGAAGGAGAGTAGAGGTGGTAACACTCATTTCACATTTCTGTTCCAACTTTGTGTACTTCAAGATGTGTTTGTCCAGAGATCATGACCTGTGACTCTGTGATTGTGCATGTGGATAGAAGAGTCATAGCTTCTAATTGTATTCCTTAAACTCTTCATAACAATGAGTTTAATAAAGAAATCCCTTGTGGGTATGGAAAAGGGGAATTGAACCTGACTTTTTAGTTAAGAGAATTAACCAGTTCCTCCTGCCATTTTCCCTGTAAAAATAGTAGGTTGTTGTCTTCTTGATTGTTAGAGAAGTTGGTGTCTCTTTTTGAGGGATAATTGTAAACCACAAGTCATAAATGAAAGAAACCGTTTCCCATGCAGCCATATACACAGCAGTAAAGCTTGGGATATTAAAGCTTCTACAGATGCAGTGAGTGACCACTAAGCAAAGTGAATCTGAGTTCTGCAGTACCACATGCTGGGAAGCTTATAATTTGCAGCCCCATCTCTGCTCATGAAACACAGTTCTCCTTTGCTTGTTTAAAAAAGCTGTCTGTTAGCTTGAGTCTGTGGAGTTCCATCAGCCTGTTTCTCACCCAGTATCGCAACACCTTGGGTACCTGGGGTTACAACACCTTTGGTTGTTACAGCATCCTGAATTAGATACTTCATCCTCACTTCTCTCCCCACCATCCCCTGGGAAAATGGACTCTGTAAAAGCTCAAGTGTGCATGTCTACCCAAAGCTGTAGTGAGCAGGAGCTGTGATCAGAAAGCAGGCAGGATGTCTTGCCACAGACCTTCCACTTTGAGAGGCTATGGCATGTTGTGTTATTGTCCCATATTATAGTTATTATTATAATATATATATAATATTCTCCCATTAAGAGTTTCAATGTTGGACTCAGGTTCTCTGTGACTGAATAATGAAGGACTTGATGTTGATGAACCACAGCACAGGGCATCCAGTCTGTCAGTAGTGAAGTTTAGGATGCTTTGGGGTGCCCCAGCATAGTGGGACATGAGAGGGAAGAGTCCTGGAAACCGAGCTAGCAGGTCTGCAGAAGCTGGTGGTTGGGACTGCTGCACCAGGGGAAACATTTACAGCCCCTGAAGAGGAATTTCTGTTTTTGCTGGGAAAGAAAACACACTGTAAAAGCAGATCTGTGCTGCAGGGATAGCACTGACTGTAGGAGTAAAGAACAGTGCCTCTTGCCAAGTTTTTATAGACATCATTGCTGAGGCAGTGCAGCAGCATCTCTGCTTATTTTGCTAGCACGTGCATGCAGCCTGGCATGGTTTTAAAAGGATACAGGGCTTTAGTTCCCCATTAGCATCCCTTGAGACAGTGCTGGCTCTTGTGCAGTGTAATGAGCATGGTCCACTACTGTACAACTTGACCTGACTTCATCAGAGTTGCATCTGCAGCTGCACCTTTGCTGAGATGCATAGTACGTGTCTACATAACTTTTAACCTAACATTTTATTGTTCTGAAATAGAGAACGAGCCATTACCTCAGACTTCATTCAAATTAAGCTGCGGCATATGTTTTGGAGTCTTTTAGGCACCAAGTAGTAAATTGGAATACAGGAAAGTTATTTGAGACAATTTCTGTTTCCTGTTTTTTCATGTTTGACCTGACTTATGGAGAGCAATTAAATTTGAAACAGGCATTCATGATAGATCCAATCTAGTTGTAAGTACTTTTTGGAACAGTTTTGTCTTTCTTTTACAGTAACTTGCTGATATTTATATTTCTGTTTTATTATTGGAAAAAGGACTTCAGACATGCCTGATAAGAATTTGATCATTAGTGCTTTGAGTACTCACAGGAAAAACATTCAATTAATGTAGAAAAAAAGAGTATAAGAAACTTTGAACATTTCTTTAATTGATTATTTATGCATTTTTCATTAGAACTGCAATCTTTTTTCAGAACATTTTTCTTTTTTGTTTTGATATGAATTTATTTAGCTGTGGGATTTCCTTAGGCATCTAGATTTTGAACCAGATACGTAGCTTTGACCATGCACTGCCAGTGATGACTACATCAGTTACTGAAGGATATCTGAAATTTTAAGTCAAGGCTACTGAAACAAAGAGAGAGAGTGCTTTCATGAGTGAGTAAGCTCATTGTTGATTTCTGTGGAAAGAGGAGTTGTACACAAAAGGCAAATCCTCAGAGGTGTTAACAAATGAGTCTTGAGTATTCATCAGCTTCCCAGCTCACAGTACAAGTATTTCAGCTAGAATCCAATAATAAAATCTATAAATATTTCATTCCATTACTAACTATAATGAAACACTATTTTTATTCATATCTTAATGTATATCTTTGTTTTAAAAATGCAGCCAATATTGTTCTTCATGATCTTGTACAGAGATGTCATGACATTCCCACAGTGACATTCCTCCCACTGGAGGCATGTATATTTTACTGTAAAGAGATCAACTATTATTGCTTACAGAGTTATGAACTGCACGTTCTTGTGATTAGTCATTCTTAAAACAGGGTGCTCTGAACAGACACTGAAAGGATATCCAATAGATATAGCTTCTCATTTACAGTCCAAACATTCCTTCTGCAATTGCAGAAAAGAAAGATTCCTTTAAAAATTCCCAGTAGTCTAGGAGCGAATCACTGCAAATCTCACAGACTTCTACGACTAGAATAGAAAGAGTCCTGAGGTTACACCTGAAACAGAGTGACTCACCAGGCCAGCTGTGTTTATATATATTGTGCAATTAAAAGTTGGTGATCTTTCTCCTGATAACAATGGAGTATAGAGTATGCTGTACTCTGAATTCACAAGTCACATGAGAAAAAAAAAAAAAATCCAATCTTTGGCCATTGTCCAAAAATGACAATGACAAGTACATGAGCAAGTGGTGATTTGTCTTGCTCAGTCTCTGGAAGACTCCTTTTTTTTGAGTTCTGTTATTTACAAAGTAATAGAAATGTTGGGCAATAATCAAGCATAGAGAGCTGACGGTATTAATATAGCATTGACGGACTGGAAACCAGATGGTCTGTCAGATAATGAAGTATTATCTGGCAAAAGATTGTTCCTGAAAGCCAACATCCTCACCTATTTAGCACTCTGGAATGTTGACATATCAGTTACCACATTCATGAGGTGGTATGTGTTGTACTTTAGAAGCTATCCCTAGAAGAGGCTTTTTAATTCAAAATTACTGCCTGATGAGAGGGTAAAAGTGCTATTATTATAGCGCAGCTGGATGAGGATAATATATAGCAACATGTGAACCATACACTAAAAAATTGAGTTAAAGAGGAAAACATAATAGGCTACATCTTGATTTCTGTCTAACCAAAGCCATAGTTTCATGAGTATTTTAGACCAGCACTGCCACCAGAAGAAATGACCATATATGCTGTTTGCCCAGAGTTGTATGTTCCCACTTTGTGCCACGTTCTCCTTTGTGCATTTCTGCACCTGTTTTTGGGTCATGGATTGGTTTACTGAGTGGGACAGACTTCTTCCAAAAATGATTTGTATAATCTATATTGGACGTTGTAGCACTGAAAAAGCAAAAAAAGACACCCTTCTGGTTGATTTATGTTATTCAGGTAAATTGTTTTCCAGGTGTTGTAAGTGAATAATGCCAACAATGATGGTAAAATGTTCCTCCTCTTAAACAGTAGTTATTTTCAGAATATGTATTACTTATCTTGAAAAATATATTGCAGACTATTTTCTTTCTATCCAATAATATTGTATACCACTTTTTCTCCTTCAGATGAGCAAAGTACTTCCTAGTCATGATTACAGAAAATGTCTTATGAAAATAAAAACTGTCTACAATGGAAGGGAGTTTGAGAGCTGATACTGTGGTCAGTTCATTTTCTATTGAGTAATTGTGAAAGCAGTAACAATGGCTTGTTTAATTCAGGCTAAAGTTGTAAACTACAGTCTTACTGATAACAGTCTTACTAATTCTCTGTCATCTTCTCTTTAATAAGCCATTTTGTCATGTTGCTTTTCTATATTTTACACTCCACTTTATGCCAGAATCCCTGCCAGTGACCAGGAAAGTATCTCCAAACACTAGGCCCTGTCCCCACAAGCCTTTCAGCTGCCCCTGACTCCTGTGTTCTCTGCTGTGCCTGCCCAGGTGGCAGCTGTAGCAGCTGGGATTTACCCTATTTGCCTCCAACAGCTCTTGCTATTGAGTTCTGGTTTCATCTGGAATAGTGTTCTGGTTACATTTGATTACAATACAATAGAATTACATATAGAAATATAATAATAAAAATTGAAATAGAGTTACAATAGAGTTACAATAGAAGTTCTGGTTACATTTGGAATAAACTAGCACTGCCACTGAAGAGGCAATAATCCCTTTCCCAGTTTCTCTGTCCTGTCTGCACACTATCCCTTCTTTTCAGCTGGCAAAAAGTCTGTGTCCCTGCAAGATGAGGCAGAAAGGGGGAGCCTTTCTGGATTACCACCAGTTCTGTTGTGTGTGGGTTTTTTTTGTTTGTTTGTTTTTTGTCTGTTTTAATGCCCAGTTGAATATTAGCCCAACCATTTTTCCAGTATGGGACTTTATATGGGCTAAAGCACATTTTTGTTATCACCAGCCCAGTTATCTTGGCAGGGTGAATTTTCTGTCTGCCAAACAGATGACAGAATTCAGAATTTCACTGACGTGAAACTAATACTCTCACATTTGTTGAAATATTATCAGTTAAAGTCTTTTCTTTTTTGTCTTTTTTTTTTTTTTTTTTTTTTTTTTTTTTTTTTCCTCAAGGTTAGTTTGGGAATGCTTCAAAGACATTGTTATCTCTGGAATCAAATTTGTAATTCAGCCCAGCCCTTAGTATTTCTGAGTCAAGGAGAGAACAATAATTAAGAGTGGGAAGAGTTTCAGTTAAATAAAAACAAAGAAGCCACATACAGAAAGTTGAAGTTAAAATAAGCATTTACAGTCTGTATTGTGATTCTTTCCTGGTGAACATTTAATAAAATTGGCAAGTGAGTCAATTAACACAAACACTGGTGGGACAGCAAATTAGAACAGGTATTTGTTGTAAATTACACCCAATTACAGGGTCATCATAAAACTAATTGCGTTTTCATGTAGCCAAATACAAAGTCATGGGGTAATCAGAATTCATATTGTATTTGTTATATAAATATTATAAAGGGCATTGTTTTGGGAAGCAGTAATACCAAAGAATTAGTAGTTAAAGATAATTATATGAACATGAGCTTATAAGACTGTAGTGTAGCAAAAAGGATCACAGAATCACAGAACAGTCTAGGTTGGAAGAGACCTCCAAGATCACCGAGTCCAACCTTTGATCTAATACTAACAAGTCCTCCACTAAACCATATCCCTAAGCTCTACATCTAAACGTCTTTTAAAGACCTCCAGGGATGGTGACTCAACCACTTCCCTGGGCAGCCTATTCCAGTGACTAACAACCCTTTCAGTAAAGAAGTTCTTCCTAATATCCAACCTAAACCTCCCCTGGCACGACTTTAGCCCATTCCCCCTCGTCCTGTCACCAGGCATGTGGGAGAACAGACCAATCCCCACCTCGCTACAGCCTCCTTTAAGGTACCTGTAGAGTGCAATAAGGTCACCCCTGAGCCTCCTCTTCTCCAGGCTAAATAGTCCGAGCTCCCTCAGCCACTCCTCATAATACTTGTTCTCCAGACCCTTCACCAGCATCTTAGCCCTTCTCTGGACTCGCTCAAGCACCTCCATGTCCTTCTTGTAGTGAGGGGCCCAAAACTGAACACAGTACTGGAGGTGCAGCCTCACCAGAGCCGAGTACAGGGGGACAATCACTTCCCTGGACCTGCTGGCCACACTGTTTCTTATACAAGCCAGGATGCTGTTGGCCTTCTTGGCCGCCTGAGCATGCTGCTGGCTCATATTCAGCTGACTGTCAACCAAAACTCCCAGGTCCTTCTCTGACAGGCAGCTTTCTAACCACACATCTCCCAGCCTGTAGCTCTGCTTGGGGTTGTTGTGCCCCAGGTGCAGGACCCGGCAGTTGGCCTTGTTGAACTTCATACAGTTGGCCTTGGCCCATTGGTCCAGCCTATCCAGATCTTCCTGCAGAGCCTTCCTACCCTCGAGCAGGTCGACACACGCACCTAACTTGGTGTCGTCTGCAAACTTACTGAGGGTGCACTCAATCCTCTCATCCAGATCATCAATGAAGATGTTAAAGAGGACTGGCCCCAGTACTGAGCCCTGGGAGACTCCACTAGTGACCGGCCTCCAACTGGATTTGACTCCATTCACTAAGACTCTTTGGACCCAGCCATCCAGCCAGCTCTTAACCCAACGAAGCGTGCGCCAATCCAAGCCATGAGCAGCCAGTTTCCTGAGGAGAATGCTGTGGGGAACGGTGTCAAATGCCTCACTGAAGTCAAGGTAGACCACATCCACAGCCTTTCCCTCATCCACTAAGCGTGTCACCTTGTCATAGAAGGAGATCAGGTTCGTCAAGCAGGACCTACCCTTCATAAACCCATGCTGACTCGGCCCGATCACCTTCTTGCCCTGCAAGTGCTGCATGATGATGCCCAAGATAATCTGCTCCATGAGCTTCCCTGGCACTGATGTTAAACTAACAGGCCTATAGTTCCCTGGGTCTACCCTCCGGCCCTTCTTGTAGATGGGCATCACGTTTGCTATCCGCCAGTCAAGTAGGACCTCCCCCAAGAGCCAGGACTGCCAATAAATGATGGAAAGCGGCTTGGCCAGCTCTTGCACCAGTTCTCTCAGTACCCTCAGGTGGATCCCTTCCGGCCCCATTGACTTGCATACATCCAAATGCAGGTAGCAGGTTGCCAACCATTTCCTCATGGATTGTGGGGGCCACATTCTGCTCCTCATCCCCTTCCACCACCTCAGTGTACTGGGTGTCCAGAGAACAACTGGTTTTGCTGCTAAAGGCTGAGGCAAAGAAGGCATTAAGCACCTCAGCTTTTTCCTCATCTCTGGTAACTGTTTCCCCCCACATCCAGTAAAGGGTGGAGATTCTCCTTAGTCCTCCTTTTTGTACTGATGTATTTATAAAAACATTTTTTGTTGTCTTTAACAGCAGTAGCCAGATTGAGCTCCAGATGAGCTTTGGCCTTTCTAATTTTGTCCCTACACTGCCTCACAACATCCTTGTAGTCCTCCAGAGTGGCCCACCCTCTTTTCCAAATATTATAAAGCCTCTTTTTTCTCCTAAGCTCGAGCCACAGCTGTCTGTTCAGCCAGGCCAGTCTTCCATGCCAGCTCGTCTTTGGGCATGTGTGGGCAGACCGTTCCTGAGCCATTAAGATTTCTTTCTTGAAGAGCACCCAGCCTTCCTGGGTTCTTCCTGTCCTTCAGAACCGCCTCCCAAGGGACTCTGCCAACCAGTGTCATGAACAGCTCAAAGTCTGCCCTCTGGAAATCCAAGACAGAGGTTTTACTGGTCCCCTTCCTGACTTCGCCAAGTATCGAGAACTCTACCATTTCATGGTCACTCTGCTCAAGACAGCCCCTGACCACCACATCTCCCACCAGTCCTTCTCTGTCAGTGAACAGAAGGTCTAGCGGGGCACCTCCCCTGGTAGGCTCACTAACCAGCTGCGTCAGGAAGCTATCTTCCACACTCTCCAGAAACCTCCTGGACTGCTTTCTCTGGGGGGATCATCTGAGGATCATTCAATCTTAAAGTATAAAAAAATGCTGTGTGCAACTAAGGAATAGTTAGGAAGTATTGCCTCTGTCCATGACTTTGGTAAGACAACTGATACAGTACTGAACACTTCAGAGAAAATGTGAAGATACTTAATTAAATAATACTGAATTGAATCAATACTTCAAAGAAAATATAGAGATGCTGTAGAAATCTGAGAGCACCAGAAAATGGGCATGGGAGGAAAATGAGCCTTGTGTCATGAAGTTCAAGGGGTTACATTTTTCTGGTGGTGAAAGAGAATACTGAGAATTTACTTGATTGTTCTGTATTTTTCACCTATGGAAAAAGTTTTCTGGCACCTATGAATTCAAGGTTTTTAGACTCATGCCAGCCACAGTATCAGCTCAGCACAACCAGTACCTTGGAATTTGATGTTTAGCAATTTGGCCTTCAAATACAGTTTCCTCTGAAAGTAAAAAAATACTGGAACAATCAGCTAGAGGGGTTTTTCTTGGGGACTTTTGCTGGAGGAACATTACCTGAGTCTTTGCAAATATTATTTATAGTAGTTTCCAGATGAAAATGTGTATCATTAAAATGATAGATCCTAAAGGATTCATTCTGAATTTGTCCTCTAGTCTCCTAACTCAAACCCCTTCTTGAATGAAGCTTTGAGAACAGGAAATCTTGCACTGCCCTAAACTTACTATAACACTAACAGGTTTGCATTATAGTAATGATAGTACTTACATCATGCTTCAGAGCTTCAGCAAGTCACTGTCAGTGATCAAGAGGGATTATTTGTTCTTAATGCACAAATGACTAGACGCATGATAGGGAGTTGTTTTTTTTTTTTCCTTCCTTTTAAACAAGATTGGATACAGATGAAGATGTGATAGCACAGATTTGTTCTTCGAGGTGAAAAGGAAATCCTTTTGGGGAGTATGGTTTGTTTTGAAGGGTCAGAGTCTTACCTATTTACTGTTTGTGAGTGAGGAATTTCTGTCTCAGTCTGGGACTATCATAAATTCCTTGTTCCAAGCATCCTCTCTGTCTCTTGCTGTCTGTTCCACCTAGCCTGCTGCTCAGATTCTCTACCTTCAAGATCAATGTTGTCTTCCACCTGTATGTGAACAAATATAGCAAAGTGAAATGTCTTTTAATCCCTATTGAAAATCTGTTCAGTCAGCCTGAACAGAATTTCAGTCCATAAATATTCAATGTTACTCATCCATCACAAATTTGACATTTCAGCTTCTTTTGCTCTTGTCCTGTCATCTCCACATATATTTCTGTCTTTTGGAAGAAGATTTCAATTTCAGAAGAAGAATTCCACCTTTCCCAGCCACCTTGCATTTCCTTTTTTTAATTCCTCTCTCCACTCTTCAGAGGTCTGGCATACAGTGTGGTCATACTGATAAGCATATTAGCACAAACGACTGTGAAAGACTGTGGTATAGAGATGGAAACAAGCATCTGGAGAAAACTGTGTTGGGAAGGTGTAGGCATTTATTTAAGCTGGTACACTGCTGGAGAGAACGTGCTCTATAAAAAGCAGTTACTAAATGGAGCTATTAAATGTGTTCTAAATCTTTCTAACCCTGTATCTAGTCATAGATCCCCCTTCCTGTGTTAGGCACCCTTATGCTCTCCCTTCCACACTGCTCCGTCCACATATATGGTTTGTCTAGATTATTGCTCTTGTGATTTTCATTATCCATCCTGGCATACTGCTTTTTTTTTGCTTTTTTTTTTTTTTTTTTCTTTTAAAGTTACCAAAGGAAAGTGTTGGATCAAGTCCAGGCAATTGTAATATATTGATTTAAATGTAACAGGTTGGCAGAAATATTTCAGGGTCTGTGGAGTAAGAGACTATTTCTTCCAGGGCACTCATTTTCACAAGCCTTTCTTTGTAACAAGTAATAGTTTCATACCATCAGTTTAAAGCAAGTAAATGAAACTTATTTTATGCTATGTCATTAAAAGAATTTTAACACAAAAGTTGATTGCACAAAAATGGTAGACGTGATAATGCTACAATTTTTAATCTTTATTTTTACCTTGGAAGATAAAAATCATGATTACTATGTCTAGTCCTTCATTGAGAGAATCTATTGCTAAGTTTTCCTCTTATTCTCTTCAGCTCTTGTAGCCCAAGCTTTATTTGCAGTTCTCAAAATTTTCAGTGACAGTGGACCAGTCCATTGAATCAGTCCATCCACTTACAAGAAAATGTTTCCAAATGCTGTGTGTTCTGAAAACATGAAAACTGAAAACATGAAACCAGTGTTTTCTTTAATAACTGATGAAAATAAAATGTTAGTGATTAGAATCTGTGTGGTTTTACTCGATTTGGATGTATCCCACAGAAGTTTTTTAAAAAAAATGCCAAAATATAATCCATTACTGGTGGGTTATTTCCTGGACACTGACATGTGAAAGATCCAAGAACATTCTGCAGCTCCTCACAATTCTGTATGTGTGGAACTGTGCACAGCTACAGATGTTTCCACTGCCACAGAATTTGCTAAAATCTGCAGGGAATTTGGCCCAGATGTGCTATAGAATTACAGTGACCCTGGTAATAGTGAAACTTTAAGCAGCAAACTCCAGATGTCCAGTCAAATAGTTAAACTGAGATCCAAAGCATTTTTTTTACCACATCATCACAAACAAGTATGGAGTGAATAAGCTGAAAATCTCAAGTAATACTTAATTATTCGTCATCTCTAAGTTGATTTTAGGTGCTTGACTTGTTGTGATGTAGTGCCGTCTGAGTATAAAATCTTGTAGAAAGGCTGTGTTCCCAGAGGCTTAAATAACTTTGAAAAATTAATTAATTAGCTAGGTATCTACATTAAACTTAATACAAAGCTGTAGTTTTCTCCTTACCTCCTTTCTCTACTCATTTTACTTGAAAAGTGATTCTGCCTGTGTGTATGCTGTGCTGGCTTACCCGCAGACAGGATAAATGAACTGCTGCTACTGCCAGCTATTGTAGTTCTGCTTTAGCTCAAATGGTAGCAGGCTCGAGCTGCAGTACCAGGGTTCTGTGCACTGCTACATCCTGAGTCTGTACGTGGAGTGAATGTACTTTTGCTACAAACTACAGGTATTCATTACATTATGAGGCACTGCTTTATGCTTTGTGGTTTCTGAGGGGTCCATGTGCAGGGCAGACCCCAGAGACGATGGAAAGCATTACATTTCTCTTTCCACTCTCTATTGGTTATTTATGATTTCTCGTATCCTCAAGAATAAATTTTATACACTCATTATCAGAATGTACCTTTAGCCATTTTTAAAGTATCTCTAAACAAACAAACAAAATGTTTCTGTTATAAGTCCTGAATCAAAATGTACAATGTTTTTCATGTAAGACTCATTGTATTTGTTAGTGGTGTGTGTGTATATATAAATGTTTGGGGCAATAGACATATGTTAGTATTCATAAGCCAAATTCATTGAAGTGTTTTTGCTTAATCCTTGAATGTAGCAGCAGTATGCTCTGCTTTGTCTCTGAATAATTTATGGTACCAAACTTTTTTTTTTCTTTTTTTTTCTTTTTTTTTTTTTTTTTTTTGGAACTAAGATCATGGGCTTCATAGATAAAAACTGAAGAAAAGAGGGAGATGGAACCACAGGTACAAAAAGCTGCAGGGGTATAAATTTGCTGAGTGTTCTTCCCAGGAAGAAAAGCTTATCTTAAACCAACTAGTGCATCATGGTACAAAGAAAGTTAAGTTGAACAGCTTTAAGAAATTCTGTTTCTCAGGAATTCATGATTTCTCTTACTTCTTAAGTTATGCAGCTATCTAAATAATTATCAGCTGGTTTCAGGTGATGTCCTTGTGTGAATTTTATAACCCAAGGGAGAACACAAAGCTGTTATCAACACTATTGAGTTTTTGTACTGTACTGTCATTTTTACACAGTTTCAGTACAAATCATAAATCTTGCAGGCTTCTTTCTTGAACTGCAGGCACATTTTATTAAAGCTCACTGACACTTGCAGGCCTTTCAGCATTATTAATTTACAACAAAGCACAGCCCATAGAAGGATCTGCTGTGTTGCATATTGATATTGGTAGCATATGATGCCTTTTAACCTGGCATTACCTCCAGACACCCAGAGCTCACGACCACTTCAACACCTGCTCCTTCAGCATCACCTGCAGCTACAGCAGCAACCATTGCAGCCCACCCTTGCCTTGCAAACCTGCTCGTAGCAGACTTTATTTTCTTCAGTAGCAGTTTGCCAGGTGCAGGTTTGCAATGAAACTGGTGTTGTGGCTGCTTGTTACCCCAGTCAAAACAGTCAAAACAAGACTGTTACCCCAGTCAAAACAAGATAAATGTGTTCTTGTGTCCTGTCTAGTTTTACTGTCTGTAGGGATGGTTTTCACAGCACCAGGTGATCATTTAGTCATAGCTGGTGAACTGTTGTTTATACTCACTTTGTAATAGTCTCTGAAGATGGTGAACCAGGAAGAAGTGTGATTGCAAATTGCAGTTACACTTACAGACTGTGAGATTATGGCAAACCATACTGCTGGCTGCAAAGGTACAGTGGTAATCTCTGGCTAATATAGCTGACTCTTAAACACTCAGAGCTGATTGCTGAGCAAGCTTAATGGCATGCTTGTGAGCTATGCAAGAAGGAAACAAAACAAAAAAAAAAAAAAAAAAAGGTTTCTCTGTCAAATACAGAGAAAATTAGAGATCTAGAAGAAAAGCTGGTTTGATCAAAATTTACTTTTTTTGAGATACATAAAGATATTATGGTATTATTACTATTTCAAGTTATATAACACAGAAAAGTTATACTAAAAAAATCACACTGTGTGCTGTAAAATAACTTGTGTTGCTTTTACTTGGATTGCTGTGCAAAATGTTTTGTTCATTTGTAAAGCAAAATACTCTGCATGCTTTTAAAAGTAATTTGGGAGAGAGGATTGGTTTGTTTTGTTTATTCAGTGCCAAAGTGGCAAAATTTCTTTTCTGCAGAAGAGTTCAAGTTGAGAAGGGTGCTGGATCAGAAGAGTGTACTGAGAAAAAGAAAACATTTCAAAAGAGATGTTCAAGTTAAACCTGCTGAGGCAGGTATGCTGCTCAAAGAACAACTTGCAAGTTTTTTTTTGTTTGTTTTTTTGATGTTTTTTTTTAATTCAGTAGAAACTGCCACATCACTGAGACACAGACTCCATTACTTAAAAAAAAAAAAAAAAAAAAAAGTGTTAAGTTTCTTTATAGATGTCTATGTAGATGAAGAGATTATTGACAGGTGAGGCATGGCTACAGAAAACAAGAGTAGATCACTAAATAATAAATAATAATAATATTAATTAGGACAACAACTTCTACATGACTATTCCCTTCACACATTTGTCTTTCCTATAGATCTGGTCTTAGAAGGTGTTTATATCTCTGCACCACAATCTTCTAGCAGGTTTTTCATTGGTAACCACACTGAAGTGTAGCACTGGTCTAAAGCCTTGCAAAATCTTTCTATTCATTCAGCAGTCAGCTTTGGTTGGATTTCTTTGGTAAATCTTTGCTAAGTCTTCTTCATTTCTGAGTCATTTAACTTACCTCATCTGTCATTCCCTTTGAGAGACTCAGAGTGAAGGTTAGTTACCTCTCCAAAGTAATAACATGGCATTATGGTGTTTTATCTTAAAAACGGTGTGAGTTTTTAGTAAGAGAGGAATGTCATCACAGCACAGGAGGTATTGAAAGTGGAATCAGTTTGTAAGCATTGCTGCAGATTGCCTGAAAAGGGAGCTTTCATGTTCAGAATGTATTGTGCTAAAAAATGAAAATAAGTTTGTTTCTATTAACTGACATCTCTGTTTGTTCTTAGATCGGAATAACACTGAGGAAAAGGTTTTAATCCACATGGTATTTTTAGGGCGTTTGCGCATGGTGCATGAACAATAGGAGGTATCCTTTTGGGCATGGTTCCAGCATCCATGACAGTCAGTGTGTAATGAAGGCCTTCATGTGACGGAGTTTTCTTAAACAGCATAACCCAGGCTGGAACAAAGGATCAGAGCTGGGTTTCACACCAGCTGCACCACATCAGCACTCCGTGATGGCATCCTGGAGGTGGAGGAAATGATCCATGGCACTGGCCCAGTACCTGGCACTAACCGCAACAACATTCTGCCTTTTTTGAGGAGCAATTTTCTTACTCCCATGTAATAAAACTCTTTCTAATAACTTTCTTAATGAAAAATTCTGTTAGTGATTTCCCTCATAACAATTAACTCCTCCTGAGTGAAGTGGGACTCGTGACACAACCTGGTTTCAGTGACACACAGAGGTATTTTGTCCTTTGACAGCTGCCATGCATGTGAGTTTCCTCATGCATCTGTATAACACCCTTCACTCCCAAGGTACATCTATGCACCTCCACTGTCTGCCAGATGGAAATCCAACAGCCAGGATGTGTATATATTCATGGTGCTTTTCACTACCTTAGTGGTGCTACATATACCTCACACTCTGATCTCTGTGCATATAACTGTCTCACTCTACTGGTGCAACTATCAACAGTATTCCTGTTACAAAATCATGAATCTTTTATGATTTCCTGCTAGAGGTACAGTTAAGGGAGTAAGAAAAATACACTGAAGGTCAAGATACTAAAAGATGGAATTAAATTAATGATTATGTGCATGTATATTTTTAATGACACGTTTTTCTTTTTAATGCTAAAAAATTCTGCCTTGAGACTTTCTTGAGAAACAGTAATAATATGTAAGTTTTTTAGTCTGTTAAAAACATTATAAAACTACTAGCGTAGTTTTTACTTTTGACTTCAGAAGATCAATATGTTTATGAATCCAAATTATTGCAGACAAAATTTTGCACCTGCAGTTATAGTGGCCTGCAGTTCAGTTTATTTAAGTATCTACATCACTGATTGCATCTATAAATTAAAAACATCTAAGTAACCTAAATTACAAGCACAAATAATTGCAGGTGCAAAACCCATGCACAGACAAAATGATCTCTGAAAGTTGGTCCTCTAAATCTCATTGGAAGTTATTCAGTGTATTGTGAACCTAGAGTCCTCCTGGGAGAGTCACTAATCTATATAATGACACTGAAAGCCTCTTAAATCTCATATTTAGCCAGCAGATGGGAAAGAATACATGTAGTCATGTAACTCCCTGGAGATTACACATGTGGATGTTGAAGAGCATAACTTATTCCAGTGAAGTTTAGCATTAATTTGCAATCAAAAATTTCCTTCCTGAGACACATTCTTTCTGATGAAATTAAACTGTTGTACTTTTATTGAGTCAGTACTGATCTAAGTAGGACACACTCTCAGGGCAAGTACAGAAAATTTTGCTAATCTCATGAATTTTCCTTTAATGAGTCATAGCATCAGTTTGACACAGACAAATGCTGTCAGTCTCTTCCAAAAAAAAAAAAAAAATCATCTAGTTATCCTCACAACTATTTTATTTTATTTTATTTTATATTTAATCTCATTTTATTGTCAGAAATAGCACAGAGTTACAAAGCCTGTTTTTGTCTGGTATCAAAACTAAAAGTGAATCATTTTCTTGCATTCCTTACCTTCAATAGACATATGTGAGCTACTTTAAAACAGTGACTGCTTCCTGTCCTACCAGTTATGGCAGTACTGTTAGCAAAAGGGGGGGGAAGTTAAATTCTCTTCTAGTGTTTGAACAACTAAAACTCCTACTGAACAAATGAAGTATTCTGCCAGTTCTGACAATCCAAAATGCAATGAAGAATTTTTCTGTTTCAGAAGCTCTAGGCAAAGCTGTTTTGGCATGTCTGTAGCTTATTTCTATTGCAAACAAAGGGGCAGTTACAGGGAAAGTCTTTTGGAGAAGAAAATGCTGTCAGTCATAAGAAATGAGACAAGTAGACCCATTCTGCAGCCCAGCAATTTTGTAAGAACCTAGATCATCTGCCAGTGATAATAACACTTCCATTTGCAGCGATTTCAACGGGAATTACATCAAACAGACCGTAGGTAAAATTGATCTTTCATTTATTAGTGATGGGGACCAGAATGCGAAAGTGTTAAGAAAGACGCAAAGGTGGCACCAAGCCCCGCAGGGTGCGCTTTGTTGCTCCTCCCGATGGGGGACTGAAGAAGCAGCAGTGAGCAGTGCTTGTTGCAGCTGGCAGGGTCCTGCCTCTCCACCCCGCAGCAGTCACCATCATCCCATATGGCCCAATTCCTTCCTTGGCAGCAGTGGTCAGTCCAGCTTTACAGCCCCAGGCACTTGCATTGCACTCTCCCCAGCAAAATGTGTCCCACAGGCAGCTGCTGCCTGCTTTGCCAACACATACGGCTACTCCATCATCAGGCCACCAGGCTCCACTGCTGATGGGTGCTGGTAAATGGCTATACCAGCTGAGCACTCAGCCTAGAGGCATGCCAGGGTGTGGGTGTCTGAATGACTGTCCTACTCTGAACAGCTTATGACAATCACTTATTTAATTAAGCACATTTTCTATTAATTGTTGTATCTAAAATAGATTTGAGTATTTAGACGTTTAAAAATCCAGTTAAATTTAACTTAAGTGCATCTACTTGAGCAATACAGGATAATTATGTACACTTAATTTATAATCATATTCAAAACAAAAAGTCAGAACAAGATGTTCCTTTTTTTTTTTTTCACACATGGAAAACTGTTGAGGCTGTGTTGTCCATTACAATGTAGGGCTTCAACTTCAAACTTCACCTTCCTAGCTGTTTCTTTTTTAAAATTCTTAGATATAGTGAACCCCAGAAAGCATACAGGAATAAGTAGTATAGAGGGCACTCATTTGAATAGTGAGAAATTCTAACAAAGATCCCTTTTTTTTTACTCCCACTTTTTGCTGCCATGGACATGAGAAAGGAAGGGGAAGGTATCGTCTTTCCCTCTCTTGAGAGATTTATATTTAGGTGTGTCCTGTAACTCATTTAAATTCAGAGTGCAGACTAGAAAGCCAAAAATTAGCAAGGATTTTGAACAAGAGATTGAGAGGTGATTAAAAGTCATGGAAGAAAGACTCATTTCTCAGTAAGAATAACAAAGTCACATGGATGATGGATCATAATAACTTCATAATCTGACCCACATGCAGTAAATATGGTGATGACTGTCATTTTAAATAAGTGAGGTAGGTTGATGCTGATTATTAATCCATTTCTTAGCCAGTCTGATTGTTTCTGAGCCCGCTCCTCCACTGTTTAGTATTTTTCTGAAGTATCTTAAGAGTACCTTTCACTGATGGTCTCTTCCTTTTTAGCCAGTCACTTTTCATACTGTATGTTGCCTTAACTTATTTGAGGGATTTCTTTCCTGAGTCAGTGTACTTCTAGTATCCTTATAGCTGGACTTTTGATCTTCTTTTAGCATATAGTATAACATCAGTGTTACTGCAGCCCTACAGTAACATATAATTCTATATTACTTTTACTTGCTGTGAAAAATATATATATGTTTGTGTTTTCCTTAATTCCCATGTGTTGTAGCCAATGGTGATCTAGATAAATGAGAGCTCAGTGAAAAATAAATAAATATGACATGAAAATAAGTACCTGGTATTTAGTGCTGATATCTAAAATAGCAGGTATCTGTACAAAAGACAAAGAATAGATACAGAAATATATTTGCATAACAGAAATTCAGAAGCTAACTTGGACAAGTATGTCATTAATAGCTTTCTCTGAGGTTCCTGTAGTGACATGTGTTTAACATTTGCAGTAGGATAATACACATAACATACTTCACAAGGAAAAAAAAAAAAAAAAATTGGAAACAGAGTGTTGAAACCTGGTTTTCTATGAATGTTTCCAACCTTTAATATCTTTTCAAGTATGCCCAGCTCCATGCCTATTCCTGCTGAATGACACCCAGATTTCCCTATAGCATACCTCTTCAGATGGGCAAACAGTTGTATGCACAGTGGTTAGGATGAACTACATGTGTGACGATTGGCTAGTGGGCTGCTGCTCTCAAAATAAATAGCTAAATTGTTTGTCCATTTTTCTCAGCAGGAAGTACTAATTTTTGTCTGTTTTCACTAAGCACTTGATAGTTTTCCTCTAACTTCTGGGAATTTAAAATCTTTGAAATCTCCAGCTAGGTCATCATAAAGATTACTTCATGCTAGTAGCATATATTAAAGTCATATTGCCCTGTTTTCAGTTGTTTTACCTTCTGATAGTAATAAATTCACAACGTTACATACTATGTGTATCTTTTCCTTGGTGTAAATAACATTTTAAGCAAATTTTGTTACATTCAGGTATGTGTTCTGATTTTTTGTTTTGTTTTGTTTTTTCCTTTTTTTTTTTTTTAAGAATACCCAGCCTTCTGCCAAGCATGTCTTCAAAATTCCTTCGCTTTGTTGAAAGAAAAATTCTTGTAAAAACAGAAAGTTGCACATTCCATTTCATGTAACTGACATGATCATGAAACCCAGGTCTTTTATTTATACTTGGGATAATGCAGAGGTAATGGAAGTAGAATTGGACCTAAGAGTTTTTTGTTTTGTTTTGGTTTGTTTTTTTTTGTTGTTTGTTTTTTTGTTTTTTTTCAGTTATAAAACAATATGGGTAAGGGACTTAGATTTGACAGCAACAGGAGAAAAGCAATATTGTGTTCATGCCTTCAATCAGCTTTATTAGATCCTTAAAGGGAAAATTATGTAAAATAGAGGAAGAAAACAACAAACCAAGCAAGATCCCAACTTCAGCATAATTTGGAGAAAATAACTTATTTAGATTGGTCGTCTTGCCAGGCTGAATGACTCAAGGCTTCCAAACAAGAAATGGAAACCAGAAGGATAGCAAAAGCCTGAAAGAACAAATTGAGAAGATATGATTGACTGTAATGTTTCAAAATCAACTGCTGCGAAGATGATTTTGGGCTGTTGCCCAGAATGCAATTGAATGGTGATGTTCATTTAGACCCTTATTGCTGAAACAAAATAAGATGTAGCTGTGTTTCTGTTAGAGATTTACTTGTTCTTTCCAATGTTTCTAGCTAGGGATATGATGTCATGTCCTCTCTCTTCTATCACATGCTGCAGTGATCATTGCTGCTGTTCCATAATTTTTCTGAACACCAGTTTTCTGTAGGAAGGCCTGAATCCAGGTGATAATATCTTTCAAATGTGAAATGTCATCACCATTCATTAGTTGACTTTGAAAAATTTTATACACTGTGTGCAAGTAGGCTAACAGTGTTACTGACCAAGGAAAAAAGAAGTATAAATCTTTGTGTGTAGTATGTACTTTCTGGCTGACATGAGAACCATTTAAGTTTCTGTTATCATCATGCTAGTTTTGAAAAATAAATAAACAGCTAATTCTGCAAAATTTCAAATAAATAAATCCTTAATGGGCATGATTTTTAAAGCATTATTTGGAAAAGTTGAGGGCAGCTGCTCCACCTCAGGAAAAAAAAGTTTCTATATGAATTTGTGCTTAATGCAACAATTTATTCATTTGACAAGATGTGGTGATGAGATGAGATTGTGTTTTAGTTGCTTATTCCTTTCATCTCAGTAACTTTGCTTTCTAACCTTTTTTTCAGCTTCTATTTCAAGTGAGGTAAAAAAAAAAAAAAAAAAAAAAAAAAAAAAGCCACATTTCATAATTAAATACTGAACTAGTCCTTACCATGTTTACTGAATTACATATTGCATATACGTATGTATATCCTCAAAGTTTTCATGTGTTTTTAGATTTCTAAACTTAATGTGTTCCACAGGAATAGACCTTAACTCCTTCCTGTCTATTTTCATGGTGAAATATGCCTCCACAGAAGAAAAGAGAAGTAAAGCAATGAAACCCAGTTGTAGGGTCATGAATATAGCTGCTGAGCTCTGCACATTCTCCTCACTCACAGTAGAGGTTCTTCCAAGCGAACGCTGTTGTGCTGGCCTTGCAGCAGATCAGCTTCACATAATATGCACAGTGATATCTTTGCACATGTATCTTTGGGTCAGGGTGGCTAACCTGGTGAGGGCTTTAAACCAGGGAAAACAGGTGAGGGTGAGGGCTACCAGCAGACTGGCGACAGAGGGATGGGGCTGACAAGCAAAGCGCCTGGGGTGATGGGAACCAAAGGGAACACAAAATCAACAGATCAGGGTTTAAGCTATTATCTCAAGCAAACTCAAGCATTTCCATTTAAGCAAGGAATACCTGCAAGGCACCATTATGAGCATAAATAAATAGCACAAACACTTTCTGGGAAATCAGCATGCCAGCTTCTCTGAAGTGCTTGCTCTCTCTAGCTCTCTCAAGCATTAGGAAGAGTGCTGCCAGCTGGTGGAGGGAGGTGATCCTTCACCTCCACTCAGCTCTGGTGAGGTTGCACCTGGAGTACTCTGCCCAGTTCTGGGCTTCTCAGTACATGAAGAGACATGAATCTACTGGAGAGAGTCTAGCAAGGGCCACAAAAATGATTATGGACTGGAGCATCTTTTATATGAGGAAAGGCTGAGAGAGTTGGAACTGATAAGCCTGGAGAAGAGGAGGCTTGGGGGGATCCCATCAATATGTCTAAATATCTGAAGGGAGGGTGCAAAGATAGAGCTAGGCTCTTTTCAGTATTGCCCAGTAGCAGGACAAGAGGCAAAGAGCCCGAAGTGGAACACAGTAGTTTCTGTCTGAACATCAAGCAGGATTTCTTTACTGTGAAGGTGATTGAGTACTGGCACAGGTAGCCCACAGGGGTTGTGGAGTCTCCTTAGAGATATTCAAAATCTGACTACACATGGTCCTGAGCAACCTGCTCTAGGGAGCCCTGCTTGAGCAGGGGGCTGGACCAGATGACCTTCATAGGTCTCTGCCAACCTCAATCATTCTGTGACTGAGATTCAGGAGCAATGGATAATTGTTTGTTGTATTTTCAGTTTCCATTTCTCTAGAATTTTCAAACAACCCACAGCCTAGCTTGCTGATCATCTGAATTGCTGCTATTTCAACACCCAAATATGATAGAGTGTTGTTATTTTTAGACACAATTATCTGCCTCCCAAGACTGCTGAAATGGCAGATCTGTTGCTCTGTTCCTGCTATATCCTTCCACTCCACATTTTCTCTGAAGAGTTTCCCTGAGACCTTCAGAGACCGCAGGAATATTACGTTTATATATTCAATAACTGCATACATTTCAATATACATGAAGGCTACACTGAAAAAGCAACCTGTACTGCTGTCTAGGTAATGGTGCAGTGGGATTCCAGAACTAACAGTTGTTACACCACATATTTCCCTGCTTATTCATCTTCTAGTAATGAGAAAATCTGGATGAAGTTCAGGTCTCGCTTCTCTGTAGCAAGAGCTACACTTGTGAGTGGAGTATGTTTCATTTTCCATTTCCAATCATGCTGAAGTACTAGAAATTCTAAACAGGATGTCTGTTGTAGATACGCTTACAGAGTTTTAGATTGAGCTGAAAGGAAGAAAGTGTTTATAGGGATCTGTGTTCTTGTTGCTGATCCTACTTGGACCTCAATTTCAGTTTGAGCTCACATTAAACTGTATGAATCACTTGTGTAATGTTATTCAACATTTCAATAGCTTGCTGAATCAGCAAGAGTAAACTCAGTATGTATGAACTCTTGAAGATTAAGCGTGGATCCACTATATCTATATCACTATATCAATATCTGTGGATATGTATATCTATCTGTATGGTTATATATATATCTACAGATCTATATCTACATCTGTAGGGGTACATATAGGTATAGATATATGTACATAATTAAGTATCTATATATATTTATGTTCCTGACTTGAGTCTTGGGGAAAATTCAAACATCTAACTCCTTGACTGAATTCCTGAAGTCTCTTATCCAAGTGCTTTCAGTATTTTGTCATGAAACCATCATTGTATAAAATGTTCAACATTTCTTTCCATCATGAACTGGAATCTGTACCTTGCTCACTTCAGAGGAAGGATAAGTGATATTCCCACTCTGGAAAGTCTTAAAAAGCCTAAATATTTTATTTACATTGGAGCAGCTTTGGAAGAGGACTTCAAAGAAATGTTAGAAGAAAGGTGAAAAAGATGATAGAGCATTTGTGTTTTTTTATAGTCAGGTGGGGAGTGTGAATTTAATCGGTTTCTTTTGATGTGCACAGGATAACTATAAGAGATTCTGTAGTGCTTACTCTTCTGCCCCTTGTAAAACTATTCCATGTAATAGGCTGTTTTATAAAAATGAATCTCAACCTTTAAATATTTCAAAAGGATGCAAAAACTTTGCTTTAAGAAGTGATTCTCTCTATAGATTCTTTCCTTCTTACAGGGAAGAATAGAAATGAATAAAAGAAAGTGATTCTTTCATTCTTACAGGGAAGAATAATATGAGCTCTGAAAATGATGTTTTAAGATATACCCATGTTGGCTGGCAAGGTACCTTCTTGCTCATTGCATTAGACATCACTCTGAGCTAAGCACTAGGTAGGCAATGTGGAGGCCTAGCAGACAGGAACTACATCTGCTCTTACCTCAGCTGGGGTTCTTGAGAACTACCTGATGTTTAGAACATTCCCAAGACCCAACCTTGTGTGTCCACATTGGTCTTGTAAGCAGAACTCAGGCAGCCTTAAATATCATGTGTCCTTGTAGCAAGACACAAAATTATATTAATGTATTATATATTATTATATATAAATGTTTGTATGTAATTATATATATATGGCATTTATATATTATTTATAAAATTTAGATACTGCAATTGAAAGTGCCACAAGTTTATCTTTAGCTTCAGCCTGCAGCTATTATAATCTCAATGAGTACCTCAGCAAGATACTGCCTGAATGTTTTTCTCGAGTCAAATTACATGTATTCTGTTATGTCTCTGTGAACAGCTAACTTGTGTTTAAAATTAAGCTGTCAAACAAAGGTTATGTCATGTATTTTCAAGCATATGTAAAACTAAATTTTAAAGGATACCTTAGCCTAGTATCTGAGATGAGCATGCAGGTTTTGTATGTAACTTAGTGGTCGCAGTTTTTTTCCCAAAACAGTATGTCATGACTTCAATTTTAAATACCATTGCAATGTCAAGAAAATTAATACAATTAAATAATACTTCCTTTTCATTTTCAAAATCGTTCTTCTTTTTTTCAATATAATTGCTTGTTTACTCAGGAAGAATTGACAAAATTTTTACTTATTCATTGCTTTCTTTTGATTGTCTTCTCACCAGCACATAATAGAATAGGTAGAACATTATTTAGCAGGCAAGCAAGCAAAGAGTATCGCTATTATTTGTATGCTTAGAAATGTTAAAATGTTAGTTGCTTTATGTAAAAGTGAAAATAGAATTGGCAGTATGGCAATGATCTGTTGTTTATCCATACAAAAATATTTTCCTTTTTTTCTTCAATAGATTCCTTGGCTTCTACAAAGGAATATTCCCTCCCATCTTAGCCGAGACACCCAAAAGGGCAGTGAAGGTAAAATAATAATAATAATTATAATAATGATAATGATAATAATTATGATTGTGATTATGATGATGATGATGATGATGATGATAATAATAATAATAATAAACATGCTTCCCCTTTTAAAATATGAGTAGGGAGAGTGTTGGCTCTAAAATATTTTATTTCTCCTACACTGATTCTCCTAAGCATTAGATTCTTAAGCTTTGGCAGATTGATTCTCTGATTTTTACAAGGAGGAAACTTTCCTGTTGAATAGCACAGTAAAAACTGTTCTTGATTAAGAAGTGTAGTATAAAGCTTTAAAATGCTAGGCTATTTTTGCTAGGCTATAAATTTATAAACTGTTACTGAAAAACAAATTGTAATTACAAATTGCAATTAAACTTTGCAAGAAATGTTTATAACAGAGTACTAGAATTCATATTTTAGCCTCATAATTATGAGGCTAAATTATTATTAATGTAGACTAATGTAGACTAATTATTATGTAGACATTTTGTTTTATTGGAAATGCCTGCCAATTTACAAAATAACAAATACTCAGAATAGCTTAATAAATGAAGGCTTTAAAGAAGCCACTCCTAGTAAGTACTTACTAAGTAACTTGAAGTATATCTGTATGTTGAAGTGCTGTCTGGAGTTTTCTTGTACTCAGAGAGCACTGCTGCATACTCTTGCTTTCTTACAGATTGAATATATTAGTGGGTACAACTTTCTAGCTTGCAAACAATTTTTTATTTCAGCTCTCTTACACTTGAGATGGATGCTAGCCTGTAACAGAGTATTCAACATCAAATGTTCATCTGATTTTCTTTTATTATCCTCTATTTCAACTTCTGGAACATTATTTTAATAACACCCCTAGGCAAAGAATATCAATACACTAATTTTTTCAATTATGAAGTCCAACCCTTTTTTTCAGTGCTATGAAATAAGCATTTAATCTTACAGTTCTAAGTCTGTCAAAGCATCCATGGTGTTATGAACGAAAGTTTGTCTTTTACTTCAGAACTTTGAAGTTTTCTATAGTTGCAACAAATGTGTCTTAAAGCAGTTACTGTACAGAATGTATTGATTTTATTTTATTTATTTATTTTTTTGGTGTCTTTCTAAAAAGGCCACATATGATCCTGAGCCTTAGCTTGCAATTAAACATTCATGTTCCAATTCCTTTACAGAGGAACAATATTTGTATTAAGTGCCGGTATGTGACCTTGTAATAGAATCCTAAAGGAGTTCTGCTAATGTCATCTTCTTGTTTGCATTAGCATTTTAGATGTCAATGGTGTCACCTAACTCAAAATTATTTAATACAACTAAGCAAACTGAAGTTCTATTTAATAGCAAAATGGCAGTGAAGAATAAATGGATGATATTTAAAAGCTTCCTAATGACTTGTTCTCTTCAGACTGTAATGTCTTTGTCTCCTCATTGCGTTTCAGTTGGAGCAGCTCAAAGTCCCTCTGATCATGCATTTTAGATTCCAGCATATTTGTAGTTAAAATACAACCCCAATTGATTTCTCTCCTACCATCCTGAGTCATTCAAAAATCATGAGTCACTTTCTCTTACTCATATTAAGTTGGCTTAAACCCCACAATATTCAATATGATTGTTGAATCATAAAAACATTTAAGTTGAGAGAGATCTCTCTGGGTCATCTGGTGAACCTCCTGCCCAAAGCATGGCTGACTTCAGGCTAGAGTAAGTTGCTCAGGTACCTTGTCTATCTGAGTTCTGAAAATCTTCAAGGATGAAGAGTCTGTAGCCTCGCTGTGCTCCTGCTCTAGTGCTTAATTGCTCTCACTGTGAAGAATTTTACCATGTATCCAATCCAAATTTCCTCTGTTGCAACTTTGCCTATTGTCTCTTGTGCTTTTGTTGTGGACCTCTGAGAAGTTTCTGACTTTGTCTTCTCTGTAGCCCTGCTTTGTATGGTGGAAGGCAGGAATTAAATCCCCTTAGCCTTCATATCTTCAGGATAAACAATTTCATTTCTCTCAGCCTCCTTTTGTACTTCATAAGCTCACAACTCCTTAAATGTTTTACTGGTGCTCTCTTAGTGGGATGCTTTCTACCTAATTCTTGAACATTTACTTGAAGGCCCAGTATTTTTTTCTGAAAACTTGAGAATCAGATTTAAATGCTAAACATGCTTTTAAATAAATCATTGAATTATTTAATTCTTTACACTTTTATTTTAAATTTTATGGTGTTTCAAAGACACCATCAGGACTTCAAGTTATCTTGAGATATCAGCTATATTTTACATTCCAATGGTTCGGTGGCAGGATAGGCCATTATAGTTAAGTGATTTTAAGTTCCTGGATATGGAAGCTATTTAATGTCAGGTGTTATCTGCCAGCACAATTTCTAACATCCAAAGTGGAGTATGAACCTATGCTTTGGCCTGAAGAGAATTCAGGTTGGCTAAAATTTCAACTAAACTTCTTTGGATATGAATGTGAAACAACAGTGGAAAGTCACTGCTTTCTTTAATTATTCTCTACCTTTTATTCTTCTAATGGTTTTCCACATTTTAACAGGCCTAAATATGTGTCTTGTCTGCTGCCAACCTGACTAGTGAGATTTAGGGTCATGGAGAACTACATCAACGACTATGGCTTTGAGGCCTGAGGGAAAAAAAAAAAAAAAAAAAAAAAGGCAATTTCTCAACCTTGGTTTGTAATGAACATTTTTGAAATCTTCTAGATAAAGTGTCTTATATATCTCATGAAAGTGTATAGAGAAGGGGCAAGGCAGATTTTGTATTGAGAAGTGTGATGGTCTTACTCGGGTGGGCAGCCGAGTTCCACCACAACCGCTCTCTCACTCCCCCTCCTCAAAGAGGAGTGAGGAGAAAATACGATGAAAGGGGCTCAAGGGTTGAGATAAGGACTAGGAGATCGTGTAATAATTATCGTGACGGGCAAAACAGACTCAGCATAGAGAGAAAGTAAGATTTATTGCTTATACTAACAAGCTAGAGAAGTGAGAAACAAAGAAAAGAAACGAAAAGCACCTTCCCCCCATCCACCCTCTTCCACCTCCTCCCCCCCCGAGCGGCGCAGGGGAACGGGGGAAGGGGGGTTATGGTCAGTCTACAGCACTTCTTCTCTGCCGCTCCTTCTCGGTCACTCTTGTCCCCTGTGCTGTGGGGTCCCACCCATGGGATGCAGTCCTTGCTGAACTGATCCAGCGTGGGCTGTCCACAGGCAGCAGCTCTTCAAGAACTGCTCCATATATGGGTCATTACCACAGGGTCCATCCCTTGGGAGCAAACTGCTCCAACCTGGGTCCCCCACGGGCAGCAGCTCCTGCCGGGTCACCTGCTCCTGCGTGGTCTCCTCTCCACGGGCTGCAGGTCCGGCCCGGAATCTACTCCGGCAGGGGTCTTCCACAGGCCGCAGTCTCCTTCGGGGCACAGGCTCCACCGTGGTCTCCTCCACGGGCTGCAGCGTGGAACCCTGCTCCACCGTGGTACTCCATGGGCTGCAGGGGGACATCCTGCTTCACCATGGTCCTCACCACAGGCCGCAGGGGACTTCTGCTCCGGCGCCTGGAGCACCTCTCCCCCTCCTTCTTCACTGACCTTGGCGCCTGCAAGGCTGTTTCTTACTCCTCTCACCCTCCCAGCTGCTGCGTGGCGCAGCGTTTTTTCCCTGTCTTAAATATGCTCTCACAGAGGCGCAAAACAACATCGCTTATTGGCTCAGCTCTGGTCAGCAGTGGTGCCCTTACCAAACATGGGGCAACTTCTAGATCCTTCTCATAGAAGCCACCCCTATGGCCCCCCTCCTACCAAAACCTTGCCACGTAAACCCACTACAAGAAGAAATTTAGTTTTGATACTGGAATATTGTATTTACATGACATCGTTATTTGCTAATGAATATAAATCTGATAAAATGAAGTTACTAAGCCACAGTTATTCAGCTTTAACGCTAAGTGTTGAAGATACAGGTTCACTTTTAGGCAAGTGGGTTCTCATGTCTATCTTGCTATTTTTTTGTTTTTTTTCTTTATTTCCCTTCTAAAAAAAGAAAGCTGGTATTTCTGGAAGACAAAAAGTCAAAGTTTATAACTTTATGTTAGATTGAACTTGGAGGAAAGAAGTGATGATGTCAATACAATGGTTAACAGATGAAGTTTCAGGGCAAATTTATATTGTTCGTGCATTCCCAGACATCTTGTTTCAAGTATATATTTTTACCTTAGAGTTATTGAGACATCTGGTAAGTAGTCTGACTATTCTCTGTGTATTAAAGTGTATCTTTGCCAGATGGACAATATTGGTTATTCTATACACAAAAGCATGTTTTAAATACATTTATTGTGGGATTTTTTTGCACAAAGCTGTTAACTTAATACAACTGTAGAGAAAAAGACAAATTACTCTGTTTTTAAAACAATTTTGGTATACATATATAATATAAACCCATATGACATTGCTGGATCCTTTTTGCAAAATTGTATGTATACTGGCCACTTGTATACCCAGCAACATTTATATTGAACCTTATTTATCTGTTTTCTTTAAAAACATTATATGAGGCGTAGTTACTATTACGTCATTATTTTATTTATGACTCTAGTAAACTATTGATTTTTAAGGTAAAAATTTTAAGACCAAAAAATTGCTAGGTAATGTATTTCTGCCTTTATTACAACCATTTTACAGATCTGTGACACTATGGAAAGCATTAAGGAATACCAGAAGTTCCAATAAAGGTTAGGAGGGTAACAATGAGTAGAAAGATGCTGGACAGAGAATAAAGCAAACTTTACCACAATAAGAAATGAATTTTATTCAGAGAAGTAACTCACCAACCTAATATTGACATTTGCCAAAGATTTCCTTTTACTTGTAAGTAAAAATAACACTGAAAATTATTACACATTATTGAAGAAGGAATACTTCACTATATTTTAGTTATCCAAGGTAGACCTAGTCTAAGTAACACTTCTATGTATTGTTGCCAAGGCCAGTACAATAATTTTAAACATATTTGCAAGATGTTTGCAATATTTGTGTTCAATCTGTACACTGGGCAATTACAATCTAGGCTCTGGTTTTAGGGCCTTTTCTGCAAAATTTTACTTAATACCTATTGGTAATAAGAAAGTATATATCCACTGGCCAGAGTATTGGTCCTTCAAGTTTCAGGATTTAACATCTTAATTTTACATTATGGAAGTGTAATACACATTCCCCCCTTTTGTAAATACGGTGTTTTTACCAACTCATTAACATCTATTTCTCTGCTGGTTTTGGCAAGATTCTAGTGACTTTCCAGATGAACCAGGTCTTGACTGAAGAACAGGGAATTGAAGAACAGCCTGGGCAGCCTGAAGAACAGGCTGCCCAGGGAAGTGGTTGAGTCCCCATCCCTGGAGGTCTTTAAAAGACGTTTAGATGTAGAGCTTAGGGATATGGTTTAGGGGATGATTTGTTAGTGTTAGGTCAGAGGTTGGACTCGGCGATCTTGTAGGTCTCTTCCAACCTAGACATTCTGTGATTCTGTGATTCTGTGTAACGTTATTGAACTAGCCATAGAACAGGGTTCTAAACAAGTTGAAATGTCAATTTAGTGCTCATTCTATTTCTTTTCATTTATGGAAAGGATGTTTTGTTCTGATAGGTTTGTGATAACTGAGTCTGAGGGACTGAGGATGTCTTCTTTTGATGAGACCCAGCATAGGTCTTTTTGATTTGCCCCAAAAAATCTATTCCTTTATGTTTCTTAAGATTCCCACATCTCTATTGGCCTCATTTCCTATTGCCTTTTTCTCAAAGTTAAACAGTATGTCACATTCATGGCTAGTTGATATGTGAGTGTTCATGGTCTCATATGTGGGAGTGAAATGCACAGACTTTGAGTGGATCCCACCTTCAATGGAATCAGCTTGCTCTAAACTAACAAAGTGTTACAGGTTAGCTTTGGAAAGTAGCCAAGAAGGTAAGAGATTTTAGTTATTTATTTTTGCTATATAGGGATGTGACAGCTCTTGCTCCAGTAAATATCCACCTGTGTTTATGCAGTCTTGGTGAAGCTGTGACAGGTTTTTGTTTTTCAGTCATGTAATTCTGGACATGCCATGTAAAAGCCACTTTCCTTTTGCACACAAAATAGTGAATACTTGACAGAGAGACAGGACTCACAAACAGTGAGCTTTAGTTCCAGGCCTCAGAGTGTTCCTTCTGTGAAAATTACATGAAATAACACTTACAGTATCTTAATTTTCCCTGGAACTCAAATATCTACTCTTTATAACCCACAAGATTTTCTGCTATCCTCATGCTCTAGCCTCTTTTTCATTGCCCTCAGAACTATCTTATGTGCTATCAGCCTGAAGTGCTTTTTCAGTGGCCTCAGCAACATATTTGCTGAATATGGTGAATTAGAAACAAGACAGGCTTCAGAGGGTGTTGCTGTTCATGGCAGCAATGGACTAGAGAGGATCTCTTAGGTCAACAAGTCTAGTTCCCTGCTGCTCCATGTTTACCTTTCAGAAATGTATCAAGCTCTGTCTAACAAGTGATTAAGAACCCTCCTATTGGAAGATTGTTTTAGGACCTTCTTTAGGACACTTCTTTGCCTGTGAGAAAATTTCATCTTATGTCAAGCCACAATCCACTTATGAGTAGATTATACTCATTTATACCCACTTTTTTGTTACATCTCTCTCCTTTTCTTTTTTTTTTTTCATTCCCTTGCAGTCTCCTTCTTGCTAGACTAAATATGACAAGCATTTTTTCTCTTTCAGTCTTCATTCTTAAAAAAAAAAAACTTAAGTTCTCCTTAGGATCCTGGCAACTGTGTTTTCAATATGCTGTAGTTTGAGTTCATCTTTTTTGAACAAGGGTGGCCAGGATTGTATTTGAGAGGACATCTTATAATTTATAAAGTATCACAAACACACTTTCTTTTCAAAATACCTTGACTGATGCATTTAGAATTTGTGCCTACAGAACAGGAAGTCAGTTGTGAAGGTCTCTCTGCATAAGTCAATGGGAAGCTTGTTGCTGAATTCAGTGCAGTCAGGATTATTCTCAACAATCTTCTTAGAAGAACAAAGTTATTAATTTATTCTGATTCGGTCTTGAGATGTCACCAAAAAAAAAGTATACTGAAAATTAATGGGTTTGACAGTGAAAAACTATAAAAAACTACAGACTTTCTGTCTTCAAAATATGCAATTACATTTTTCTCATGAAAAATGTGAAGATGATTGCAGTATATTAAATATGAGGGTGATTTCTGGTGGCAAATAATAGTATCTGCTACTACACTACTACATTTATACAAGTGTATGAAAATTAGATGTTAGAGGAAAATAATAAATTGGAAACAAGAACTATATGCTGTAAGCGAATTGCATAGAACTTTAATTGCATTTATGCTGCTGTTGTGCACGATATACTAATAAAATCAGTTCTGAAGCCTAGTAGTCCACTATTGCACATCAAACACGGCTACAGAGAGCATGAAAAAAAAAAGTAGGTTATGTTTTTTTGCAGAACTTCACGTGGCTACACAAGATATGATGTAGTGGAACATCACTGTATTTTGGTTTTACTAATTTGCATAATTAACTCATATTTTTTTTTCCCATGCAGTTTCAATCTAACTTTTCTTTACAGTTTTTCACCTTTGAACAATACAAGAAGCTACTAGCATATGCATCATTATCACCAGGACTGGTATGTATGGACGCAACACTTCATGTTCTGATTTAATATTTATATTCTGAACGGTCCCATCTGTTTCTTCCCATATTAGAAGAAGAAGCCCAAAAATAAAGGGGTCTGGTCAACTAAATCATAGTTTCTCAGAACAGACGTCCCTTGAAAACACTGATAACATAATCTGTTAAAATGAGAGTTGCATTCATTTTTATATCAAATGCCTTAATAATAATGTCATAAATAAATGTCTTAACATTGTTAAAGTGTTATTGACAATCACCATAGAAGAGTCTGTATGCAGCTTGTCATTTTTCAGTCTTGCAAAATAAAATGTTGAACCTTGTCAATATTTTTTTATTCATGTGATATCTCTTCCATAGATGTAAATAGAGAGGCTATTCTCCAGAAAGTGGAAAGAACAGAGATTAGAGTCCTATGGTACACCATCACCTTTTTTGGAGTAAAATATGCTGGAAACTTTTAAACATGCTATAGCTGACCAAAAGCTGCTCCAATTCATCTAGCAGATGCAGTAGACACAAGACTCCCCAGCATTCTTGCATGTTATTTGGTGCAATACTTGGAGGCATTTTTGCCTCTAAGGTAGCCATGGTAGTGAGGGAAGAGATGACTGAGAGGGATTCTGGTCTAAGCTACACAAAATAATTCTAGGTGACTTAACAGAGCTCTCATCAAGACAACTTCTGCTCTTGAAAGAGAGATGCATACATTAGCACCAGCTTCGTGATGGCTTCCTGCTGGTTGATGGTAAAAGGGATATGATTTGTTCCCACCCTACATTGGAAATATAGATCTGCTGGTAACATAGTAGTACAGCTGGAGGCAAAGGTACTATGGCTGGAGCTTGCTGCTGCTCTTCTAATTTACTACTCTGTACCTGAGCTCTCAATACTCCCAGGTCAAAACTCTGTATTGACTAAGTTATTTGTCTTAATATTGTTCTTTCCTTACCATGTGGTCCTGGGACTCTTTACAGCCCCTAGAAAGTTCAGAGACAATAAACTGAGGCAATAAATGTGTAAAGTGATCACAAAAATTAACCCCTCTGAATTTTCTTAATTGACCTGAATATCTAAACTACTTTTCTCTTACAAACAAATTCATGTATTTATAAATGCTGTTTCCTGATGGAAAGCAGAGTATTTAATATCAATAATTCTATGGCTGTAATGTACCATCAGCTTTTATGTACATGGAGATAATTCATCCTTGTAGAAAATGCCAACATTTCTCTATGTGCCACTTATTCCCAAATAAACCTTTTCAGGTTGGATATTTACTTAGGAGGAATTTTCTTTTCCTTATGCAATTTGCTTAAGTACTGCATTATTTGAATTTCTTACATTTCCTTAGGGTTTTTGTTTTGTTTTGTTTTTTAAGTTAATGTGTTAATGTTACACACTTAGAGCTCTGTGCAGTTTTTTTTCTGGTACTGTGTAACTGCATTTATGCTTTTACTCAGACTCCACCCAAAGTTAACATAAGGGCAATGCTTTTCCATGTTTTCATTATAAATCAATACCACAGTTTTTCTTTTAGCTCAAAAGAGAGTTCATTGACAGTGCTATGACATTTTATTTTGTATTTTTTTGGAATGTGGTTTATGGCTATTGTCATATTGTCTTTATGAACTGTCAGCATCTAATCAAGGGCTAGTGTTGTTTAGTAGTAATACTGCCGCATTACTGAAATCTCTCGTGGTATCATTCAATTTCATAATCTGATATATGGGAAATTTTACTACCTGAGTTTTACATATTGATTGATTTAACTTCCTAGGCATTCGCAGTTGCTGGCTTGGGATCTGGATTAACAGAGGCAGTTGTGGTTAACCCCTTTGAAGTAGTAAAAGTTACCTTACAGACCAATCGGAATGCCTTCACAGAGGTATGAGAATTTTTCCACTTTTCCTTTTGCTTTATTAAGTGTAATGCACTTCAAAGTTCATATTTAGACTGGAATATCTATACTATAGTGGGTTGCAAATGCAAATTATTTTCCCACAAGGTTAACAGAAATGGAAAAAGGGAGGAGACTCAGTAGATGATGCTGGCAGATATGCATCAAGATGCATAGAGTATTGTCAGTTGAGTCAGCATTTCCACTGTAGATATCCTGTGCCTGCAGTACACCTCCTCCCCTCCAGAGCAGCCAGTGGTGCAGCACTGTGAGGAATTGTTATCCAGAAGTACAATTCTGAGACCCTTGTACACATTTACTCTGGCAGGCTCCAGACTTCAAGTGAGCACAAAAGATTGCCATAAGACACCAAGGACCTATGCCCTAGGCATGTCTTTTATATTAAAAACGTAGCTGGTAGGTTTCATAGGCTTGGATGAATTTATTTGAGGTATAAATCTTCACATTTCTAGGCACAAAATGGGAAATAGTTATATAATAAAGCATGGTGATAATTGAAAGCCCTATTTCTCCTGAGTTTTATTATTGAAATGTTGTTTTGTTCAAAGTCAGTGTGTAAAACTGACTTTGTCCATGGTTTTGGTTACTGATGAATAGGGAAAAAGATTAAACTGGTAAAGAATGATTCATCAGACTCAAGTGTTCACAAGAATGCACCAGTTTCAATTACTTTTAATGCAGAAAATATTCCAGACAAAAGTGAAGAAGGCAGGCAGTCACACAGTTCCTTCCTTTTTTTTCTCAGTGAATAAGACTAACAAATGACAAATCATCTCTTTCAAAATCTCCTGAGAAATCGGCTCTACCCATTATGGTAAAAGTGCCAAGTCATGTAAGCCTGAAAATGTTGGATGGATCCCTGGTGAGGCATAAATTTTCCATATTCTTCTTTTAAGCTTTGTCAAAGCTAATACTTGCATGACTTGTATCACTCATCTCACAAACTGAACCCTTTTGGGGTTGCATAGGATATATTATCTTGCCATTTACATAAGCTGTTTGGGCCACTCTCCTCAGGGACATTTTGGCAAAATATTGCTGCTAATTTCCAAATGTCATAGAGCAGTTGGCACCAACTGTAACTCCTTCAGAGAAGCATTCTCCTTGAGAAAAAAATTTAAAACATTTGGTAAATTTCTGTTAGCTTTTCAATGCATGCAAAAGAGATGTCAGGTTGCTTTAAGTCTCCAGCCTAAACATTTTTTAATCATCAGCAGCAATACCACTGAAATACAAAGAACTAATACTGTACAAGAGTAAAATGGTTAGGATCCTGCAAGGAGAGAGACAAAGCAGGAGAAAGCAGTGCATGAGAGGATTTCTTTCTCAGTAAGGTGGTATGAAAATTATGGACTACTACTCTTTCAGCCTGTTTGCTCCTCAGTAAACCAGGTAGATATTCTTGATCTTTCTGTGTCATGGTTGTGAAGAAACAAATATATTTTAAAAACTCTGGTTTATGATACAAATAAATGGTATTATATTTTGAGATAACTAGTTCCTGTAAAGTTGCAAGATCCTTTCTCTTCATACATTTTATTTTTTTCTCTATTTCAGACTTATTATAAAGACCATGATGTTTTAATTAGTAATTTTTATGCAATTAATTACTTTAACTGCAGCAGTCCTTTACTGGTGACCTTCAAAATACTCTGATAATCACAGTATAGCTGTTCAAAAACTGAGTTGTGTTGTTTAAGTGAAAATTCCTTGAATTTAATTTAAGTGCAACTTTTCACATTGTCCAAATCACAATATAGTGTCATACAAATAAAATTTTTAAATAATGGTATTGGGACTCCAATAGGAACCTAGTTTACACTTAAAATATGATTGAAAGTGTCTATTTGCCCTAATGTAAAAAACCCAACGTAGTGAATTTCTTAAATCACAATTGTGATTAAATCACAGAGATATCAATTTTTTAAATATCTTCTTAAAAGGATTATAATTTTAGAATTTGCAGTAAATCAGGAAAATTCGAGTGGCTTCAGTACCACAATCTCAAGTTCTCATTAAGAATACATTAAAGAACATTCGATACTAAAGCATGTAAACTCAAGCTTACTGGGAAAAGCACTTGCATGTTATTACAGAGAGTAGGGTAATGGTACACTCATTTCATTACCATACGCTGTTTTTATAAAAGGTTTAAGTATGCACCTATCCCATTGTGCAGCTTTCATATTATATGATGAAACCTAATGCAGGTCACATATTTCTTTGGCTATTGTATTGAAATAATAAATATATCTTGTTTAAAGGAACAAGGAAGAGCATGAACACATAAACCCACACCCAGACTCCTGCACACCCCCAAAGTAAATATTCACACACTACAGTGACAGTTGAATTATTCTGTGGTACCAGATCATCTTTCTAGGGCTGATAGGTTTAAAGAGGAAGGCCACAGTAAATCATATTGGCACTTCTGTAATTCAAATTGATACACGTAAAAATAACACAACACTTTTTGTTTAGGTAAATTGCTAGAAGTCCCAACACTTTTTTTATTTGTTTGTTTGTTTGTTTCCTTTGCCTGTAGCCATGGAAAACCCACTGGCTATAGATACTGGTGATATGATTGAAGTCTTCTCGCTTTCAATTTGTGATTAATTAAACAAATACGTGTATCTGCTCTAGGATGAGAAGGCTTTGACTCCAGATTGTGCTGTCTAGGTGTCTGTTAAGTATAAGTCAACAAGTGTCTGAAGTGAGTCAAACTCTGGTTGTTTATACAGTGAATTCCTCCTAGTTAGTCATCATAAGGTCCTTCCATCATCAGTACAGAAATATAGACCTTCTGTGGCAAGATCAGCTGATATTTTAGATGTCTGGTAAATTGTTCTCTAGGAGAGCCCTCTCTATTCCTAAAAAAGGGAGTCTTTTTGAGTAGCTCAGGTGTAGAGCAACCTGATCTAGTGAGTGGCATCCTTGCCTATGGAAGGATAGGATCTCTAAGATCTAAAGATCACTAGATGATCTTTAAGGTCCATTCCAATCCAAGCCATTCTATGATTCTGTGATTCTAGATGTAGACATTTCAGGCACCTACATTTGGACTGATGAATCCCATCTCTGGTGTACAGCAACTGGCAGGTTTCCCTTGTGAGTCATGAGTAAATCTGTATTTGAGACCAACTTACTATTGAAAGTTGCTGTCTTCAGCTTAAATCACTTTATTCAGGACCACTAGTTATTTTTTTTAAGATCTAATTCACACCCTTCCCCCCCCTTTTTTTTTATGAGAAAATTATTGCTAGTATGTGGACCATATTACATTTGGGTATGTACATTTTTAATAGATTCTGATTTGTATACTGGGGAGTAGTTAGAAAAGTAAACTGTAGCAAAATGTGTGCAGAGCATTAAGAGGATAATATTAGTTACAAAGTATGAAAAAAAAAAAAAAAAAAAGTGAAACAGTATTAAAAACTACCTTTTTCAGTCACCTAAATAAGCAATCATATGCTGTGTCGGATATAATAGGGATCATTTGGCTGATCGTGTTGATCTACTACAGTGATATTTTGAAATGGAAAGACATTAAACAAATAAGTATATTGAAATTAGCAGTGTTCAGAGCGTTGTAGTCAAAATTCTTCTATATTTTCATGTTTGAGAATCCTAGTGGAAGTCATGTTTTGCCTTTCTAATTAAATATTTGGTTACTCAGAGCTAGCTTTATGCATTGGAGAAAACCAAACTCAAGCCAACACCTTTTTGAAAATGACTTTTCTGTAATTCTGCTATAACAATAGAGGAGACCTTTCAGAAGGGGAGCACCTGATTCTGAGTGTCACATTATATTGTGATACAGATCAAATGTGTATGTAGTCAGGCAGATCCTGTCAGAGGAATTGATCATTACATAAGTGGATCCTGGGGAATTTTCTTCCTTTCTGGCTTTCATTAAGTAGCAGTAAGCTGACTAAGAGAATTTCTATGCCTTTTGGATGTTATTTTCAAAGCAGGATTTCTAAAGTCAATTTCCTAAATCTGTACCTTGGAATGTATATGGGTATTCTGGTTTTCAAAATCTAACTACGCTTTTTAAGTCAAATACATGCACTAGGAGTGCAAAACACAGGGTTCTGGTGTGTGGTTTGGAAAAAAAAATCTACACCTTCTTTTCTAGATTTTCAGTACTCCAATATTAAAGTTAGATGCCTACCTCTATAACAGAAAAACTATTAACATGTAATCCAGTTTTTAAAAGCTCTGTGTATCCAGTAACTTCTTTAAAAGTTGGTGTTTTATAGCAGCGGTTTGCATTCTTAACAGCATGAAGAACCTGAGGATACAGAAGGACTCCCAGATAATATATATGCTTTTTGTCACCTTTCAAACCTATTCCTAATTTGTCTCCCAATGACTTGCTTCCCTTGCCATAATGGCTCTCAAATTTCCTGTTCCAGTTCTGTCCTTTCATCATTTCCCCACAATGCATGTTTCTGTGCCATTAGTTTTACTCTAGAAGCTGTTTTAATCTTCTAATTGTCCAGAATAATTGTTGTATGCTCTAGTTGTGCAAGGGTTTCATCTGTCACAGTCCTAACAGCAAAGCACAGTGATAAAAAAAACTACTGCCAAATTCACACATTCAAAGACACAATTTTATCTGTAAAATTTGATTGATTTTTTTACATTATTGTTTTAAGAGCTTTATCTTTGCTTTGGGGATGTTGTCACCTTTTTTCTGCAATCAGAAAAGTGAGAAATTTATTTTTTAATGAAAATAATTATGGTAAGACTTAAGATAAAATGACAAGAGTTGGCAATGCTGTTTGTCAACAGGATTGAAATGAGGCTGTGGTTATTGTTTTCTTTTTCTAAAGATGATCTCTTCCATCCTTTACTTAACTTGTGTAGCAACCGTCTAGCTTTGTTCAAGCTCGGCAGATCATTGAAACCAATGGTTTGGGCCTCCAAGGACTCAACAAAGGTCTTACTGCAACACTGGGCCGTCATGGAGTTTTTAACATGGTTTACTTTGGATTCTACTTCAACGTGAAAAACATTCTTCCAGTCAATAAAGTAAGTTTTTCATACAATACAAAAGATAAACAGATAAGAGGTTTGGAAATTTATTTAACACTGTATTTTTCTGTGCAAAGCTGTGCAGTGACTAACCTAGCTCTCTGTTTTGCAGAAATCTATAGCATTTTCATGATAAGATTTATGAATCAAAGCAAGGACTTTTTAAGCAAAGCTGAGTGCAGATAAAACAGTCATGTTTGAATTCCCAATTTTATGAACATCCCCTTACACCACAGTAGCAGTGTGAAAAGACAGAAATTTGAATGCAGATGTATTATGCTTATGTTAATTATGTATGTATGTTTGTTGTTGTTTTGTCGGTGGTGTTTATTTTGTTTGTTTGTTTGTTTTGTGGTAAAATTGCTTAGAAAAGAAAAAGCAATTTCTAGAGTGTCTAGAAGTATTCACCAAGTGGCCAAGCGTGATAAGAAGGCAGAGCTGCAGGTATCCTGGCCATGTACAGGGCCTATTTACTCAAGGCAGTTCAACCTGGTGTTGAAGGATGACATGTCAGATTTACCCCTGTGGGAGGGAACCAGACCAAAACAGGACTCACAGGGTCATGCACAGGGACTTTATGTAGTATGCCCTATGAGTAAGTTGAAAAAAAAAAATAATATAGCTGTAATTGCCCTTGAAGCAATTTTATTCAGTAGTCTTATATTCCTTTATATAAAGAAGGAAACATTTCCCTTTATAACAGAGAAATTTTACTAATGAAAATATGAAAGTACTGGAAACTTTCTACATGGCTGTATGAGCAACAGTTAATGGTTTATTAATGACTCCAGTACATTACTTACTGAACTGTTTTTTCACTAATGTGATTTTTAGATGACAGTTAAACAGTCACAGGTGTAATATGTAGTGATATTCATATAAGAAGCTGCAATTTACATCAAAAGGGATCAGTTTCTATTCCCAGATGAAGCAACACCTTTTTTTTTTCTATGCTTCTGAGTAGCCTGGTATTTTTGTTGGCAACATTGTATAAACGGAGAAAAGCTCCATTTCTTATTTGCAGATCATTACAGTAAATTGAATTGTTCAAGAGCAGCTAACCCACAAGTTTCTACAAGTTCTTTTAGTGTATTTAAGCATACTTCACAATGTACTTTAATCATTCTAAAATCTCAAGGCACAAGTATATCTTGATACTAAGATAGGAGTAAACACATTTATGCTGATGAAAAGATGAAAAATTGTAGTTACTACGGAGAACATTCAGAACCATGTGCAGATAAGGACAGAGGCTTATATACAACTTCCATAGAAATTCTTAAGTTTCTCTGCATAGTAATTGAAGAATAGTAATAGCATTTGGTATAAGCATTCTTTACTAGTCTTTCAGATTAAAAGGGGAGGTAGGGAACAATTATTATATGATTAGAAAGACGCAGAGAATTATAATCTAAGAGAAATTAGCACTTTGTACAGGTTTTGTATGATACAGAAAATTGTTAATATCTAGAGCATAAATTTAAATACATATAGACAGTGAAAGAGAAATTACTTCAGTGAGTGATGTCAGCTGATGGCCCAGCTGTCCTGTTCATACTGTCAAAAGCAAAATGCAATGTGATCGGTGTAGGATTAGACTGTGTTAACTGCAGGTAAGTGGAGAGGTTTGCATTGTGCTTGAGCAGTGCAAAGTGCTGTGCATAGTGGCATGCACAGTGGCTACATCTCAGCTAGTAAATCGAGCAGCCTCACTGAAACTCAGTCATCTGTGCTGCTCAGGGTTGCCTGGCACAGCCCTGTCCCAAGCCAGCTAGCACTGCTTCTGGGTATGGCTTAGGAGCTAGTGCAGGCAAGGAACCATTCCTAATAGGCAGGTTTCATGCAGACACTCTGATTTGGCTAGTAATAGCACCTAGTGTCATTAATAAAGTTAATAGGACATTCTAGGCTAACTGGCATCAGTGACATAGACAATTCTCTGTACATACAGACATAGCCAGGAATTCTGACCAAACTCCCATTAAAATCGATGCAAGTCTTACCTTGAGTTTAACAGGGGTTTAATTCATGCCTCATCGGCCTTCTGCTAGCAAACAGTGTGTCTCAGATGTTTGTGTGCACTAAATTTAACCTCAGTGATTGGAAAATAACAGCATCCATCAATATGTTGTGATCTCTAACTTAAATCTCCTGTGTCAGGAGGCAAGTGCTAGACACCAAGAGTTATCAAACCTGTACAATTAATTTAATAGAAGCTGTTTTATGGTTAGTCTGAAAAATATTAGACAGGTATAGCTTTTCATGTTTTCTCACATATTTGATTTTATTACAAAACTTAATTTGTCCACTTTGTATATTTCACCTGAAAACAAAATCTCAAAAGTCAGTCTGGCAATTGACAAGCATATAAAAATTATGAAATAAGAATACTACACTTGAAGTAATGTTGGCTCTTGATTATATATCTGCTGTTCACCATCTGTAATGTAAATGGAAAAATGTATGGAAATGTCCATATGAGCCTTTTAGCTGTCAACAGTGCTAAACTGTGCATTAAATTTGCATCCCAATTAAGGATGTTTGCAGCTTATTTTGCCAAAAACAATAAACTTTTTATGTCGAGTGGTCAAATGATATAAATGACATGTGTGGGTTGTAAATGTTCATAATGAATAATTTTTCATATGTTCAGTCTATTCTGCTAAACAGACCATTTACATCCAACCTCATGCTCTGTTTACTGAACATGGAATAAGCCAGACTTGTTTCAATTGCCACTAATGTATCACCCATCAAGCATTAACAGCTATACATCTGCACTAGCAATCAAATTAGTCTGAAAATTTATATGGTCTCAGTTTTATGGCACGTGCTTTTATAGCACACTTCATAGGCTTCCAGCAGCTCTCGCTTTTTTTTATTTTTATCATAGTTTGGTTTGATAGTAAACATTAGTTTCATTAAAACCTTTGCTCACTACCACCTCCAAGTGGCTGTCGTATTTCTTAACAATATGAAAACAACTGCCTGCTAAAAGCCCCCTTTGAGTCGTGGCCAGCTGCAAAACTCATTTCAAGATACTGCTTGCTCCAGCTGCCACAGATGTGCCTCCTATTAAAAGGGCTGCTGCACTGGACAGCAGGAGCTGAGCAGTGTGTTGTTTTGTCAGCGAAAGGGCTCTAAACTTCTGTAGGCAAAGAACAGATGGGAAAGTTAAAAGGGCTATTCATCTTGTCAAATAAATAAGAATGCAGAGCACAACTTTATTTTTAGTTGTTTTCAGATCTACACCAATGTAAAAGTTGTATATAGAAACAGACAGTGCAAAGGACGTGTAGTGTGACACAGCTGAAAAACAGTAAACCAAGATGATTTAGGAGAAGACTGCATTAGAGTCAATATAACAACCTCAGAGCTACCATCAGTTTTCAGAATGACCTGTAAACTAAAAAAAAAAAAAAAAAAAAAAAAAAATGGTAGTGCTGTATCCAATACAGCATTACAAGCCACCAGTTCATCAGTACTCTGCAATCTGAGGTGCCCTGTGATTGCTGAAACAACAGCCTGTGTTGTTTAAAAACTTCAGCCCTGGCCGTTTTCACCAGAAGATGTTGTATCAAAGGGGGAGAGTCCTTTTCTACCTTACCTGCTCCTGTTCTGTGGTATTCCTGTAGGCAAGACAGATACGACATTTGAGGAGAGGAATCTTTAGTCAAAAGAAAAATGTGAAGGAGAAAAACAAGTTACTTCTGATTTCCTATAGAAATGAGAATAATGATTAAACTAAAAGCCAGGTTCAACCAAAGCTGGTAGAGAGACACAGACATTTAAATTCTTACAAGACCTACAAATAATCATTTAAAAGGAAGAGCAATCCTACAAGTACATCTTATGAGTGTTATAGCTGAGGGAAAATTTCAGTGGTAACTCATGTCTTATTGAACAATGAACTTTGTAGGAAAAAGACCAAATAAACCTTAGTCTGAGCTTGCACCAATTAACACAATGTCAATAAGTCATGAGACAAGAACTCATAAGACATTAAACTTCTGTAGTTCTGGTATTCATGGAGCTACACTTTTTTATTTTTTTTTTAACCTGTTTCATAACTAATTGTGTAACTAAAACTGGAGATGATAAGTAGATAGGTACTGGATGCAGGGGGTAAGCAAAAAGATGTCCATTCCTGGGTGCCAGTTTCTGCTTCAAGGAATTTTAAGGGAGTTGTAGCTAATGTCTAAGTGATGCCAAGAAGAGGTGACCTGCTTGTAACCCCAACAGTTTATGAATGGTCTGATGATCTGTGTAGACTGACTCTATGTGGGAGAGCTGACTGGAGTTATAACAGAAGCCTCACATGAAGTTGTCTGACTGATTCTGTTTTTACCAGTATAGCTGGTGTTTTTCCAGGTGGCCATTCCTTAGGAGTTGCAAAACCATACACTGAACATTGAAGGACAAGAATACTAGATACCCTCTCTTGGATAAAGTGAATGTCATTGGTAGAGGTGGCTATGGGACTAACAGAGAAGATGATGCTCATGTTTGGAAAGATACAAACCAAAAAAAAAAAAAAAAAAAAGTTTGCGAGGAGCTAAAGTGGTTGAACACGAGGTTTTTTTTGCCTCTTTGGTATTCTCCTTCTAACAATAATCTACATAAATGTAATGATCAGTAAGAGGAACAAATACAGATTTGTCTGCTCTTCTCTTACTGACTGTACCGACTGAGTTTCCAGAATTCTGTACATTTTGAGACTGATTTAACTGTCTCTTTATTTATTTATTCATTTATTTTTTTTTTGCCTCAAAAGTTCTTTGGTGCAGATGTTTGTTTCAGGAATAAGTGAAGCAGAGGCCTAGCCTTGACCAAAGGGTCCAAAATGTTATAGCAAAAAGGTAAATGGTAGATATTGCTAGCCATAAATATGGATTAAGATTAATAATTATATCAGGAAATTGAATTCTGAGGAAAAAAAAAAAAAAAAAAAAAAAAACAGTCACTGAGAGAATTGCAAATTGTTTGAAATTGTCTACCCTGTAGAGCAGACAGTCATCACACTCTGGAGACTAGCCAGGACACTTATCCCAGTAGTTGTCACTCATCTTATTATGCTGTCAGACATCTGACAGATGGATTTTAAGAACTTAAATAAATGTCGGCTGCAATGAGATTGCACTCAAGGAGGAACCTGAGATGATACCAGTGTGAAAAGGCACATTGAATTCAAACAAAGTGCATCTGTGACTATGCATTTTGGAATGCCTTTCCTGTTCATCAATGTGTTTATTGTTGTTATTATTTCAGCATTTCCTATGCATCTTGACAAAGATCAGAACATCATTATACTAATCAGACAGCAAGCTGTAGTTTACAATAAAGAGTTTACTACGTAAATGCATGAGATGCACAAAAGTTCAGGGTGAGTAAAACTATGAAATTGTTCATAAAGCTGTGGTCAAATCTTGATTCAGTCACAGAAATTGTGACTGTTCTTTAAAAGAATCAAAGCATCATGTTACCACAACAGTGACAAGACTTACTTTCACCTTTTTGTTTTCACACTTTCTGGGGTCTTCCAGTGGATTTACATCATTTTCTCTTGATTACTGCTGAATCCTGTCTGGAGTTTGCATGCCTTCAAAACACCTGAACACATCCATACCAGCCTCTCCCTCCCTAAAAGTAGAATTTCACAGCCTTTCTTCCCAGTGAACCTCTTGACACTCAGAAGAACCAAGACCATGGCTTTCCTCTGGGATCTGGATCAGTGTCCATGTTTGAAATAACTCATAGCCTCTCACCTGTTCCTTACTTTCCTGAGACCTATCATGCTCTCAGAAGCTACTTTGCCTCCCTCTGAATATATCTTCTCTGTCTTGGAAGCTTCCCTTCCTCAGACATTCATTTCTTCCACTGCCTGTTGCCACTGGAAGCTCTTTTCAGTGGTTAAAACCAATTATCAGGGTGGCTAGAGCAGTTCCTTACAGCCTGTTTTGTTGCCAAAAACTTGATTGTAGTCAATGTAGCCCAGGTAAGGTCCTGTGGAACCTCTTAGCTTGCCATAGGAATTCCTATGCTTATTGCACTTCACCCTAGCCAAAATGATCAAGCAGCAACTCTACTCGTTATGCTTCTTCAGGCCCATAATTCCTGGGTGTACCAGGCAGAACGAGAGTTAGCCAAACCACAGCCTTCTGTCTTTTAAAATCTTCTTGTTACATGCAGGGAGTTAGATGTGCTGCATATAGTGCAAAGCCTCTCAGCTCTGTTCCTGGCTTCCCATTGACTTATTATGTGACCTTGAGCAAATGTATTTAGATTTAACAATCATTTCAAATCACTTTAATCTTTTGTGCCAAGTGTAACTCATATATAAAACTAATATTATGTCTAACGTTTTCAAAGGAGTTTAAGAAACTTGACGCAAATATTCCGCTCAAAGTCAGTATTAGTTTCAGGCTAATACTGTAGACTGCTTTGCAAAAATAGCATAAAATATTATTCCATAGCTATTATTAATTCCTCATGTAAATTGTCAGCAATTATCATTCTCCTTACTTAAAAAGCCCTATTCTTTTATAATGAATTTATCTGTGAGGTGCCTAGAAGTACTAAAACATGTTTACAGAAGTATTCTTCTGTAACATTAAAAAAAAAAAAAAAAAAAAAGTGAAAGGATCTCAAGACAAACAGCTTCACTTAGGCAAATTCACAGTTACTTTTCTTATGTTATTGTGGGGTTTTGTTTTGTTGTTGGTTTTTTGTGTTTTTGGTTTGTTTGTTTGTTTTGCTTTAAAATTAGGTTAAAACATACATTTATTTGAGATACATTCTGCCACCTTTACTGAGACTGTACAGGGACTTCATTGATAGGAGGACAAGGACAAAATGAGTAGTGTTCCCGTGTCTTTCCTGTTCAGGTTTCTCAACACTTTTATGCATGCCACTGGACTGTTCACACTATGTCTCTGGTTACCACAAGCAATATACTTTAGATACTTTGAGCTGCTCCTTTGAAGGTACCTACTTCTCTACACTGTATATAACGAGTGGGGTGTTCCGCCTTTGATCTTTTGAATTGCACCCAAGATGGGTGTCTAAATCAGTACAAACGTATCAACTAAGGTGAGTCATTGTCTATTCTATAGTAGTTTTTCTGTTATTCTAGTCAGGAGCCATGGATTAGCATTCTGGTCATGCTCTCCATCAATAATGAATGCACTTGGATTCATGGTGACCCTACCAGTGGTCTAAATTAACTGAGTTCCAAGTGTACATGCCTTTACTAAATGATTATTTCATTGCTGGATTATTATCTATGCTACTTATTGAATTAAATGGCCTTCTTTCAGAACAGATGAATATAGTGTGGAAGCTTTTGACCGAGATCAAAGATTTAAACAGAGGTTTTGACAAAGTGCCTAGCTGATAAACAAGTCAATAAAGAGGTACAGAAAGGAAAGCCTGTCGCTTTGGAAAATGAAACTGATAAAAGTATCTCCAGTGGGTGACACTCTTGTACATGGGTGTGCATGTGATAGATTTAGGGTTAGAATTTTCTGTTGCTAGAAATCATGGAATATAAAAGAAAGAATTAAGCAGCATGTGATTTAAGATTTAAATTTACAAAGTCTCTGCTTATTTCAAAGTGTTATAATAGGAGTAATGAAATATAAAATGCAGAGTTATAGTATCTCAAAATTTCTTCTTCCAAACAAAGTAGTGAAATGCAGCGAGGCATACATAGATGTGGCATTTATTAGTGATGCTTACTTCTCTATTTTTGATGGCTGGTTACGCTCACAGGGCAAGGACTCAAGTGTATGGGAAATGTGATTGTGAAGGACATGTTAAAAAGGTAAGAGGATCAGAGATTACATTATCCAACAACAACAAAGTTATTCCATTAAGAAAAAGCAAACTGGTTGTTCATTTCCATGAGGTATACTGTACTGTGGTGTGTCACCATCTAAAATCATGCTTCTATTGTACTTCATATTCTACTCATACTACAGAAAAATGACTTTTGCCTAAAAACAAATGTTACATTTTTTCCTCTAGTTCTGTCACTTATGAAAGCAAGGGAAGATTGTCAGAATATTTTTCTTTAATGTACCAAATATTTAATATTCAGTTGCTAAACTGCATGGTACAGAAGTTAGTGACAATACTATGATGATAATCACCTTTGCTAGCTAGTTGCAGTGATAGCGCTAAGCAGATACATTTACCTTTACCTCATGTCTCCTTTCACAGGGTCCTAGACTGCTAGGAATATTTTGAAATCTGCGAATGGGATAGGAAAAGGGTCGATTTTAGTGTAAAAAGAAAGACAGTGTTTCATGATTGCACCAGCTTACACCTGCATGATAGACAGCCAATGTTCTTTTGTACATGTAAGCTTTGTAGACAGAGTCTATAAAGTATATTTGAAAGTGTTTAGTTTTTTTTTACACTTGAAAGTGGTAGCACATTAAAAAGCAACTACTCTGTGCTTTTAGGAAAAAAAAAAAAGTTTAAATTATTTTAACAGCTAAATTTATTTGGAATCTATTATGTGAATGAAGTGATCTGAATATCACAGTGATGAATACCATAGAAAATCTTTCTAATAAGATTTGTCATAAAAAATTCAAGTTTTATAGCAAAGCTAGTGTAAACCATAGCACATTAGGTTATAATCCAGTTTTGTGAATACTCAAAATCCCTTCCAACTTTTTCTATGTCACAAATACTGGAATAGAAATAAATCAATTTCTTTTAATTTCCCGTTAGTTACAGTGGTGCAGTGCCAGGTTTCAAAAGAGGCTCGCTTGACTGGACACTCCACCATTTCCCATACTCTGTGGCACTGCCAGTCACAAAGCAGGCAATGCTGGCATTGGGAATTCAGCAAAATATGAA
>CM021769.1:24995615-25035765 GCA_011076525.1 Nettapus auritus
ATAGCAGTCATTTTGTCCATGTATGCAGCTGTTGTTAACAGAGTAGTCTTGAAAGTAAAACCATCTCACTGATTAAAGTCATATTTCTGATTGGCTGGACTCACAACGTAGCTTTTGTGACTGAACATTGATTAACTTTTTCTCTTCATCTGATCTGCCTCTGTAAAATGTTAAAATCCAGATACTGCCTGCTATTGAACATGTGTAATTTCAAATAATTGCTTCTAAGTGCTCTGCCAGCATTTTAACAAACACATGCTAAAATTCCATTCTTCTTTTACAGCAAGAATATTGTTTGAAACGCTTTGTTTGTTTTTCTTCTGCTGCAGATTTCTGGCTCTGTACAAAGGCTTGGTTCCCAAGATCATGAGGCTTGGTCCAGGTAATTTTTCCTCTCATTTCTATATTGTTTTTGTTCTAACTTTGTCTTCCTGTTTTTCAATTTCTTGACAAAATGTAGTAAGCATCAAACAAATAAATGAGACACTGAACCAGAAATCATCAAAATCTCTTTAATCTTTGAATGATTTCTTTTGTACGTGTCTAAAAAAATCGTTTACACATACAGATGGGATGATCACAGATCCAAGCAACTGCTAGTTTGTGAAATTACTTTGTGAACAAGCCAAAGTGCATCCATGCAAGTGCCAGAGCTGTGAAACCTTTTGAAGTGTTTATTAAAGCTTGTCCTATTCCCTCTAATGTGATTTTTTTGCTTTCACTAGATCCGTACTGAACCAATGTAAAGTCACCTTAAAACACAGGCTAGAGTCTTTTCAGCATAAATGCCCACAACTAGTTGAGCCCAAGCATATCACATTCCATTTACTTTCTGCTTCCTGTGCTCTGTTTGGTCTGTAAGGAACAAACCCTAAAAGGTCAACAGCATGGGCTGGGATTCCTCCCCTTACACAGCACTAGAAGGCTAAGAGGACAGGGATAGCTTCAAATGGGGTTTGTTGATTGTCACCAGTTGTTACTCCAAATGGAGGAGCACCATGGCTGAGGGCTAGATCTTTGACATCTAGACTATTTTTCTCAGAATGCTTTTGATTAATGATGAAATCAAATCAGCAGGCCCTTAGATTTTGCCAGCCCACAGAGGCAGTCTGTGTCAAAAAGAGCAGAAACCCCAGTTTGAACAGTATCCCATTCCCATGAAATTGTAGTTCCAATTGTGCAAGGTGGTTTAATAGGCAAGAGCACACATGGTTAAAAGCAAGTAGGTACAGAGTCTGCTCTGAAGTGTAAAGGAGGCATTAGGTTTGTCTGTAAATGTTTGCATATCCAATCCTTCTGACTAAGTGCTAGACCATGCCTGGTTATTGTGTAGGGCAAAGGAAGAAGGTGGGGAGGGGAAACAAGGCAGCTAGGCATAACTCTGAAGCTAAAAGCCTTTTCCCTCATTATGTGAAGCCACTAAATTACATACAGGACAAAGAGCAGGCAGGGCTTCAATTCCCCAGTACCCGTTAGCACAGCTGACTTTGGAATAAAACTTTTCATCTTAAAAGTGACATTGCATTCTGGCACAGATCCAGCAAATCAGTTAAGTGTGTGCTTCATTTTAAACACTTATAGTTCCATTGACTAATAAGTAGATTTGGATTTCTGGTGAAACAATAAGGTAATCTTTATTGTGACTGGAAAGCTAATTCCTTCTTTCAACATGTGAATGCTTTCAGGAAAAGAGATACACAAACATCACACTTTGTAAGAACTGGAAGCAGCCCTGATTTGAGTTCAAATCACATCTTCTAGACATTGTGTCTATAATTTGTTTGTTGGTCAAAGCCTTTTGCAAATTTTTGCTCTGTCTAGCTATCTGGGAGTTGCTGTTCACATAGGATTTCAAGTCTGATCATGGTTCATTAGAATAAATAACTGGGAAAACATGTGGTAGCTCTGTGTGCCTGGTTGTCTGAGCCTATCCCATCCATGTAGAAAGGTCAGACCAGTTTAGCAGAACTTATTTTTTAGAGGTGCTACTGTAACCTGCTCAGCAAGCCAACAGGCAAAAGCAAAAGGAAGAAAATAGTTGTGCCCCAATGCTGGCACCCACAAGTAATCCAGTATAACACACTTTTGCTCCTGCAGCCTAGAAGCTCATTCTCATGTTCATCTTCTCCAACTAGCAGCCCCTCTATATATGTTTAGTTTTATGTACATCTTCCAAAATGTTCCCTTCTTCAGCTCAAATAACTACAGCTCCGCTACAGAAGGGCTTTAGTCTAGCTCACTAAGAGAAAACATCCTTTATTGCATTCAAGCTGAGATTTTGTACTGTTATCAGTTCTAGCAGATAATGCTGCTTCATCAAATCAAAACTTTGACAGTGAATTCATAGCTAGGTACAGTCACAAGAAGATTATATTAACTTCAATACCATGGTCTTCTAATTTAGATATGGTAAACAAACAGCAGAAAACCTTTTGTGAATCTTACCTGGAAGTATTTTAATAACCCTGGTGATGAATTTTTGTCATTCCATTACTCAAGTTGTTCATTCATGGCCAAATCTAGCTCTAACCAAACACAAATATACATGTGTTCACAGATGAAAAGATTCACTTGTAAAAGAACAAACACAAATGAATCTTGCAAAAATGTGAAGAAAAATATCTGAAATACACTGAGGGTGATTTTGATTTAATCTAGAAGCTTTTCACATCAACTTTATGGTCTAATATCAAGCATAATAGATATGGTTCAAGAATTGGTGATTTTAATGAATTAGGGAAGTAATTAGAAATAACTGTTTTACAAATAAGGCTTTGCCATATTCTGTCTTATACTACACATTACAAGCTCTGCAAAATCTGGAAAATATTGAATTTTGTATGTAGTAAATAATATCTTCTCTTCCAGGTGGCGCAGTGATGCTTTTGGTTTATGAATACGTTTATGCATGGCTTCAGGACACAATTGACTCCAAGTAGTGCTTCTGAAAAACGTACTCTTTAAAACTATATGCATTCTAAAATACATTTTAATAAAGTCAGAGTGATTCTCATTGTTATAATTTTGAATGCCATCAGATTATACTGATGTTATTACAGCTCAAAACAGATTTGTTCTTCAGTTCTTGATCAAAAAAAAATAAATAAATAAGCACATGCTTTCCTGTAAGTGCATAAGTAAATAACAGAATTGATATTTGTAATTTCTTTTTCTATAACAAGAGAAAATATAAAGGAGACGTAGGAACAAGATAATTTTTCAAAGAGAAACTGAAAATTCTGGACCCTGAATTGTGCTATGTAGTCAATACATTACTTTTTTTCAAAATTACAGCTGGAATGGCAAAATAATGACTTTCAGGGTGTTTTGAAGAATAAAACTGTAATAATCAGTTGGGACCAGATATTAATATAGAGTAAATTGACAGCTCCATTTACTCCAGGTTACCGAAACCTAAAAACTGACCCAAATTCTAAAAACTCTTGTGTCAAGTTTGGGTGCCATTTCCATTCAGCCCAGTTTGATTTCAGCAGTGATGGAAGAGCTTCTTAAGTAGTTGGGAGTTGGGACAGAAGAAGGACAGCAGGACTGGCTACAAATTTAGAAAGACTCATGCTGATAAATGTCCTGCCTATTCATAGCTGTATACATAATACAAAGCTCACTTAGGTCACAGAAGATACTGATCATAATTGGTCTCAATAAAGTTACATTCAGGTGTGAAGCAACTGTGGGAATCATAGAAGAAATGAGTAAACAAATTAACAGAAAAAAATATATATATTTTAGGTATGTAAGATCTTACTGTGAATTCTTGTCCACCTTCTCTATTGCTTAAGGAGGTGTCCTAACAGAAAAATGCTCAGGGCACATTGATTACCCCTTTTCGCTGTTCTCACTACTGTGGGGTGTTCTAGACTGACAGAATACATGTTATCTTAGTTAACTAGCCATACACCTCAAAGCAATGTGCCTTCTATAAATAAAAATTGTTGCTGTACAGCTAAAATTATTGCTTTTCCTAGTCACTGTAAATATAAACAATATTTCAGTGATGTACTCCTATCTTTATTAGCCATTCTAACCACCTCTGTGAAATATTTTTCTGTTATGCTAATTGAAGACAGTTTCATTTCATGCCACTGACATTTTCTTCTCAAGAACTCTTTAAGTAACTTAAAATCATGCATTATTCTGTCATGAAAATGTTCCCTTTACATAAAGGTTTGTTGTCCAATGAATGCATATCTTACAATTGCTGAAAGTTTCTCTATCACCCCATGCTGTCTTCACACTTTAAATGCTCTTCCTCTTATGGAGGTTCAATCCTAAAGAAATATCTTTCCAGATTGTTACTTTAAAATGACAGTTCACGTGTAAAGTCTCATTTCATAAGTATTTTTTTTTAATGCATTAAAAAGTAACAGCTAAAGATAGACATGCATTTTCAGCACTTTCAAGGATGCTTGTACTAACATGTTCAGTTAACCTCTCTTTTGTCTAAATTTGACAACAGCGATTTCTCATACCTATTCTGCTTCATATATAAAATCAATTAAATTAGCTGTGTTGCAGTTTGTAATTTTGAGGCAAATGTTCATTGTTGTTGCACTTCATTATCAGTACTTAGCCAAAGAGAAGACACTACTAAGATCATTTTGAAAGTGAAAAGCAAAATGCTTCATAATTAGTCTTTTATTAATTTAGGGCACTCAAAATATAAAAATAAAAGACTTTAGACATACTGTATATACATATATAGCCTTCTGTTTTACATCCTTTCCAACGTGATTTTTTTCAGCCTGATCTTTGATAAAAAGAAAACCATTAGAAAGCAGGAAACACAGCATTGTTTTAGAAAACAAACCAATGAATGTGCCTTTTTTATCTCTCTTCCAAGGCAATCCACCATTGCTCCTGGTGTAACATGGGGTCAGATTCAGTTTTACACCAGGATCATGCAAGCATAGTGGGACTGTCACAAAAGGGAGTATTAGGCTTCACTGATTTATTTGAAAACATTTAATGCTCTAGGAATGGAGTCTAGGCTTTTTGTACTAAAAACTTAAATTCTGCACTCATGTATACTGCACATCTCCCAGATTAACCCATTCACCTCAGTGAGTTCATTCCAGATTTATACCCTTGTTCCTTACAGCAGCAGTTGACTTCTATTTATTACTTGAAAAACAATTTCTCTTTTTTTCCTTTGTTTATTGTAAAGTAGTTTAAAGTTGTATGGCTAATAAGCTAAAGTGCTGTGGTTTTCAGTTTGCCCATTAGTATAAGCAGTAAGAAGAGTCCTTGGGCAAAAAAATGTTCTGCATCATAGGTTTACATTAAAAAGATAGCTATGAAATTTGACCAAAAAAAAAAAAAAAGCCAGGCACCAAGGGCCAAGGTCAGGCACCTTTGCTCATGCTGAGCAACACTTCCTGCACGCAGTCCTACTGACTTTCCACACAGGTATAAGGTGGTATTTACAACAGGCAAATGCATGAAGCATAAACTGTACTGAAACAAACAAACAAACAAAAATACTTCATAATGGTGTGTATGTGTTCACAGATGAAGATTAATTAATAAAATGTCTTGTCCTGGCTTTAAAAAAATATCCCAATTAAGATGAAGACAAGATAATTCAAGCAACTCATACAAGCTGAGGAAGTGTTTTTCTATCTTCCAAAACACACTAATGCCTCATGGGAATCTCAGATAAGACTTATATCCCAGAAATTTCCTTGTTGCACTGGAAAATATGGAAAACTTTTAACATAGGTGCACTTCATTGCAGGCTTGTGAATCCTTGGAGCTCAAAAATCTGTGCTTTGGAAGGCTGCTTGTCCTTTATCTTTTTATCACTTTTTCCTTAAATGTATATTGCCTTGTGTTGTATGGGTAACAATAGATAGACTTAATCAATAATTCCATTATCCAGGAAAAAAAAGGTTGAAAGCTAAAATTCTATTGTCAGCTAAATAAGTTATTGACTCATGATCTTTTCTTTTTTTTTTTTTTTTTTTCTTTAATTCCTATTTTATTTTTAGTGAAGAGCTAGTCTACAGTTAAACCAATTTATTTTTCATGGTGTTAAGGCTGCATAAGCTTTTATTTTATTTCAACTCAATGTAAAAACAGAATAGGATCAATCACCTTACTAATAGTATGGCAGTATGGAAATGCACTTGTGTGCAAATTTCATTGCAAATATTGGTTTCCAGGAAACTGTCATTTTAAAAGTGTTCTACTGAATAGCAATGGCTTAAGCATCTCATTAAAGCTAACCAGCTGTCGAATTCCTTTGCTGTACTGAGGCCTGAGAATATGGGATCACATTCAAGATCAGATCTTTCTTTCCTTAGGGCCATAATACAATACCTGTGTTCTTTACAGAAATATTGTTCAGTTGACTATTTTTTAAAGCAAAAAGCAAAGGTGGCTGCAGTAAGTAGAGTCCATCTGTATTTCAGTGGATTTACTGTACACAACATTTGTACTGATTACTTCTATTTTTAGGAAAATTTGCCCACTGTTGTCTCAGTGATGAAACCTGGAAATCTACAAAGAGAGGAATGTATTTTAAGATAGGACTCTATTTTACCTTCCCACTGAATGAATGTTTAATATTGTAAGCAGATAGAGCAATATTTGAAGAAGGATGTTTTCTCCTTTGTTTTAACCATCTTTGCTGTAATTTAAGTTATTGCACAACATTTATAAAAATACACAATATATTAATATTCTATGAAGGATATGAAATCTCACACCAATCTTAATATTTTTTTCCATGTTCATATTCTGAACATACCTACAGCATGTGGAAAGCATTCTGGAATAATATTCAGAACTTTATTATTGCCCAAGGAAAACAGGTAAATTTTCAAAGATCAGAATGTTAGCTCTCTTGGGATAAAAGTTAAGAAGGTTTAAAGCAAAATAACTGGGACAGAGTACTTGCCACTGGATACAGAAATCTAGAAAGGGAACTTGTTAATATTAAATAATATCTGTGTTTGCAGCACCACCACCAGTATATCTACAAGGGAAAAAAAAATGATTCAGAACAACATCGTAAACTTTACCAAGAGCCATATTTTACATTCATTAAAGCAGAAATTAAAGACGACTTCTTAAAAAAAAAAAAAAAAAAAAATACAACATAATCTTGGGGCCAAAAATGCTGGACACAAGTGAGCTGATAATGACAGTACAATTCTGTTTCACAGTGGTTTTGCTAACTTACATGGCTTTGTAAGCATCCTTGCATGTTTCACACACTAACAGCATTTTTTTCTCTTCAGAATTCAATTTTGTTCAGATCTTTTCCACCCATTTCTGTTTCTGTACTTAACATGGATGTGTTATTTTGTGAAAATGGGAGGCTGGGTGCAACTGGGGAGTGTTTATTGACTAGATTTTGGTTTTTGAATCTTCTGCTAAAGAAATAACTGTTTCATGAAATGCTGAAGCCTCCACACAAAAACATGATGCAAAAAAACTTACCTAAACTTCATTACCTGAGGCTATCACCCCACCACGCAAAGACACAGAAAATAGCTAGAAAGTCACCCTTTTAACTTCCAAGAAAGGAAAAAAAAAAAAAAAAAAAAAAAAAGTACTGGGAAGTGAAAACAAATGCTGTCAAAAGGCTATATTTACAAATGGATAATAGTACTAATGTATTACTGCCACTGATGACAAAATGCCAGAAGAATCTGAGAGCTGCACATTGCCTTGGTTCTATATTTGATTACCAAAACCCAACAAAACAAAAAAGTGATCTCTTAATAGCAGTGGATTGCATAACCTCATCAATAAGGAGGTTTGTTCTCTAGAGACAGGTCTTTGAAAAATGCCTTCTATTTAGCCACCATTGCTGATTTGAGGCATAGCAGAATTTCCTGTGATTATTTTTTTATTGACTTCTACACAAATCTTAACAACAATTGCACATTTAACAAGTCTATGGTGATTAAGAATAAATACGTGTGGTTTGACCAGAGGAGAGTCAGACAAGTTTCCACGGGCCCTTTGAGGGACACAAGATCCTTACTCAGAGAGTGCAAGGACATCAGCACACTCCCCTCTCTTTGTGGTGTTGCCTTCAACTCTTTCAATCCTGAAAGTCCAACGGGATGCAAGTCAGGAGGAGAAAAGCCCGGTACCACCAGAACGAGGAGAGCAGTTCGTGAGCCAGGCGCCAGGGACTCTCGTCCTGGACCAGCTCCTGCATCAGAGAGCAGAGGCTGTGACTGAGTGGCTGCCTTCCCTGGCCGTCTGCATGCCCTTGAAGGCCAGCGAGGTGGGGAGGTCACAGCTGTGCGGGGAGAGCGGCGTGCCTCCGGCATGCTGCCAGCCATGGCCCGCCATGTAGCCAGAAGGGGCCGCGCTGTATGTCATGTACGGCGAGACTTGAGCTGGCGTGGCATAGGGAGGCATGGCTGGTGCGGACACAAAACTGCCGACAGCTGGGAGGCCGTTGGGTGCCTGAAAGGAAAGGGAGAAATGTTTCTAAGGGAGTAAAACAGTTTAGATATAAGGGAGAAACTCTTCACAGTGAGGGTGGTGAGGCACTGGCACAGGCTGCCCAGAGAAGCTGTGGATGCCCCATCCCTGGAGGTGTTCAAGGCCAGGCTGGATGGGGCTTTGGGCAACCTGGTCTAATGGAAGGTGTCCCTGCCCATGGCAGGGGGGTTTAAGTTAGTTGCTCTTTAAGGGTCTCTTCCAACTCAAAACATTCTGAGTCTATGATTCAAAGACAAAGCCTAGCTGCAATAAAAGAAGCTGCTGAGGCTTTTGTACAAGAACTAGGGCTGGTGATGCCCATGTGACAGCAGCCGAGAGGCACCCATAATCATTCCCCAATTTCTGTGGTGCTGAGGCCCCTTTGTGCTTTGCTTGTAAGACCAGCTACCCTGCATCAGCCCTGCACACCCCTCCCAGGAGCCCAGCCATGGCCATGACCAGCTGCTTACACTCAGGGAACACATACAAAAAGCAAGGCAAGAACTACCAAGCCTAATTCTGTGCTACTATTATGGTTTAATTGTTAGCTGGTCAAGTGTAGAGCTAGGAGTTGGACTCGATGATCCTTGTGTGTCCCTTCCAACTCTGGATATTCAATGATTGTATGAAGGTAGCCTCCTTATAAGCCTACCTGCCTTCCACCAGCAATGCCAGGGACTCCTTAAGTCCATGGTTGCATCTCCTGGTGATGTTCAAGGGCTAGTGCTGGATCTATTTGTGATGGACCCATCCCAGTGCCTCACCTGCCCCAGCCCCAAAGGGCTCAGCCCTGAGCTGCAGCAGGCAGGTGCAGGCACGGATCCCAGCACAACGCTCCCCGGAGCGGAAAGGTAACAAGCAGCTGGAGGGATGGGAACATCTGAAACTCTTTGGTAACTGTTTGCTCAGAGCATGAGTCAGAACTGTAATATTACTGATGATGTCTTTTAAAATCTGTTTTCTAGGTATCTGGATATACCCTTGCAAATGTTCTTTGCCCACAGCTTCTCCAGGTTTCAATAGGGCTTCTGTGCACAAAGCAATTACAGGGCTGGGTCCTTTCCTGCAAGCTATTTTCCTAGGTCCTCCCTCAGCTAGGGAGAAGGGTTTCTATTTAAATAAAGAAGGGAGAGTCCTTCAGTCTACCAGGGTAGGATTTCACAATGAATGACTCCTTATTTAAATAAAAAAATAAAATAAAATAAAATAAAATAAAAGTTCAGTGGTTTATTTCACACCCTATAAATGCTTCTTCAGCAGAATGGGAACAAAACTGGATCATTTATCTTGCTTAGCTTTTGATTTGTGTAGTGTTTATGTTTTAGTATTTCTGGTGGTATCTTTTTCCCAGAAAGGTTTTCTGTCTGGGTATGAAAGAGCAAGTATCAATTCAGCAAATCACGTCGTGTCTGCCAATTTTGCAGAGATTTAATCACCTGGTAAAACTGGACCTAACCTGGACAGTGCAGAATTGAGAAATGAAACAGACTTTTGTTCCTGCTAAAACTTCATTCAATGTTAACATTTCACTTATCAATCTCTGTCTGGATTGTACCTGCCTAAATTTCCAGTATTTATCTCCATAAACAACGCTGGCCTAGTTTCAGGTTTGTTTTTCCTACCAGTGTAACTCAGTTCCACTGGCTAGACTGTCCTCTCATTGCCACTTGGGAAAACAAGCAGTAATCCTGCTGGAGTCAATATAAATGTGTACAGCAATCTAAAACAGCAGGAGACAGTGAGGGGATTCCAGCCATAAGCTTCAAATAGGGATATTAATTAGTACAAAACATACAGCTGCAGCAGCAACATAATTGTCATTCCAAATCCAAAAACACTTTGTTGAGGCTGAACTTGCCTTATTCTTTTGAAAATCCAAATATGTGACCTGACCTTCAACTCCAATTACACGTCCCCTACTGTGTCTCAGAATTACACTTTAGCCTTGGTTCTAAATATCAGTGTTTGCAACAATACTAATTAATACAAACCCTCAAATAATTGCACTGTAAATTAGTACACTTCTAAATAACATGGAAAATTATTTCACTGAATTTACCAGAAAGTAAAAAGTGTGACAGGTCCTAAATAGCAGCTGTTCTCCAAGCTCCCTGACTCTTCTATTGTGCAAATGCTTTTCAGCAGCATATGAAACAAGAAAAGAGCACCTCTAGTTTTGCTGACAGCAACAAAAAGCTTTTCACAGGGGCAGCAGAGCTATTAGAGACGGATTGTAACACTGGGACATCAAGACACACAACCTAAAGGGATCCTGCAGGGAGAAGTACAGAAACCCTGACAGAGGTCTGGAAAAAGACCTGGGGCGTCTCATAGCCAGTGCGGCAGCATAGGGCTGCCAAATCTCCAGCCCCTGAGGCTCAGAAGAGGTTGTTTGGACTCTGTGATGCCACACTGCTCCTCCAGGCTTCCAAGCAGGTTGGTGCCAAGCAGTGGGCTCAAGGATGAAAGCCGTGTTTTAAGTATGATTCCTCAGCATGAATGGTCATGTCCCTTGGTTGTGCCTTTGCAGGGATTCCCCCTAGGCTACAGAGAAGTCACACCTCCCTCTAGCCTCCTGCATTGTTGCTGCTCCCCTCTATCACGTGTGGCTCTTGGAAAAGCCAGGCTCCTCATTTGCCATGGAGAGGAGAAAATGCTTCCCATATGCTGTACAGACTGCCGTGCTATAGGAAGCTCTCCAAACACTGGCACTTCCTCTTAAAACTCTTTAGAAAATGCAGATGCTCTAACAGCGCCTCATCTGAGGAAAAGTAAGTACTTAGGCTATGAATGCATCCTTCAAAGTTGTGTGCAGTGCTGACTTATGCCAAATTGAAATACCACTTGATGCAATTGCTTTGCCAAGCATCTCTACCCACCCTGCTATCACAGGCCAACTGTGTATGGGTAGTGCCATCAGTGAGAAAGGCAACTTTTGGTCCTCAAAAAATGAATTCCTGCTCTGTCCAATCCTAAACTGCATCCAGGAAATATATATATATATATAGAGAGAGAGAGAGAGAGAGATGGTGACTATGTCTACATGTGTAAATAAAATAGAGCAGGGCCAACTCTCTGGTCCTGAGGATGACCCGTGTCACACAATACCCATCGCTACATCTCACCTTCCTTCTGCCTGAAACAGGAAGGCCTTGTCCACACAGCCTGCTGGGAAGGGCCTCTGGGCTGTGCCCTGCCAAACCCCATGCTGAGGGGCATGCTTTTCTTAAACCATAGCTGTGATGTTTTCATGGCATTTAACTGTTTGGAATGTGAGGAAGATCTTGCCCTAAAAACAGAGGCCAAAACATGGAGACACTTGTGTAGGGACCACCAGTTGTGACCTGCCAGAGGGCACCAACACTTGAAATCTATTGTCTCTGCCTTGCTGAATAAATGAATCACTCTGATTTTATTTCCAGGACTACAAAGATTTACTGCTTGAAAACATGAAGATGTGAATGCCAGTCAATGTCTCGAGGAAAAACAGGAAGCACTGGGGTGGGTAAGGACTGTCCCGGCACAGAGCATGGTTCTGCTCCAGCAAATGCTTGAGCTGTCCTGGCAAAGCAGCTAGAGGCCTATTCTGGTCCAAATGTAAAACTGAGGGACTGGAGAAAACTTCACCTTGCATGATTTAAAATCGTGCTACTTAAAAAAAAAAAAAAAAAAAAAAAAATCTGACTTTCATCAGTGAAGGCCTTGGTACAATAATTTTAACCACAAGGGTTTTTGCTTCTAAACAGCTTTAGATACAATGTGTAGGTTATCAGAAGGGTTGAATCTTGTCTGTCAATCTGGCACTTTTTACAAACATGACTTTCACTTAAAATAAATGGAGGGGATTAAGTTCCACAAGCCTGTATATACTGGATGAATAATTCATCCTGCAGTATTTCAATCAGAGGAAATGAACACCAAAATCTAAACATTCATAATTAGGAGTGCGAGAAACCCACGGTGATTATGAATTTTTAAAGCCCTTAGAACTTGTTTTAAATTCAGAGCTTCTTGAACCTTATTTTTAAGTTTTATAAACATTTTTTTTCCTTAATTTAAACCATTGCCTTTCAAGGGAAACAATTTTAAAAGCAAGCAAACAAACAAACATGTAGTTCTAACTGATGGAGAAACTCTGCTGTGCAAATGATTAGGGTTCGTGTTTGGAGTACTTTACTGCCTGGCTTCTACAAAGACCAGAGGGAAATACTTGCTCTGTATTGCTGCCTCTACTGATGTTTTGAAGTAACTGACGGAATAAGTATTTCCAAATTTTAGAGCTGTGTTCTCAACCTACAACACGTGACCTCCGAATGATTTGTAAATTCAGTCAAACATGTTCTCACAAAGATACCTGCAAAACAGTCGGGTCAGGATCACAAGTTCAGTCTCGTGCTGTTCTACTGCGTTACTGCTGATATGCACCAGTGCAAGTGAAAGGAATATCCAAGACACAATACAAAGCCAAAGGGACTTAAAATGTCACTTTCTGTGATATAAAATGATGATGCTGAAGCAAATGACTGTGTGCATTTTCACCGTTGAAAGAGTTGACTCAGTAATTTTAACCCAGGGAATTTTAGTTTTAGACACTCTAGGTACAATACATTGTTTCCAGTCTGTTTGGGATTTGGGATATAAAGGGGTGGGTAGCTGAAAAGCAAATCTAGACCCAAGCCTGCTTGGGATTGTCTTTGGAACAATTTCCACCAGCTGTTTAGATTCCTAAAATTCAAAACCTGAGATAGCACCCCGCAACTCGATTTCTGTTAAGAAGGTTATGCTGGTGTAACGTGCCATACATCTTCAGCCTCTTCTCCTGTATTTTAGGAGACAGGACACAAACTTTCTTGACAAACTTCCCAAAAAATCCATGCCAGACAAGCAATGTTACTTTTTTTTTTTTTTCTGCCTTGGCCATGTTAACACCAAAGAAAACACAAACTAGATTCCACTTTCAGGTATAAATTCAAATTCGATATAGATATAGATATATTCTATATCTCTCTGTAACTGAGTGATATAATTTCATTTCATCTCTTGTCTGCTTTTCCTTCTCTGCATTTTGCTTGCTAGATACGTTCTATGAGCATCCAAATTAGATCATCTCCCTGTGATCCTTTCACAAGTAGGAAATGTTTCGTAAGATGACCCAGAGTCACCTTATTTTTCTCAGAAACAGCATTCCAAATTGTAAACTTGCATTTAGGTTAGCTATTATTAATAGCAGTCATGTGAATGACCTCATTCCAAGTTTATATGAATACAAACGTGAGGTGGATGCCACCTCAGTTTTATAGTCTAACTCCACAGCAAGTGTTCAAAAGAATGCAAATGATTCTTCATATTTTAAAGTAATTGTTTCCAATGATTTGAGTCATCTGCCCATTGTACTGCAATTGCTACAATACTGTTTTACAGAAATAGTTTTCTATATTGACTAAGCGTATGTTTTGTGGAAGTATTCAAAACGCTTATGAAAAAAGTGTTTCTGGAGAGACAACTTCAAGACCAAGCTAGCTAATTTGACAGCCCTAATGAGCTTGGACAGTGAGTCAGACCAAGCTCCCCTGCTGGAACCAGCAGCAGTTCTGCCTGTGTCACAGAGGAACACACCTCTGGTGAGTTAGGCTGCTGCTTCATACATATTTCCTAACTCTGCCTTGTATGGAAGGAACCCTCTCTGTCATTGGATCAGCAAGCTCAGCGATTGCCTTTATCCTCCAGCCCAGGGCCTTTCCCCGAGAGCAAACGAAACAGATCTGTGGAGGCATCACCACAGCGCTACCGAGAGCAGCAACAAACTGGGGAGCTGACAGCAGCTTAACTACAGCAGCACTACCAGAGCTCCACAAACAGAGGCTGTCTTGCTGCTCATTTTTCAAAATGAAAAGCTTAAACAATTTCTGGAAACACCAAATATTCTCCAAAGGTCCTGAAAACACACTACAGGGTAGCTACTGGAGGAGTCATTTTTTCCACAGAAAGGGAAAAGCATAGCACCAAACTGAGCTGAATATCTAGTCCTTCAATCAGAAGAGCAAATTGCCTAAAAACCCAGAGGATATCTAATGTTTGTAGTGATGTGCACATAATCAGTCAAAAAGGTTACTGCAACAAGACTAGGAGCAATCAAATGCAAACTACAAACATAAAGGAAGCAAACCTGCTAAATCTCCCTTTTTAATTGGAGGTTAAATATGATTTATAAATCAAACCAACAGATGGGATCCCAGGGGAAGAGTAAACAAATTTTCCGAGTAAAACATCAGCAGCAGGCATGTAACGGAAATCTCATTTCAGAAAATGGCATTACCTAAAGATAATAAGTAATACACCTAAGTTTATTTTAAGCTTTTAAAATAATTTTAAAAATATAATATTAGAAAGACATTTAAAAATATTTTGGTACAGATTGTAGTTACCTAAATTAGTCATAAATTCTGAAGCTAATATTCAGTACTTCAGTGGGAAAAATGACATGATCCTACACTCTTCAGCATGCCCCTGAAATTAATGTGCCCACACAGGTAAGTCACAGTAACCTAAAGAATAAGGGCTACAGAAGCGAGCAGCAAACAAATTTATCCAGTTCATGATAACTTTTTATTCAGAATCTAATTAAGAAAAAAAATAATAAAATTGCTAAAATGGCAGAGTACATGTGAGTACATGGCAGAGTACATAGTCAGAGCTGATTCTGCAAACCACAGTTCAGTGACATTTCCTAATACTGGATTTTTTTTTGCAAAAATCTTTTCATAGCTCATATTAAACCATATCCATATTCTTATATGAATTAACTTATTTTATTTAATATGTTCCTACTTCCATTTTCTGTTAATGCCGTTGCAAACAGAAGAGACTTGAATGGACTCTCAAAAGTGAAAACATTTTCACCAAATAATTGTGACGTCCAAAATACCCTTGAACAGCTGGGGTAACGTTTTGTAGGTAGGATATTACTTTGAAATATATGCCTTAATTTTCAATAAAGATTGGGCAGTGGTAACACACTGGAATGGAGGAGTTTTTAAAATAACACATGGCAAGATGTTTACAGTCAGTCTGTCGCTCAGCTGAGCTGGGTTGATTCCCAGAAGACTGGGCTTTGAAAAATAGGAAGAAAACTTTCAAGGATGGGGAGTTACAGGATCCCTCTTTCACTGTAAGTTGTATGCTGATATTTTATTTGAAGACACAATTAAAACAGAGTTATATTCATGCTTAAGTGCTTTAAGATTGCAGACATAATTATTATCCAATCCTACATCGTCTCTCTTACATTGATGCTGTTTTCTTTACAACTATTTTTCCCATTACTAAATTCAATAGTCCTTGCATTACACTGTACCACATGAGCAAATCACACTACTTCCTTCTAAAATAAAACTTCATTCCCTTAATAATGAGCAGATCCTATTCCCTATGTTTAATGTGCTTTTTTATTAACTTAAAGTTGTTTCCTTTACTTGTAGGCAACCCCAGCTGCACTGAATAACACAGAAATCAGATAGGATCAATTGAGTGTTTTAACTGTAGTTGCGACATGCATCAAAATCACTCTTAATTATATTTTCTTATCAAATTTTAAATCTCAGCTTCTTTGGGGAAATAAAAACCCACTTTTGGAAATAGAAATAACTTGAATTTACACACTATCACTGATCCTTTCCTAAAGGAGCCAGGGGCATTTTACGTCTTTTCCAAAACAAACTACAACAGAAAAAAAAAAAAAAAAAAAAAAAAAAAAAAAAAAAAAAAAAAAAAAAAAAAAAAAAAAAACACTCTTTCACAAAGACTTAAACAGATAAAAACAACCTGAGGAATCCACTACAAAAACAGCAGAGGGAAGAAGAGACAGGAGAAAAAGACACGAGACAAAGCAGACCGAGGGAAACCTGAGTGTGAGGGAAAAGTGGGCGAAAGTGTTTTAGATGCTTCTTCAGAAAAGGATTATTTTAGATGATTTTTCACAGTGAAGAGATTTCTACCTCATACGGCACACGGGGCACACGCTACAATGCCTGCCTAAAATGTCTCCCAAGAGCAGAATATTGTGCAAGGGCTGTATGTTCACGGAATGGTTTTCATTCCAGTTTAGGAAGGACGATGTAAGTGGAAGTCACTGCCTTTTCAGTGAAAGTGTTGGCTCTCGGATTGTCTTCTGTTATTTAGCAAACCTCACAACTGAGCTACCTCAAACTAATGTGAAAAAAAAAAAAATATATATATATATATATATATATATTTGCTCTGAATACAAAGCTCAATTGCAATAACGAAGACACAACTTTAACCTCCCATAGACAGATCAACTATGCTTACTAGGACAAAAGAAAAGCTCAGGAAAAATCATGGCGTGTGAACAAACTCCCCTGAGTAGGAACTAGGAACAGATTCCCATAGTTTTAGAACAGATTTGCACAACAATTCCCCCCTAGTATTTTGGCAAAATCTGGAGTTGGGTAGGGCAACTATGGACATTAAACAAGCAAATACAATTAAAAGAATAAATATTTGTTCTTTCTACAATTATGTACTAAACTATGATTTTTTAGCAAAAATCTCTACAAAAAAAATGCCTTCTGTATATAATATAATTAACAATTTATTGTAATTTAAATACAGGGTATAAGCATTTAAATATTGGGTTATTTAAGATTGAGGCTGTGAGGTTGGCAGAAGGAGATGTTACAGACACAGAGACATCAAAGAGCTTCTTGCTAGCTGGACCTTGGGTAAATATGGAAACAAACAGGACACATCCCCATTTTGTCCTCTTTAAGGAGAGCCAAAACTGCACTCCCCTTTGTCTAACAAATCTCTGATGCTGTAGAGGCCATTACTGGGAAGCTATCAAGTTAAGGAAGGTGAAATCACAGCCCATCAATCATTGAATGACCATCGTCATTATGATTAGGCAAAAAGGCAATCCCTAACAGATGATCAATTGCCACAACAGACAAATTCAAACACACTGTACAGTCTTTATCTACTTTCCACTCTCCTGCAAGTACCAGAAGACTGAAGAGATGAAATCCTATCTGGTCCCCTTGTCCCAACACTCTGCTCCTTGGCTGAGTGAAGTATCTCCCACTTCTTGCTTTCCAGTCCATGGTCCTGCTTGTCACAGCAAAGCTCCTGGCTGCTTGGGGCCCTTTGAGCAGAGGGTGCTCACTGTGCAGTTTGAGTGTCATTACACCATTCACTCACCTCTCTGACTTTCTTTATTAGTTTCATCCGGGTGGAGTGCCCTGAAGCCATGTGGGTTGGTGGGCAGGGCACTGTGTTTTGGCCGTGGAAGCAGGTGGCCAGTAAGAGGCAGGTCTCACAAATGGGGTTCGAATGGGGTGCCATCCAGATCACCTGGGAAGGAATCGGGTGCATGTAGTGGGATCAGCTCATGCCCCTCACCCACAACATGCATTGACATGGATGCCTAGACCTCAAACAAGCCACCTTAAGTGACAATATTTTAATAATAGGCGCTGGTCTGGAGATAATGAGAATAAGACAGAACCAGAGTCTCCAAGACAAGGTGAGAATCCTTGCACCAGACAGGAACTCCGCTTACAATTCTCAGTCGTATGTCAGAGAAGCTAATAAGTCCCTCTCCTTAATACCACCCCCTTCCTTGGGTATGGGTTGGGAGCAGGCAGTCTAGACCTTTATCCTTATGGATTTTGCACATATCCATAATAGGAGTCCAAATCTCTGAATCCTGAGTTAGAAAATAAGATGCCAAACAAGCAATCTGCAAATGAAATTTTGCAATAAATAATCTGTGTAGGATGGTCATGTAACTGGCCATAACATTTAAAGTTACATTGTCGTGTTGCTCCCAAACGAGTAATTATATACCACAGGTTCTAAGTAGTGTAGATAAAAACAATTATAGATGCTTTGGCCACCACATACATAGTTCATTGTTCATCTACAGTCAAAGATCAGGAACTTAAATATTTACATTGCCTATACTTTCTATGTAAATAGTTGTCCAGAATTGCACCCACAAGTATTTGCAATCGCTTGTCCTAAAATGGAGCCTTCTTTTTTATGTTGCAAGCACATGGAGCTCATGATCGTGTAATCAGAACACAACTGAAGAACAAGGGGCGCTATCCCAGCAAGCTGAAAAGTCAAGGCAGTGACAGCTGAGGAAGTTTTGCTGAGGCAGAGGTGAAGGGGTTGCTACTTTGGGGTCTGCCCTAAAGGGGAGTCTTCCCGTCAGAGGAAGATGTCACCCGAGGCATGTTCACAAACCCCTTTTCATTAAGATGAGTGTTTTCAGCAGCTCCAGTAGGTTTGGTTTTGGGCCTCCTAACAGCTCAGCCTTTCCATGAGCAAGCTTGCAACAACCGCTTGCTCTTAGATCCCAGTTACAAACATATTTCTGTTAATGAGTATCAGCTCCCTTTGGCAATGCATGCGTCTACTTCCTGCAAGGCACACAACAAATAATTCTGAGAAAAAATATTTCCAAAGCCATTTGCCTCTCAACAAATTGTACAGGCATACATCAGATCTTCTGTATTTTCATACATGTGCAAGTACAAACTGCAGTTCTTTCACTTTACATGTCCCTGAGGTTAGTCAAAAAAGTCACAAGCACGAGATAGCTGAAAACTGCATTTTGAATATGATACATATTTATTAAATAGTGTCATCTCAAATGCAGGGTACAAATGGCTTTGTATTCCAGTGATTTCAGCTGATACTTGTTTTTCAGATGCAGCCATTAGTATAAGCTGCTTCATGTGTAAAATACTCAGAATATTCATTCTTTGTGTTAATAATACAATTACCCTTGGAAGCCTTCCCCCAACACCACATTGAATGGGCCTCTCAGTATAAATAGTGGAATGTAACTGAGCTCTGTATGAAACGTATGACCTAAAACTGTCAAGCTCTCAGAAAAATCTATTTTCCTTTTTCTTTTCTCTGATTCACAGTTGCTCTGTTTGCAACGCTGTAAGACAAGAGAAATGTGTGGCAGTATTGCAGTGGGAAAATGTAATGCAGTTACTTACATAGAAATGACAACTTGGGGCATCGGGTAATTAAAAGTGAAAAGAAGCTTTACAAGGCATCTCTGTGACTTCCTGTGCAGTTTTTGGTGCAGAATGACAGACTTCCAGGCAGAGCTCTCAAAATCCCCAAGCCCAAATACCAAACAACATTGCAAATAAAGGCCCAGCGACACCAGGAAATTAATAACACTTAACGTGAAAAATGTTCTACATTCAGTTCAGTTTCATGTTAAACGAGTGTGACTACATATTGCTGAGGCAAAAATTTGAAGCCTTCCTGCCTCTTTGCGCCATCCTTTCCCAGACCGAATTGCCACTGATGTGTGAGGCATGGGATGAAATGCAGCCATTTGAACTGGTCTCTGAGATCAGCCCTGGCTGACAAGTGTGGGAGTTCAATGGGAGCTCTGCCTGAACAAAAGGCTACAGGATCCCATGTGTTGAAACAAGTGTTTCACTTAGAAGGAGGGTGCAAATGTTTTAAATGTTTTAAATGGTTTAAAAGTACAGAACATTTTGTTCTTCGAGTTCCATTTTTCTAGTCTTGCTCATGCAGAGGGAATTTCCAGGGGCCTTCTTGAGAGGTAAAATATCTTCCATGACTAAGGCTGGAGGAGCAAGTCCTTCACCCACCTAGCAGCTATGGAGCTGTTCGCAAGCTGTGGGCAGGTGAATCTGTCTTGAATGCTGCAGATGCTTAAAATGTATAGCTGATATTTGTTAGAAACAGAAGAATTCCCTACAGGTCCCACAGAATCCTTCATTAACGTGCTTCAAAGCACATTCCCTCTGCTCCTGTTGTGTAATTGGAAAGCCTAAGTAAAACACACTCGCTCGATTCCCTGCTGCTCTACTACTCCTGCTGTAGGCTCCGCTGAGTTTGGTTTTACAGACATAAAGCTGGAGTAAGTATTACAGAACAGCCACTTCTCTTCTCCAGTGGAAATCAGCTGTCTGCCTTAAGACCCAGCATTCACAATGAGCTTTGTACAGAGGAGATGAGGAAAATAGCGTTTACCCTGAAGTCCAAAGGCACAGCCTATTCCACTGTAATCCTTCTGGCATGTAAATTATCACTGTGGCTTCTCCATTTTCCAACACTCCAACTACCTGTTTGCTGGATCTGTATAAATGAACCAATGTTCTCTCCTTCCCTCTGCTCATCTATTTACATCTGAAGCAGTACACGTTGTGAAAGACTATGAAAAGATCCAAGGACGTGTCTTTGGCAAGACTTAACTGTCACAGCACGTCACCCCAGACTCCCTGCGCTTCAGCGAATGGACAGGTAAGTCAGTTCTACATGTAGCAAGAATTTGGTTCATAAATTTCACTTTGCACCTTGTTGGAACAAATCTTTTGTTAAAAAAATGAAAAAGCAAAAACTGCAAAAAAATCACATTTTCACATCCTTATTTGGCATTATTTCTCTTTGAATACATTCTCTAGTAAGCAAGTCTGAATACTAAATGAATAGATTGGTGTATAGTTCAGAAATTTCCAATTTCTATTAATACGTATTGTTTGTGGGGGGAATATCCTTTTTATCTTCTTTTAGTGAGCATAGCTCAGAAAATGACCTTTTGGATAAATGCTTTTTTTGTTTGTCCGCCCTTTAAAACTCCTTGAACAATGTATTTTGATAAATGAATTTCACTTTATTAATAGAAATTTGCTCCATTTTTAGATAGAGAATATGTTTAAATTACATTTCTCAGGCAATCTTTCAGATTGAACAGAACTTTAAAATAAAACTGGTATTGACAATAGAATAGGGATATATTATCAAGATGAAAGCATAAATATTGCAAGAGTGAAAAAAAGATAAAATTTTCCAACACCAGCACTGAAAATAACCCAATTTACACAATATTGTTCCTCAATGTGCCTGTTGAGATAAACGAGATTCCAAAGATTTATAATCTATGAACCACTTTCTGTGATTATTTCAGTAGAATCATTAATTTGGAAAGTGAATGGCCCAGACTGGCGCTTAAGACAAGAGAGCCACGGTACAGCCATCCTCAGCAGAATAATGGCAAGATATTTCCACATTCTTTAGCAAGATTCCTAACAATGTAACTGATTTGTTTTTGTTATTGCTTTTAAAGAAAATTGTGGAAGATTTAATATTAAATCTAATTCTAAATCTAATTCTAGCTTTAACTGCACAGTCATGGCTAGAGTGCCGTGCACATTTTATTTAATATGCAATTAACAAAATAATAATGGGGTAATATAAAAACATGATACAAAGCAAGTAAAATGCATTAAGAGCAGAATATTGTTTGTAAAGCAGAATATATAAAAGTGATTGTTCACCTTTGAGGCCTACAATATGTCCAACTCTGCCTCCTTCACCTCATGGCAAGTATTCATGCACTTTGCACTCAACAATGTGAAAGGGTCTGATTCAGCTACTCTCAGCACCAAATAGGAGATACAAAAACCTCCTCAACGTGGAGTCCGAAACCAGGCACAGAACTCAGCAAATATGTCCAAAGCCTCTGTCCTTGAATCGTAGCATGCTAAACGGAGATCACAGTTTTTCCTCGAATTCATTACAGCTATAACAAATGAATTGCAGGGAAGGCAACGTTTCTGAGAAACCTGTGTTACACTTCGAAATGTTTCCATCGGATGAAAAAAATACAGTTTTGTGTGTGTGTGTGTGTTTGTGTGTGTGTTTTTCTTTCTTTCCTTCTTTTTAAGCTTGTGCTTTCCCAACTAGCAACGGCTGAATCTTTTATAGCTTTTCTCCTGGCATGGGATTTGATTAGCAAGTACAAGGATTTAGACAGAGATTTGTTAAGTCACATTTATATTGTGTTGCAATTAAAACGTAGGAAATTTGCAGTCTACTTAAGCGGTTAAAAATGCTTAATGTAGGAAGCAATTACACCTCATTTTCAAATTAGTCCCCTGCCTACCGAGCGCAGCGGCTAGTACAGCGCGGCCACCAGGGCGGCGGTGGGCAGCGCCCTGGGACGCCCCCGCTTCACCCGGCCCGGAGACGGCTCGGCACGACTCGGCGAGGGGCAGAGACCCCGGGGGCGGCGCGGCCGGGGCCGGTCGCTGCGGGGGCCGGTTAACGGCGATTCTCGGGTGTCTACTCGGCGGGTTGGGCCGGGCGGCCGCTGAACAGCCCGGCAGAAAGGCGGGCCGGGGTCTCCCGGGGGGAGAGGGGGGTTGGCGGCCGCCTGTGCTGGGGAAGGCAGCAGAGGCCGCAGCGAGGCTCTTTCCCGACGTCGCCCCTCCGTACAGAGTTTTTGGCTCACGACCCAAAAAAACAAGTAGCCGCCCAGCGAAGGCCGGCACCGGCCTAATACCGGCAGCAGCAGTCCCGGGGCCGAGCTCAATGGCACGGAGCATTCCCCCCGCCCGCCTGCCCCTCTCTCTTTACCTGGCTGTACTTGGCCTCCTGCTCCAGGGAGCTCTTCTCCAGCCCGTTCACGGCGTGCTGGGCGGCGGGGGGGAAGCTGTTTCGGCCCAGGCTGCTCCATTCCTCCACCTTGGGGCTGGGGTAAGACGAGGTGTCACTCACTGCGGGAAACACGGGGGAAAGGGGGGAGTTAGAGGCAGGGGCGGCTTGCTGCAGGCAATTCCCGGCCCCGCTCCCCGGGGGGCAGAGCTAAGGGGAGGCCTAAAGGGTGCCCCCTGCACCGTGCTGGGTCCCCCGGCTGGACCTGGAGGGGGGAATGCGGGAGGAGGAGGATGCTGGCGGGGGGCTGCGGTGTCCCCCGGCCCCCCCTGCTGCTGCTGATGGAAGAGCATCCGCGGCCAAGGCCGGAGCTGGCTCGTCCCCGTGTCACTGCGCGGGTCCCCCCCGCCTGGGGTCTCCAGGATTAGATTTGTCCCGTATGTATGCAAGCGTGTCCGAGGGAAAAGGGTCTCCCCTGGTAGAGAAGTAACCCCAACGCGGCTTCCCAGCGCACCAGGCTCTAAACAAGGTTGGGACCAAACCCAAGAAAACAAAGCAAACAACCAAGCAAAACGCACAGACGAAATAATAATAATAATAATAATAATAATAATAATAATAATAATAATAATAATAATAAAGGCACGAAAAAATGGAGCAAATGGAAGAAGGAAGAAAGAAGACAAAAAGGAGAAAAGCCCTGTCCTTTATGCGCATCAGCCGCCGCACGGGAATACGGGGCACGGCCGGGAGTCGGGGCGGGGGGGGGATGAATGGGGGGCAGGGCCCCTCCAAGCCCCGCAGGAGGGTGCGGGGTTGCGGGCCGCCGTGGGAGCGGGCGTCCGTGCCCCAGCACCCCGCTCGGCCCCGCGCCGAGGCCGGTGAAAAGGCACAAATCTGAAGTTGTCTTAAGAAATTGAGCTCTCTCGGTGAGCGCCCTTTTCTGCTGATCTCACACTTTCCCATGAATAGGGGCTTCCTTTCCGTGTCAGCAAGGTCAGTTTATCCTATAAATCAAGGGCGAGCAGCCCCCATCTGCGGCATCGGCTGCTCAGCAGCCACAGGTCGGTGCCGGGAAGGGGGGAGATTTTACACCGCAGAAAGACGTGTGCAGTTCCGAGGTCTGAGAGAGATGGCGGAGACGCCGAGACAGCCGCCAGTACCGTCAGAGGCCTGCCTGCCAATGTGGTGTTAATAAAAGAGGAACTCACTAAAAATCTCCAGTTCTCATGTGATTGTAATATTCTCGTTTTCTTTAATGTTCATTGCCAACACCACCTCTCCCCAGCACAGAGCAGAGGTTGCCAGGCGTGTATTTTTAAAGCCGACTAGGAAACGTATTTGTTTGTGCCGGGGCGGTCTGAGGATAACAGTGTACCGTGAAGCAAAGGGCGAAGAAGGGCAAGAATTTGTATGTCTGTATAAATAAAACATACTTATGTGAGTTTGTATTGCTTGGAAAAAAACGCCAGCTTTCGGAGGAAAGAATAATTATTCTGCAATACATAAAGGATCACTTTGCATTTGAAGTGCTGCTGGAACCGGACGACTGCCTTTAAAAACGCAATAAAAACAAAAATCACCCCTCCCTCCGCTAATTGGGAGGGAAGAGTGGGACACAGAGATCGCTGTAGGCGAAGGTTATTTTAGACTGTTGTTTTAACCACATTCACTGTTAGTTCACTGGCAGAGACCGGAGTGGAAAAAATGTCCCTTTCTCTGCAGCAAAGCGTAGCGAGCGGCTGGGAGACACGACACAGTTTCCAGCCGGAGAAACAGACAGAAGGTGGAAGGGATATAAGGAGCAAATCTTCGGGGTTTCGTTTTCCTGGACCACCGCTTCGAAGGAAAATACAGCATCAGAATTAAAGCAATTAGGTGACATTTAAACTTCCTGCCCGAGCAAATTTGGCCTGATTGTGAAAACTAAAGAAAATGGACTGCTCGCTAACGCCAAGGCGGCGCCTGCGACCCGAGGGCGGCAGCGAGCCCTGTCCCAGCCGGGACAGGGACCAGGAGCCTCGCGGGTCCCGGGACAGCGAACCCCGGGGCCGTTCCCCCCAGCCGGAGTCGCCACTTTTCGGGTCACAACGTCACCTGTGGCTGCCGGTATTTCCCGTTCGCTGGTATGCCCGCGGCTCTCTCTCCCTCGGACCTCCGACGTGCCCCGGTCACAGGGCACAGCCCCCGGTAAGTTCGGTGCCGGTGAAAACGCAAGAGGCTTCCCGGGGCAAGCCGCGAAAGCCCCTGCCGAGCCTCGGAGGGGAGGGGGAACGGATTCTCCGGCCCTGCCCCGCTGCGGCCCCGCGTACACCCCTCCTCACCTTGGTCTGTGATGGAGCGGATCCCCAGGATGTCCGTCACCGAGTGGGACGACGGCCACGTCCGGGGCATGGCCATAGTGCTGGGAATCGCGGGAACCCCGGGGGGGGTGGGCACCTTGGCTCCCGCAGCGGCGATGGGGCTGGGGTAGGAGTAGATGTGGTTGTAGGGCAGAGTGGGCTGTGGGGGCGGCTGGTGCTGCTTGTAGGAGTCGTAGTGATTCTGCTGAGACAGGTTCCCGATTTTGTTCCGGAGGATGCGGCTGATGGAGCTGACCGACGGCACGTTGTACTTGTCACACACGCCATCGGCCAGCAGGCGATCCCGGATCTCCCAGGCGAAGATGCCCGGATCCCTTTGTTTGTAGGTCCGGATATGTTTTACCACCGTGGGGGTGGTGACCCGAGGCTTGCTGCCTCCGATAGCCCCCGGTAGGATGGAGCCGGTCTCGTTGTAGCGAGCCAGGATTTTGCTGACACAGCCGTGGGAAACGCGGAGCTGCCGGCTGATGTCACACGGTCTGATACCCAGTTGCGCCAGTTCCACAATCCGGAGCCTGATGGCATTAGGCAGGGGTCTCCCGTTGACAAACACCCCCCCGAGCTGGTTTACTTCCCCGAAGGCAGGTTCTGCAAGCAAACACAAAAACAAACCCGTGGGACACGGCCAATGGTTCTGAAGGGGGCGTCTGAACGACTTGTCACCAGAAGGCAGTTGTCACAGCTCGGAGACCCCCCCGGTCACTCCACTCACGCTGCTTTCAAATAGCGGGATTATCCCATAAATGGAAGAAAAGAAACGAAAGAAAGAAAAGAAGAAAAGCCGTGGCAACAAATGTCACATTTCTCTGGACCGTGCATCACGCATATTCCAAAAAAGCACATTCCAGAGACGAAAAGCAGCCTCAACAGGCAAGTCAGCCTTATTGCCACAGGAAGAGGAACGTAAAGAAAAATAATAAATAAAAAAAAAAAAAATTCAAAGGCGTGGGGGAGGGGGAGGAAGGAAAAGTAGTTGAGGAAATTCTTTTAAATCTTGGGAGATGCGAGGGCAACGCGGTGCTTCTGAAAGCCTGGTTGCGACGAACATTTTAAAGCCCATTTCTGGTGCTGTTAGCACCTCTCTATTAACAGCACAATTACACCAGGCTGTAAAACAAACGTGCTAAAATGTTAACTGCTCAGATCGGTGTCAGGAATAATATACAACGTGCCACAGGCTCCAGCCATCCACTCGCCTGCGATCCTGCCTCGCATTCGCCTAATAACATTAATAATAAACTGAGCAGTCATTAGCTTTCTCTCTTCCCTGATCCTGACCCTTGGCGCGCTCTTACAACTTGTAGGAACACGAGCAAAGTCAATAAGGGAGCTGCGGCGGCACATGACGGCGTACGGGTGCTCCCTCTCTCTTGACAGCACTTGAACCCTCCTGCAGCTTCCAGCGACTTACCCATTCCTCTGAGCAGGACACCTCTGAGGCTGCCCTAAATCCCGAGCGGAGCCTTAAGCCCCGAGGAGCTCTGCCGGCCTCCCGCGCCGCCGGCCGCCCTAGCCCACCGGGCTCTCTGCTTTCCAGCGCGGAGGCGGCAGGGATGCGAGGAAAAAGGGCCACAAGGCAATCTGCTTCCCGGCGAGAGAGCCTTGACTTGTGCATTTCAACCTCAGGGCAACGTGGGCAGGGCTGGGCTGGGCAGGGCGCCGCAGCCCATCACTCACCCGAGCCCGCCCCCGGGGGCGGCTCGGCGGCCCAGCCGCCCTCCCAGTGGCCAGGGGAGATGACAGACAGCACGGGCCTGGTGGCCCTTCCGCTGCCTCTCGCAGGCGTGCTCGGCACCTGGGTCCCCAGTACAATAGAAATGACTATTTAATACCTGCCTGGCGGTAAGTTGCACGCCAAGTGCAATTATGCCGGGGCGGTGCTGCACGGGGCTGGCGCTGTGGTAGGGCAGCACCCTGCCAGGGGACGGGGGCGGACGGGCAGCCCCGAGGGGAGGGGAGCTGTCGGGGGACCGCGGCGGGCCGTGCCGTGCTGTGCCATGCCGTGCCATGCCATGTTATGCCGTGCCGAGCCGTGCCGAGCCGTGCCGAGCCGTGCCGTGCCGGGCAGGGCGCAGCGCCGGTCTCCCAGCCTCGCGGCACCGTGGTTGCTGCCGTCCCGGCCTTGCCCCCTCCGCTGAAAGCCGTCGGGGCCGTCGGGGCAGCCGGGGGGATCCTCCCCAGCCCGGTGCCGGGAAAGGAGGGTGTGCCGAAACCCGCGAAGGGCTCCCCGCGTTTTCTCGCAGACACGGAAGAGGCGTTCTTTGTTTTCAGCCCCCTTTGCAATAAAGCGCTTTTTAACTAACGAATGGTTCACGGGTGGTGCAGGAGAAGGTAGAGAGCGGCGGCGGGCAGGTTATTGCTGGGGGAAACCGCAAAGAGATCGGGACATCGGCTGCAGCATCGCCCGTCCCGGAAGGAGACGGGTGGGGGGTTCCCAGCCACCGGGGCTGCTCTTCCCCGGCCGCCAGAGCCCCCCGCGGGTTTTGTTTTAGTCCCCATACTAAATGTGGTGCTGGGCTTAACTGTAAAAAGTCAGCCTCTTGCAGCCGATTTCGACTTTATCAAAGACACTGCTACATATTAACAGTTAAAAGAAAAAACAGACAAAGCTGGTAGGAATTAAAGTACGTGTGGGTCACGGCGTGTTTGTGTATGTGAAAGACGTGTTTGGTTTGGCACTAGGTGTGCGGATCCCGATCTGTGAGCTTGTGTTTGTGCCTCTCATATACTTCCCACGTACATCGCGTTACACGCAGAAATCACGGGCTTCCTACCTCCAACCAAAAACTTATCATATTTTTATTTATTTATTTATTTATTTATTTTCCTGAGATTCGTTGTTTGTTTTAATAGACTCTGGAAGACCCAGGCTCTATAAGTGAATTAAAACGTAAAAAGAAATAATACGGTCACAGCAGCTCACGAAACATCAGCGAGTTAAATATGGATTTGATGTCGCTGGTGTGTATGAACACTGTATAAATATTAAGTGAAATATTTGTAAGAGATGTTTTGCTGAAATCTAATTAATTGACATAGATTTCAGATTCATATCACAGTGAAAGTGCCCAATGAGAAATAGTGAGGATATTACAGGAGATCGACCAGAAATTAATGGCAGGTTGCAGGCGTTTTTTGGTGTCAAGAAGACGGTAGGGGTTCCTCAGCATATATCTATTTGATCGCAATATCGGCGGATACTTCTCTTTAATCCACAGGGGTTCAAAACCAACCATTTTCTCTAGCAATTCTGTTTATTTCCGAAACGTGAGCTACGAATTCAGCATATCATACCTGTAAATTGCGGTGTTTCCGAAACCTAAATCAAATCACCTCTAGCAAAGAGCTCCCCCCGCACAGACACATATGCGCGCGAATGCCGTCGTTAGAAAGCAGTGCTTGCAGGCGATAGTCGCAGGCATTTGCTGAAGCCAGAGTCCTTCTCGGCGTCGAGAGCTGCCCTATTCGCACATCCTATAAAAATATCCCATTCGGGTATTTTGAAGGCAAGAGGTATTGAATTAGTGGGAGCCGGATCCAGCAGGTAATTCAGTTCATTCTGCAATTACACAAAGGAGGGAAGCGCGTGTTCATCGAGCTTCCGACCTGCTCCGGGAGCTTGTTCCTCGCCGACACGGAGCGGAGCCTGCCCTCCCCGCAGCCGCCGCTCCCCGCCCGGCACAAGCACAGGCCCCGCGGGCTCCCCGGTGCGCGGCCCCTGCCCTGCCGCCGCTCCAGCCCGGTCTAAGCGACCTGCGGCCGGGGACAAGCTCCGAGAGCACGGCTGGTGCAAGCCCGGCCCTGCCACTCCGGGGCTGGAGGAGCCGCTCGGCGCACCCGGAGCTCTCCCCCAGGGTCTCTGTGATGCTCGTACGTGACCCTGCGCTGCTCTCTCACGCTGCCAGGGCAGTTTCTCTCCCCATCTGTGCCTATTGTGTTCACAAGTGCGTCTTTTTCTTCCCCCCCCCCCCCCCTCCCGCGAGGTGTCCTCCAACCTGTCTGTTCCCCCTCCTTCTCTCTCCCACCCCTCCACCCCGCCTCTGATCTCCTGGCTATTTAGTTTCTTTTCCTTTCTCAATGTGTGTTCCTGATGTGGTCCTGTCGGAAAAGCTCGTTTACTCTGCTCGGGTCTCCAGTGGTTTAAGGATAATGTTTATCAGAAGTGAACGTGCTCAACTAGTTTCCATTCAACTGCTGAGTGTGGGCTGAAATACCAAAGGTCACATCTACAGTGAGTCGGTAGAGGGCAGGGGGAGCCGAGAGGGATATGAAAACATTGTTATATACAACAGCCTGTTGATCGCTGGTGACCTGCCTGGCAAAAAGATTTTTTTTTTTTTTTTTCAGGTAGGAAATAATTGGAGAATTGAAGGGAAAAGGTGGCAGAGAGAGGAAGGCGGGGGGTGCGGGGCCGGGGCGGGGGAGGCCGCCCCGGGCAGGGCACGCGTGGCGGGGCAGGGGGCTCGCCCCAAGGTGATTGCTCTCTCCGTGGGGTGCCCTGGCGGCGTAAAGTAATGCGGGGGGGGGGGGGGGGGGGGGAGGGCGACCCCGACGGGGGCGAACTGAGACCCGGCTTTGCCCCCCCAGCCCCTGCTTCCCCGTGCAGAAGAGAGGGAGCGAGCCAGGCCCCGGCTACCGGGAGCCCCCGGCCCCCTTTTAGACAGAACCCTGGTGGGCAGTCCCGCTCCCACGCAGGGGAGCCCCGAAGTCGCTGGAGGTGCCCCGCTCCCCCCTTTGGCACCCCGTGGCCCCAGCAGGCTCAGGGCCGGGGGGCTCGGCCGGAGCTCGGGAGATGATCCCCGGAGCCCCTCCCGCAGGCGGCTTCACCTCTCCCGTCCGGCCGGGGTCCGGTCCCGGGGCTGCCTCGCTCGGGGCTCAGGGGGTCTCACCTCGGCGTGGGCAGCTCCCGTGCCCCCCCGGCGGCTGCAGGGAAGGCCCGTCCTCCTCCATGGAGGCCTTCTGGAGGGCCTCGGCGTGACTGAGTGCCTCTCCGGTCTCCAGTTTCCTCCGCTCTCCCACTGTAGGAAGAAATCAGCCAAATAAAACGGGACACCCCTCCAACACGTCTTTGAAGCTGCAGATTGTTAATGATTTTTTTTGGAAGGGAGCTAAACCCCTCTCCCTCTGCGAGAGAAGGCAGCTACTGAGGAGCTGTTAGGGCAGAGGGACGCTCCTGCTGCAGCACATTTTATAAGTAGAAAAAAAACACAAAACCCTTCCCGACGAGCAAGTCGGGTGGACGGATTTCTCGAGCCAGTGTGGGGAAGGTGTGGGTCTGGTGTGGCAGGCTTTAGAGCCACACGGACGTGGGACGGCTGTTGCAAGCTGTTGCTGCTGCCCTGCCTTGTCTGTCCTCAGCCCTTGCCATGTGGTAGAGGAGAGAAATCCCCGCGGGAGCGACGGGGGCCATTTGGATAGCAAAGGTGCCTTGGAGAAGGGGACGGGGTTGAGGCAACGCCTGGGGGTGTCAGAGAGGGGTATGGACATCTGGGAAAGCCAGGCATGGACAAGTGGGGCTGAGGCAGGTGGAGAGACAGAGACGCCCCCGGGCCGTGCCAAGGGGGGGCTGCTCTACCTGCGCACACAGTGTCCGCAGGAGGGAGCGCACGGAGAGGACAGCACGGCCGCCAGAGACCATCACAGACCTCGGGGAGAGAGGGGGTAGAGAGCTGTGCCACCCCGCCGGAGGTGACCCATCCCGCAGCGAAGGTGCTGCGTGGTGTAGAAAGAGGCGAGAGCCGCGGGGCGTGCGTTTTGCACGGAGCCATTCCTCCACGCAGGGAGAACAAAACCCCACGGGATCTGCAGGCATCACTCTCACTTTCCGCGGGTGGCAGCTCGGCACCCCCACAGAGGGGGCGGCGGGGGCTCGGTGACTCCCGCCAGCGCCCTATCCGCCCCTGCCGTCTCCCGAGCTGCTCTCAGGTGCCTGTCCTCCGTAACCTGGCACAAAAGCATTTCGAAAACGTCCCTGGTGGATGCTGGCTGGGGAAGCGGCCTGGAGAAGGAATCCAGGCACCGCCGCCCCGCAGCCCCGAGCCCCTTGGCGACCCCCGGCTGCCCTCCTTCTGCAGGGGTGGGCCTGGCTTTCCACTTGTTCTACCCTCTCCGGAGGAAAACTGTTGGGTGGGAATGATCCCGGCCACATGTTGCCGATCTTTCGTTGGCAGGCATCGCCTCTCTCCTGTTACTGCTGCCTGCTGCCTTCTTTTAGATCGCTACAAAACACGCGTGTGCTTCTGAGTTCACGTAACGCATGGCAGCATCTATGTACGGACGGACATGCGAATCCGGGACGGGATATTTTTTTACATTAAAAAATGTACTCAGAAATGTACTCAGAAATCCGTGCAACAACTCCGACACACCCAGGAAATAATTTGGGATTTTGTCCTGTCCTCAAAGAGGCTTGGGGGGTGGCGGGGCAGTGTCGCCTGTTAGTGATTGCAGTTTTGAGAAATTGATTTGACGTCGGGGACGGGTCGAAGGACGGCAATGTAATCGGATGAAGTGTTGTTTAACGAATTTTCATCAGTTGCAAACAAATCACGTCTCTACACCCTTATGAAGCAATGGCGGGCAAAACGCAGGTAGGTCTTGGAGTCACCTCGGCCGTGTCAGACCCCCAGGTCTGAAGGGAAGCGAAAGCTAACAAGAAATCGAGGCAGCCTTGGATTTTCCCGGGGCCCCGCTGTGCTTGTGCGCAGGCTGCGTGCACTTCCCGTGGCTGGGCGCTGCGCGGCTTCCCGCGCTCGTCCCGGCCGTGGCTCTGAGCCCCCCCGAGGCCCTGCCCGCCGCCCCCCCGTGTAATGCCAAACCTGGGAACCACCTGGGCTGTGGGGCAGGAGCTGGCGAGGGCTGGGACAGCGCAGGAGCCCCGCGTCGGGTGCCCCCGGGTGGAGGCGATGGCAGCGGGAGGATGCGACGCGTTTGGCTCCCCAGGGGACAGAGGGGACAGACGGACCCGACTGACGTGGACTGATGGACACCCCTCGTCTCACGTCCGTACTCCTTCAGAGTGAAGGCAGGAGCAGGCGCCTGCGCTGTACTGGACCGCACTGAAAACAGACGAACAGGTGAAATAAACGTGCAGCGGTGCTAAACCGCGGGCAGAGCTTCCCCTCCAAACCCTGCGGTGCCACCCCGCTGCCCAGCCCCGGGGGCTGCGCTAGCCCAGCCCCTCCGAGCCGGTCGGCATCTCCCGCCCCCGGCATCCCGCCTGCCACTGCCTTACGCCTTCCTGCCCTGCTTGTATATTCAGATCGAGGTTGGGAGGGTCGGGGGGTGCTGGTGGTGGTTCCTCTTAATGATCTGTTAGTAGCTTGGACAGGTTTAATAACTTTGCCGCCACTTGTTCTTAGCAACCCCTCTGGAACCCAGACAGTGTCTCATTAGGGCTTTCCTGGTGTAAACATTTGACTTGAATGAGCGGTGCTAAGTTAATTTCTCTTTGCACTAGGATTTGTTTAATGACATATAGGGAAATAGACAATTCTCATGTACCAGGCCATAAAGCTACAGAGGGCCAGATTTTAAAAGCATGTTTTGTTCTAATAGAGCAATCGGGTTTTCATTTGTCACATGTTACATGAATTTAGAGTAAATGAAAAAAATACCTCTATTGTTCTGCATTAAGTTATAGGAACCAATTGGGAATTCCTAGGCAATTTTCTCCGTCTCTCCCTTCGCTTCTACAACACCTAGTACCAGTGCCACCTACAGGAATACTTGCGTTTTCGAGCTTTTTTAGAGTAAGAAAGCAGAAACGCCGACTCCGAAAGCTGTTTTTCTTTGTAGCTTTCGTTCGAGTTCTCGCTAACACACACACGTGTGCAAACACACGTTCTTTTCTGCCACAGCAGGTGGAAGGCAGAAGGGGAAAGGGAATCGCTGCAAGCGAAGGCTTATACCGAAGAGATTTTGGGGTGTCGCTGGCTCGGTGCCGGGGGGGTGGGGGGCGAGCAGCGGGGGTGGCAGCCCGCCCGCTCCAGCGGAGCCCAGCACACCCACCAGCAGCACGGGGAATTTACGAGCTCGCCTGCACAGCGCCCCAAATCAATGCCTGTTTATCTGCTGGCTGTATTTTACGAGGGCCAACTACAAGCCAAGTGCCGCTCTGCCTTGCTCTCCTGCACACCTTAGGGCTTTACCTTCGCCCGACGATTTATAACGAATGCCTCAGAAATTCCAGGGGCAAAGTAATGATCCCTCCCTTCCCGGCTTCTGCGGAGGAGGCCTCGGCTGTGAGCAGCGTTCCCCTTCTGCTGCAGTCCCGTCGAGGCGGCCCCAGGGCGGCGGCCGGGGCCGGGGGCGGCGGGCACAGACCCACACCGCGCTCCGCAGGTGGCTCCGCGGAGGCGCAAACTTCCTCTTAGGCTTTCCCTCGGGCAAACCGTCCCTGCAAATATTTGTCTTCGAAACTGTTTAAAAGTGAATCCTTTTTCTCTTGGTCCTTTACCTTTAAGGCTTTTTAGTTCCCATACTTCTGCGGGGGCATAAAACACTTATTCAAAGATGTGTGCACATGTGCGTATTATTCGGCGTCATTCTTATACAGAAATGTCCGCAGTAAATATCGTTGATGCCCTTTCTCTCCAGGAAGGAGATACCTCGGAGATGAGCCGAGGTCCGCGTGCGGGTAGGGACAGAGGTGTCCGCGGCTCCTGAAGGACCGCGACACTTGATCAAGGTGCAACAAGCAGCGCCCGTGCGCGGCGGGACAAAGTGTGGGCTGGAGGCCGTTCCGACGGAAAAAGGCTGTTAACGTTTCCCCCCGAAACCTCGTTTCCCTTTGTATTGCCTAATTACAAAACCCAGAGTTCGTTTTTCCTGAGAGGGTAAGAAATGCGTCCAGGTTTTTAGAAGAAACGAATATTTTTGGCCTACACCGGAAGATTTGTAGCCATGTTAACATTTTAACGCGGAGAGAAAACTCTATCGTTCCGACCTGGAGACTTCCATTTCGTTGTGAGAAATAAATTAATCGCTAATACCAGTATTAGTACCACTACTAATGCTACAGGCAGCCGCAGGGAGCAATCCGTCCCCTCCTGCCTTGCCCGGGTTTGCAGCTGCTCTCGGCAGTTCCCCAAGGCGGGGCAGCACTGCTCCTGTCGCCCCGCTTTCCAAAGGGCCAGCGACGTTATTAATGCACGGGACAATAAGCCGTTTGCGACGTGACATAGCAAAGACGCAATCGAGCGTGGCGTTCGCTATCGGTTGCTGTTTTCTCGTGAAGCAAAACAAAATTCCTGGCTCCCCGGCTTAAAAACCTTCTGTGGGGACGCTCAGCGCTGCCTACTCGCCGGTGCGGAGTCGCGCCCTGCCCTCTTTCCCCCTGCGTGTGCGCGTTTGGGATCGAAAGCGTCTCTTCACCCGGCCAGGTGCCCTCCCCGGAGCCCCCTCTACCCCTTCTCCGGTGCCGGGGAGACCCTGGCCGCCCGCCGCGGCTGCAGCCCCACGGGAGAGGAGCGGGGCCGGGTCCCGCCGAGCAGCCGCCGCAGCCGCAGAGCCGGGGGTGCGTGTTTCGCACCGGTCCTCCTCGATTTCGTTTGCAAGATATTTTTCGCCTGCAGTCTCAGTGTAATAACCGAGAGGCATTTCCACCCGGGGCATTTCCACCCGGGGCATTTCCAGCGTCGCAAGGTTTAATGGACAAGAGCGCTTTAAATACACACACTTCGGAGAAGAAAGGCTGTTTTAAGGAAAGAACCGGGGGCTTTGGTGCTGCCCTGCCCTACACGGCAACTTCTGTCCATTTGCGGGGGGAGACGCCGCATTTTTCGCGAGGCCGCTGGGGGGGGAGCTCGCCGCTCTCACCCCTCGGAGTGCCCCCACCTCTGCCCACCACGCCTGGCCGGGAGCGGCAGGGCAGGCTCAGAGCGGAGAGTTTTTTTCTTCCTGGGCTTTAAATCAACGGAGGCAGAAATCGGCTTTTGAGCTTGGCTGCTTCGATGTGCGCTTACTGCCGAAACGCAGCAATAACAAACAACACAGGGACGAGCCGGGGCCGGGGGACGTTTCGGCTTTCTCCAACGCGCTGTGATTTTGCAGCCTCCGAGAGCCCTCCTTTTCCAGGGGCCGCGAGCACTGCTGTCCGATCCCCTGGGCCCACCAAAGTGAACCCCTATGGGCCCCCTTCCAGCCCCGGGGCCACCCGTTGCAAGCAGTAGCAGCGCCAACCCCCCCCCCACCATCCCCACATCCCCGTCCCCCCAGATGGAGTGGGCGCAGCAGGACCAGGGGCTGGGCAGCAAGACGCGCGGGAGCCCCGCAGCATCCCGGGTGGCAGCTGCAAGGCTTGAAAGCCGGATCCGGCCTTTGACAGGAGCTGCCGCATCGTTTTCACTGCAGTCCATGCACTGTCCTGGTTTAATATTAAGCGAGGGAGGTGGGGGGAGGAAGGAGAGGAATTTTTGCTGTGTACAGAAGCGTGCTGAGCACCCAGACCTGGGCTCAGGCTCCCTCGGGAGAGCCCAGCGCAGTGTGCCACGGCCTCGGCTCCCACCGCAGCCCCGACGGCAGGGCCCCGTGTCCCTGGGGGCTGCTGCTCACTGCCCGTCCCCGCCGCTGCCCCCGGGACCGATGGCTGCTGCGCCCACCCAGCCTGACTGGCTTGCTGCGGCATTTCTCCTCCTGTCCAAGGATGAGACCTGCCGTGTGCCCGTTCGAGACACTTTGCCTCAGAGCGTTTTAGGTCATCGCAGGGACCTACGGGATGGGGAGGTGGTGCCGAGGCCTCCAAGAAAAGGTTTGCAGGCAAGACCCCCGAGTATAGCTGCTGCGAAGCTCACCAGGAAGCGCTGCTGGGAATGCTGGAGCTCGCAAAGCCCGGCAGCCCCGCAGCAGGGCTTCTCCACGTGGCAGAGGCCAGTGCTTACCCCAGGGCAGGCAAACCACGGGTGCCCTCGACGGGAGGCCGAGTCAGGAGCTGCCTGGAGTGCAGTGAGAGGTTTACAGCATCTCTTCGGTACCCAGGTGCAAGACCAGTTCGTAGCCGAGGCTAGTGGCCCTTGAGCTGCCAAACGGGGCAGCTGCTGGTCACGGGGCAGAGGCAGGGTGAAGTGTTCGAGGTGCGGCTTTGACACACGTTCGTCGATCGGTGCCCGTATCTCTTTGCTCAGAGATTTAGGAGAATCAATCCAGCTGCTTTCGTTCGTTGATATAAACCGCATAAGTGTATCTAATATTTTCCTTGTACCATCAGCATCCCGAGTACCGTGAACAACCTCCCAGCCTCTACATATCAGGCCAGAACCCACATAAACATCTCTTCACCTCGGTGCAAACTGCCTCCACCTATATATAATAGGAGCAATAGGAGAAATGTCGTATAGAAAAGAACAAGGAACAACATCCCGTTGTTCTTTACATTTTCCTAGCGCACGAAGGGTTTGTTTATTCTTTGTATGCACACAATGTAGGATGAAGGCGGGTGCTTCCATGGGTTTTAAATTAGGTGCCCTTTTTACCCTGTTGTTTTTAACCCATAAATTCCACAAGTAAATTGTGACTATCAAAAGGAAGGGAAACAAATAAACATTTTTTCTATTATAAATCCTTCTGGTAAATACAGTTGCAAGTCCAAATAACTGTATTTTTCTGAATGGGAATTTCATTTAGAAGAATCAGATCATCATAGATTATGACTTTCTTGAATTATTATTATATTATTATTGCAAATTAACAACCATCTAATATTTGGAGAGCTGCAGCATGACAGCAGTTACAAAACACTATCGGGACCAACCTTCTATATTAACTTGCCTACAACTTCCTCAAAAAAAATGTGGATGGTTTCTATAACAACATAAATGTTTTAAAACGTCTGAACCTATTACCTTCCTTCGGTATTTCTGTTCTTACACACATAAAAAATACAGTTTCTCATTTACAAACAAATCTGAGCATGCTATTCAGAGAAAGGGTACAAAAGAGGTAAGATTACACTGGAAATGCGGTGTGGATTTAGACAATAAAGATGAACATTAGTTTGGCTTTCAGATACGTATTTGTTAACAGCCAGCTAAAATTCTGATGCTTATATTGCCCGGTGAGTATTTTATTTAAATATACAGACTCGAATTAAAGTTGTTTCCCTTTAGGTATGTCCATAGGGCTGTATGCATATGAGTGCTTGCTTGCTGGACCACAGGAAAATGTTTGGGACAGGTGGGATTCCCAGATCAGCGGGGAAAGGAAATTACGGCTCAGATGGGCGCTGGCGAATAGGCGCGGAAGGGCCAGTCGCGGGTGGGAAGGCTGGAGGCGAGCACCCCCGTGTGTCCCCAGGTGACACCAAGGGACCCCGCGGACTCTCCTGCCCGACAGCACCGCTGGCGACACCCAGCCGACGCCAGCACAAGGCGACCGGATGGGAAATGAGGAAAGCGGGCGTGTGAGAAGGTCTCTGGCCGCGGTGTAAGCCTGCAGCCTTTCTGCCCTGCTTGCGGCTGCCGGGCCGGGGGGAGCGCGGGGGGAGCCCGGGGGGGATGGGGGGGTCAGCGGGACGATGCAGCGGGGAGAGTCCCCGGGGCCAAGAAAGCCGCCGGCTGCTCTGCCGTGCTATGTACGCGTATATACGTGTGTATATTTATTTTCAGCGCTGTTGTGTTTTACACGAAACGGGACGTTTTCTGGGAGCGGGAGGCGGTTCCTTTCCCGGAATAATCAGAGCAACATTTGCCTCCGGCTCCTGAGCTGGTGCTCCCCGACTGTGTGCTTAAAAACAACGCGTTTGTTCTTGCTCGTTTATTTTTCTCTCGGTGTATTTTGGGACTCCCGAAATAAGCTGCTAGTAATACCTCTAAAGCCCTTTTGGCGTCAGAAGCAAAAGCAACAAATGCAGCCGCTTCTGCCTCTCTTTTACTCATCTCCCCCGCATCTTTGAGCTGCATGGGGAAAGGGCGGCGAGGAGAGGCACTGCGGCGGCTTGGACGGAGAGAGAGGGAAACATTTGTTCTGGAGAGCGACCCTTTTCCCCTCAGAGACCCGAAATCCCGGCTGGAGGGGCGGTGGGTGTCGGGCGCCGGCCGCGGGGCTCCATCCCTGCCTCCCTCCCCGTCGGGGCGGGGCAGCTCCCGCTCTGCCGGTTTGCCGAGGCGGGAGGTGCCCGGGGGGAATGGTGCCGTTCCTACAGTATTCCTGCACTTTGCACGGCAGGAAGAAGGGGTCCGCATCTCACGAGCCCCGTGAAACAGCCAGCGTGAGAACGAGCTCTCTGCTCACGACTCGCCCTCTGAGGGGCTGCTTGAATTTGCCGGGAGGGGAGGCAGGAGAGCTGGGGCTTCTCGGTGTCTTTGTTCTTTAGGGAAGAGGAGATTTAACTGTTCCTGAGCTTATTCTCTTGCCAGGCTGATCTTAAGAGCGATTAAGCGATTTGGAGCAACACTCGCCTCATCCTGCTTGCTGGAGATCTCCCTGGGAGCGAACAGCCCCAGCAGTAGGGCTGATATTGGGAAGTCCCGAGGGAACTCAGGGTGGGATCCTGGTGCCGTGGGGGACCCTGGCCATCCCGGAGGGCAGATCTGTCCCCCAGCTGTGGTGGGTGTTTGCTCTTGGGCCCTGGGAAAGCACCTCCAGGGGAGAAAGAAACAGGCGGGTAATGAAAGGTGCCTGTCGCAGCATTGAATTACAGCCAAACTGCAAACCTCAAATCCTCTATTTTCACAAAGTGATTTAAAAATAATAGTAACAGGTACCCCTCTGCTTTGCAAGGCACAGCTGGGCCAAAGAGACTGCTCTCCCTCCTGGGAAACTGCTCTCCTGGGGAGCAATGGCTACACAAGGCAGTGTGTGTGCGTGTGTAGGGGTGTATGGGACAGGGGTGGGGGGCTCAGACTGCCCTGGTGCGTGTCTGTGAGTGTGTGTGTGTTGGGTGTGCACTACTCTGTGCATGGGGTCACATGCTGTGTGCTCCTGCAACACTGAAGTGGCTGTGCTGTGCTTTGACCCCCCCAGCCAGGCTTTAGCAGGGACTGTGGCATGTCTTGGCCCTCACTGCTCCTGCAGCCACAGCTGTCAGGCTTCCCCTTCTGCCTGCTAGCCATCCTCTCAAAGAGTGGCTTCTCTTTTACAACAGCGAAGGAACTCAGCAGCCTCCCCAAAGTTGCTCTAAGTGTGGTGGCCCAGATGTGTGGTTAGAATAACCCTTGCTTTCTGGGTGGTTGGGGTGGAGGAAGGTCTCTGAGCTTAACTGTGCTGGGAATTTTCCACTTTCATTTCAGTCACAGAGACTGGTTGTTTCCAATGTGGAAAGCGCTCCAGGCCTCTCTGTGATTAAACTCATCTGCAGCATTTGGGATGGGACATTGCAGACTCAGAGACTGGGGCATGGTTCACTTTCTGCCGGGCCCTGACAGGGCTGCAGGCACTGTAATTCAGAGAGGATTCATATACCATAGGTTTACCTCTTCCTCTCTCTCTTCCCACATCTCTGCTTGCAGCGTGAAGGCAATCCTGGGCTCATTGCAGTGTTTATATCTAACACTCCCCTGTATATCTGAGTCAACCACGCTGTTTTAAAAATTATTAGTAAACCACGAAAAATGACAGATTCAGGCATTGTCTTTAATCCAGCCCATGGTGGCATCTGCCTGAAAGAAAGTGCATCCCGTGTTAATGGTGGTGATGATGATTGCCTTATTTGCTGTAAAGCAAGACCACAGGATACAAGATTAATATTCTTCAAAAGTAACAGCATATCTCTCACTGAGAGCTGGCTTATCTTTTTCTACTCTCCTTCCCTCTGCCAGTCTCAGGATTACAGTTTTAACTTTATGCTTTCTCTCTCTGGTATCAACACTGCACTTGACTGCAGTTACCCACAATGAAATAAAGGCTTCTCTGCTAACAGGCTCTGTCTCTGA
>CM021769.1:25035865-25104344 GCA_011076525.1 Nettapus auritus
TTTTTTTTTTTTTTTTTTTTTTTTTTTTTTTTTTTACATTACCAGCCCTTCACCTCTAAGGAAGACCCATAGCCCTTCCCAAGATCTGCTCAGCTGACTGCTCTCAAAGCAGCTAAGAAATCTCATCTGATTTCTTGCCCTCTCTTTTCAGGTCATTATATTTGTTTGCCTTTGAGGACAAACCTGAAAATCTTCCCAATAATCTATGAAGAAACAGTCTCTTCCAGATGATTGTAGTGCATGGAAGGAGGACATCCTCTGGTGTGTTAAACTGGTGTGTTAAGGTCACCGAGGTGATGTGCTGGTACCTGTCTGAAGCCTTTCTGGGGAAGGCTTCCACTGGCTGAAAGTTGTCACCATTTAATTAAATGGATGCAGAGAGTGAGAAATCCTTTTCCCACAAAGAACAAAAAATCATTATCACTGGAAAGAAGGAATAAACTGTATACACAGCAGGGAATGACCTGAAGGCTGAGAAATGCCTCTCTCCTTGCTGCACCAAAATCCTCCTGCTGCTGCCATGCCATGCTTGTGGCCAGCAGTGGGCAGAGCCCCACTGTCCCCAACTTGCTACAGGCTGCCAGTGGGTGTGGAAGCTGCCTGGCACTGGCACGCCTGGCATTTCCCACACGGTGCCCAACACGTGCACAGTCAAGCCCAGATTTCCAGGTGTTTTTGTTCTGGGCTTAATTCCACCACCATGCACCAAAGCAAGTAGTTCTCATTTGGCAGTAAGTCATGTTCAGTCTTAGTCACGAAGGTGGAACTGGTCCTACAGCAGTAACGATAATAGCTCTTCACCTAAATCTTTCCCAACACTCCCTGTATGGTCTCCTCATCACAAAAGCAAGCAGAAGCTCCCAGAAAAGCAGCAGCAAGTTCAAAGAGATCCAGCTGCTTACCACCTTGATAAAGGGCATGGCACTTTACCAGGCAGTGCTTGCTCCAGGACTACAGCTTGAGCTGTAGTGTATCATTTCTAGATACTGAAGGACTAGGAAGACACTGACTCCTATGCAACTACATGCTTTTTTAAATACAATTATTTAGTGGTTAACAGTACTGACAGTGTATGCCTCTTCTAGCCTGAATCTACCTGGCTTCATCTTTCAGACACCAAAAATTAAAATGTCTTTCTATGAGACAGCAGGAGCGGCTTACACGTGTCTGCCCAGTCTCCCCCCCTCCACTCTGTAAGAGGCTGTAAGAGCTGTATGAGAACACCGAGGAAGAGGCCTTGTGCCCATTACCAGCTGCAGCTGGTGCCTGGCAGTGGAGCCAGGCCATGTGTAACAGCCAAATAGCTAGGTATAGCTCCTCAAGAGCAGCTCACTCTGTGCTATTATTCATCTCAAGTATTTTTGAAACAGATTTTTTTTTTTTTTTTTTTTTTTTTTTTTTTTTTTTTTTACTGCCTGCCATTTTGGTCACATCCAGGTCCATATTACAAGGTGCCGAGTAACAGCTTATAAACCACATCGAGTAATGGCTCCGGGGTTTGTTTACCAACATCCACTAGAGACTCCAGCTTTTCTGTAGAAACAGAAACTGAGCCCAGGCTTATCCAGGTATCAGGCTGTCACATTCCTTGGGGCCTGCAGAGCAAACTGGCCTTTGTGAAGAATGTTTACCATGACTGTAAGGCAGCTGTGTTTAGAGAATCATTTCAGGAAAGTCTAGAAATAGCCAGCTAGATTTCCATAATAGATTCCTACCTAATTGTAAGGGAAGAATAACTGCTCATCAGTCGCAGCTTTGCATCCGTCACAGGTAATGCAATAGGATGGCAGTGGCAAGACTCTAATTTAAGAGTTAAACAAGCATGTAGGGGAGTTTTCAAGGTCCAAATCTCACCCAGCACTCAACCGTAACTCAGATTTTAATTTATTCATTATTTCAGGATCTGTTCCTAAAAGATTAGTAAAGGAGCCAACTTGTGTAATCATGATCTCTGCACCAGTAGTGATTTTTCCTGCTCAGCAGGACTGTCACAGCTTTTTACTCCTGCTGTATGAGGGCTGTGATTACAGTCCATTTTTCTTCAGCTATTGGCGGCTTCCAGTTTAGTAATTGTGGAAAGATAAGATTTAGGGTACAGAAGAGAACTGGCCACAGACTGAATTAATTAATATCTTTGGTTTCTTTAAACAGCCTGAAAGAAGACATGCAGAGAAGCATGGGGAAATTTTATTTTATTTTGCCTCATCATTGCTTCAGTTCCATAATTTCACGTCTGGTGATCTAGACGGAGGCTTATTCTTGCTTCAGGACAAAAGTAAGTTTTTACTGTAAGCAATCTCTTCTGTGCAAGGAATCCTGACCAATTTATATATACAAATATATATATATATTTCTGAACTGCAGCAGCTCTCAATCCTGAACAACTCTTTTTCCATGTGGAAAAGGTAAAAGAGGCAGCTAAACACAGAACATGGAAAAGGCCTGAGCAAACTGCCAGGGAATTTTTAAAGATGTGCAAGTTACTTTGTACATCGATGTTGCGTCAGCTCTGGGGCAGAGTGCCTTTAACTCACTCACAAATACTATTTTAGCCTGGGATGGACAGGCCCTTTAATTGGACAGGCAAATAGATTAGCTGTATTTTTGTTTTGCTTTGGGGATTTATTTATTTTGCTAGAAACATATTCTGTTTTTCAATGGCTCCTACAGACATCGGGGGATATTATTAAAATAAACTTATTTTAATCACCTTCTTTGAAATGTGAAACTTTTCTCAATCTCCTGTAACGAACTCAAACTTTCAGAATTTCCCACCAGAAAGCTATAGCAAGTTATGAATTCTTCACAATTTTATCAAACTCTTTGCTTGGTCATTTCCACTTTTAATTTGACTGGCTATGAGGGTTCTCCCCTATGAGGATTGTCTCCCTGTGGCCTTTTCTAGTTTTGCTGCCAGCACTTATTTATGACTAAATTATCATTAGAACAAAATTAGTTAAACTAGCTACACAAAATCATATTTGATAACTGAATGAAATATCAATTAAATATAATGATAAACTGATGAAATAGACAAAATATTTATTTTCTCTGTACAACTGCAAAATGCACTATTTTAGATGACATAGGGACAAGTTCTACCTTATGGTTTACCTGCTCTGCTTTCCAGAGAGAGTAGAAGCTACCAGAAGGTATGAAAGTAGCTTTATACTCTATAGCAAATGACAATTGTCTTGTTTAATTCAAACTCTAGCAGCTTATGCTTTCACTCAGGAGTTCCTTGACTCAGTTCTTTGATTTATAATGGCCTGAACAGTAACTGGCAAACATACACTTGCAAAGGAGACACAGAAGCCAGCAGCAGCCAAACGGACACGTTTGAAGGCAGAAGTTTGTTTATGAAGCAAAAGTACAAATATGTTTTTTGTTTGTTTGTTTGTTTGTTTTTAGGTAACTACAGGTCAAGACGTGATGGAAGTACTGTAAGGGAAGAAAATTAGTCATCAACTGTTTGTGCAGGGTTTCACTAGGAGGAGCCATACCGTATGTAACGCTCAGAGCTGTTTGCAATTACTGTATGCCAGATCTAGTCCCAGGGCAGCATTTTCGCTATTTATCTTTTTAATGAAGACTTTTCAAATAGATCAGAAGGCAAGTTTAACTCAAGTTACTGTGATCCTTTGATTTCTCAGTACGTTATTTACAATTATAGACTTCATTCTGCCACCAAGAGGTCAGTAGCTATAACTACCACATCCACACACTTTATGTAGGGCTGCAGTATTTTGTTAAAAACAAAACAAAACAAAACAAAAAAACACCTATATCTTCCTGTAAATTTTGTACAACGATAATCACAACAGATATGATTCTGCCTTGCACTTAAACTGCAGTAGAAGTAAAAGGCAATAAAGACACTGAGGAGTCAGGAGTGGGAGCAGGACGTTATTTGATTTCTGCTGATGTTCATCCCTAGGGAAAGCACGACTGTTAAAGGACTGAGAATGGCACAGAGCCACCCCAATCCAGGTTGGAAAACACAGGAGAAGGAGTGAGTAATGAGTCAGGCTCCTTTGGGAGCTGCCCAGGGTTCCTGTCATTGCAGTGTTCCTTCAGGAAGACTAGAGGTCCCTGTGGACTTGTAGAGAAGATGGCTACGGCTCAGCCTCCTGTTCTACTTACCCAGAGGTGAGTAACGCTGCATGCCTGCTTCTGGGCTGCAGGAGTAAAGGTCCATAACCTCACCTTCCTGCTCAGTCAGGGCTGGGTTGAATCTTCCATGGAATTTAAATTAAATTCCTAAGGCAAGCTCTTTACTGAATTTATAGCAAAGTCTGACCCATGCTGTGTTTACGTGAGGATGTCCTTTGTTTTGTTGGGTTATTGCTTAATTACTAAATAGAGAATTATTAAGTACAAATTTCATGACATGCAGTATTTCAAAATGACATGTACTGAAAAGCCTTATTTACATCTACCACACTGACATTTAACTCACTTTCCATTATTCCTGAGGCTATTAATGTAAGTAATTACAGGATGCAACATGTCTAATATTGACTGTATTGTGGAATAAAGTGATGTTGAGCTGCTAGAGTGTGTTTTATATTAACTACAAAAAGCTTCTGATACGTTTAATGTAACTATAAATCTTAAGTCAAATGCTTATATGTCTCTTTTATGACCTGAATAAACTCTGAGGTAGAAGCAGGGCAGCTGAATAGTCGCTCACTGCCAAACCACGTATTCAGCTGAATATGCACTTACAATATCCTTTTCATATTGAATAGAAGCAGAAAGACAGAAAAAGGGCTGAATATTTTCTCTAAACGAAGTAATTTCTTTCCAGAACACTGAGTTTAATGGCAAAAAAAATCCCTGAATAAACATTAACTTTAAAATCAAAAATATATAAACAAAACATAAATCAATCAAAACAGTATTATTTTTTCAGTGGAAATCTAGTCCATGCTCGTGATAAGAGGTACTCTACAGGTTTTGATGCTTTAACTGTTGAACATCCGGGAATCCTGTGGCCTGGGGAATGCACACTGCTTTTCCCCAGCGGCTGAGCTGGCTCTGGTACAGAGGAGGTCACCTCTGGAAGCACAAGCATTTTTCTTTTTTTACATGGGCTGGTGCGGGAAGGCTGGGCTGGAAGGATGATGGACATTTGGAGGTGCGGCACTGGGGACACTTCCAGCAGGGACACAGCTGATGACATGATTTCAGTTGTCTTTGTGCTTGGAACCTGCTTGCATGTGGAAAAGCTAAACCTCCAAGCTGAGCCCAAGCACAAAACTGGAATGGGAAAAGCATGTGCTGAGACCAAAGTAAGGATGAGGTTAGTGTCTTTCCAGGGGCACTCTTGATCCTGTCTCCCTGGATACCATGACATCTGTGTGTCCCTGAGTCACCAGTAGGGATTTGCAGAGGTTTCAGTCCCAGGTACCTGCATGGTGCCCTTGAGGAAACATGGTGAAACACTGGGTGTGGCTCAAAAACTTGCAGAGGCAATATGGAGCAAACCAATTTGACCCAGAGAAATTGAGTTAAGTGCCAATTGCATTGAAAATAACATTTAAACCCAGAGACAGATCAACTACTAGAAAGCACAAGCCCCTGCTCCAATCAGTTCCTACAGAAACTAGCTCATTTGAATGGGAAACTTCAGTACAATATGACCTTTTAATATTAAACACGTCAACATTTAAATTGATGGTGCAATTTTTTTAGAGCTATTTACAAGGGGAGTATTTCCCTCTGAATTTGTAATAAATCATGTAAGACATCTTTTCATTCCATTCCCCTTTAAAAAGAAATATTTGGTAGTTTAAAATGTTAATGTAGTGGAAAATCTAAAGGGAAAAATAAAGCATCAATAGGCTATTTCAGCAGCAGAAACCACCTGGGACGTGCTTAACCTCCTAAGCTCTTCTCCAAATTTATTTGGAAAGAGGCATATAAAGAGCTCATCACTTTCCTTCTCCATTTTCATGTGCAGAGCATATGAAATAGTTTACCATCATACTCACACTCCAACCTGATACTGACAGCAGGCTGAAGTAACTTGAGATCACTATTTCTTCCTCCTTATGACAGTTCTGGAACATTTGGTTGACTAATTACCTTGTTACTAGTCAGCATATTTTTTAATATTTGACTTTATTTATGAATGTATATGTATATAAGGGTAAGAACCACACACATAGGATACCATTTTAAAACAGAGGATTATTATGCCGCCATGTTTGCAGCCTTTCCCTGTGCTTATCTCTTGTACAAGAACTACACAGGCAAGAGAAAGTTCTACTCATGTCCAGTACTTCACCTCATCCATCACTCAGTACAAGCCAAACTGAAGGACTCATGTGAAGACGTGATCAATCTCCTCTTCAGTTCAGTGCAAACCTTCCCCTGACTTGAAGGGTTAATGGAATAAACTTAAAAGCATGAACAGAAGTTATGGGGCATCAGGCAGTGTGGGCTATCCCCCCTCTTCTCCTCAGTTTAAATCACATTTGCAGTTAATAAATCTGTACAAAAATATTTGTCGTCAGTTCAGCTCTACCCTTCCAAACATAACAGACAAATTCTGCCTATGCTGAGGGACTCAGTATGGCACTCCTATTGCAAGCAACACTCCCATTACTGTTAACAGTAACCAACCAAGTGAAAACTCCACATTTCAAATGAAAATTAATTATAAGGATGCATGTGTGACAGTGGATGGCTGTCTGTGTTTATATGTGTCTCTGTGTATATATTTGTTTACTTATTTCTTGTCTTGAAGATAAAGCTTTTAACATATACAAATTTTAAAACATTATTTTTAAAGGTTGAGCCCTGTAGGAGCAGCATGTTCTCCTCCTGCCCCCCCCCCCCCCCCCCCGCTACTATTTTTTCTTTTCCCCCAGGAGCACCTGGCTTGGCAGACTCTTGTAGGAGTATTTGTTCTGAGCTCGTCAGAGGTAGCTCAAAAAGAAATCCATGAGGTGGCCCCAGCTCTCTGTCCTCTCCTTCAAACCCCTGCTGAAAGACCATTAAAAAGCTACATGACACTGAAGCACAGCATTGGCATTAAGAGCACTGCATATATAAGCATTTATCCAGCCAGAGAAAGGTAACATTAACCTGACAGACTGCCTCCAGAAATAGAAAACTATATGTATGGGAAATAAATGCTTTATTTTTGATGGTAAAAATGTAAGTGGACCCTCCTGAAGGGATATAATTAAAAAATGTAGCAGGAGTAGGGAGGGGAAACATGGATGATGAAAGGCAGTTTTATCCCAGTAGAAGGCTTCCTTCTTCAGCATTTATGGGGAGGCTCTGTAGCTGCAGGGAGACTAAAGCAGAAGAGGGTAATGAGAGAGACATGAAGACTGGGTATTAAATGTGATAAGAGAGCAGCTGGATGTGGAAATGAGCATAAGGCTTTGAACTGAGCACCTGGGCAAAAGACTGAAGCTAAGCAGCTGCATTCAGGAGGTGGAGAGCTAGGCTGAGGGACCTAAGAGGGACTAGGACAAGAAATGCAGACACGAGAGACCAACGCTTTCAGGTAAGAGGCTAGTAGAGAAAAAGGAAGATTGGTGAATGGAACTGGCTGGGAAAAGGGAATGGCAACTGGCTGAGAGAGAAAGCCGTGGTAGGGAACAAGGATCCAGAGATGTAGAAGGAACAGAAATGGCACAGATGTGGTTTGAGGTGTGTAAGACAGACTTAGTGGGGAAAAAACATCTGTAAGAGACTGCAGCCTCTTCCCTAGACGTTCCAGATAACAAGGACCCTGTGTCGTGGCACTGCTCCGATGTCATCTCACAGCAAAAGTGGCCTCTGGTTCACAGAGGAGTTGGCAACTTTACATTGCTACAAATTACCCCATCAGCTCAGAGGGCATGATAAGTCTGTATGGAGAAGCTAAAAGCTAACCCCACTAGTGTGAGGCATAGAGGTGTTAATATGATGCCACATAATAGAAATTTTGTTTTTCCACTTTGCTTCATTAAGAACCTAGGAAATTACCTACAAACACTCTGTTAAAAGAACTCTGTGAGCTGCCAAAACAAACACTCAGAAGTTGGAAAGTGCCAGAGCTGAAGCTGTCTGTGCAGTTTTTCCCCATTTACACATATGCATAGGGAACACATCTTTATTTGCAGAAAAAAAGGTACTTTTCTCCCACATAAACTGTCAGTCTGTGCTCAGCCCTGGGTTCTGTCAAGATGAGTCAGGATTGTGTAAGAGGTGCTATAGTCACATTATCTATCCATTTGCTGTAGGCTCAATAATGTGTTTTGAATACATTTGATTAGGGCAAACCAGTAGGAGCTGTCTTGCTTAAAGCTGTTGAATACTAATCTGAAGAACTGGATACAACCCTGCCTTACTGTGCCACATATCTCTTCTACTTGATAATAAGTTCTTACACCAAATTTTGCACTGATGGTGACTAATTGCTTGTTCTCAGTTACGTGGATACCTGCCTTGAGACTCCAGGGTCTGATCTGGAAAAGGGCTGAGCACAAGCAGCTGCAGTAGAACTCAGTGGGAACTCTCCTCTGAATATCTAAAGAATTACATAATGGTAAGTACCCTGACAAATTAGAACCTGGAGTCTGAAATAAAGCTCCCCAAATCACTGCACCTCTCAACTCTTCTGTTACCCAGCTGTAAAATGGGGATGATAATCATAAGGGAGATCTGACAATAAATACACATTCGTGAACTGCTTAGAGACTACAGTCATTAAGACCATGAGAAGCTTTGCAAATTAAATTAAAAACTCTTTCTTCAGATTAAGATCAACTAATCTGTGGTAAATAGGCTTTTAGGCCACATGTTAAACATATGGAGAAAGGAAAATATTGAATGGCTTTTCAATAAATGAATGCTGCCCATCCTGAGTGATGAAGAGGCAGCGATCCTGTGGGAAAGGCAAGAAGTGGTCATGTACTCAAGGATGGCATCACAAACATGTACACAGAGGGAGGGTATTTAAATTCCATACTCCGAAAGCTGGCTATTCGAACTGCTGGACACTTAATGTCACAAATTGCTAATATGATTTTTGTGTATTGAGTAATGGCAATAATAAATGCTTAAGAATTTTCTTTTCTTTTGAGGGAGAGATTTACTGATTGAAATCAAACTAAACATTATACATATGTGCTATTAGCTGACCCTAATCCGACTCAAAAAAAAAAAAAAAAAAAAAAAAGAGTATGTGTATATACTGTTACAAAAACCTAATAGGAACTGGGTGACTGCCATATATTACCTGGCACACAGAAACTGTAAAGTCTGCTTTCACCATCAGAGTGTGACTTATCATCTGGAAGTGATTTAGTTGTGTGGTTACCTTTGGATTCCAGCTCTTTTTGGTTCTTTACTAGAAAGCAAATAATGATGGAGAATAAGACTTTAGCACTATCAAGTAAACAAATAATTGGGCTGGAGATTTCAAAACCAGAGGTGAGAAGTGATTTTGAAGCTATTCAAAAATCTGCAGGTTTTATCCTCCATGGTTGTTATTAAAAGTAGTTATAAAATCCAGATCTCTGCCCTCCCTCGCTCCCTAAACTTCTCTTTCCTTTACTATGTGGTATGCAGGGAAGAGTGCTTGAAATACGCTGCTGCTCAGCTCTGCAAAGTTTGTGTCCAGAAAGTCAGTTTGTTTTCTGAAGTAATTTGCAGTGTATAGATCTATGCTTTTCTTTAAGTTCACACATATGTAATTTCCGTCAGCATCACAAGGATCTACATGTATGTAACGAGGGGAAAATGTGTGCTACACTGGGTACTTCACAAGAGAATCTCTAAATGGGCTCACACTACCTCCTTCTGACTAAAACAGTTATGAAAACACCTCTGATAAATTTGCTATGACTAGTTCATATAGCAGGTGGCCCTCCAGTAGAAAGGGGGCAGTTATACTTGAAGTTGCTGGTTATTTCTGAACCAATGACAGAACTTCCAAGAGCACATCAGTCAGAAGATATCATTCTGTGTGGGTTCCCACCTTTCATGCCTACTGCACCCCCAAATACTTCTGCAGAATTATCAGGCACTATTCATTGAGCAATAAATAAATTCAGAGGAAAAGAAAAATGAAGAGATGGTGACAAGTGAGAAGATATTTTCTCATAGTGGAGCTTTAATTAGGTCGAAGAACTCCAGGGGGTTTTACACAGTGCTAGCTGTGTAAAGTACGGTGAGACTGTAGGAAGGACCAAAAAGTATGCCTTTGCTAATTTAGCAGGAAGAAGGGAAAGAAGAGGAGAAATGAACATATAGATGAACAGGTGAGGCTAGATAGTTCAACTGATGATTTTAAATGTGCTGTATCACAGGTATTGTTCTTTAGTACCTTCACAAACCTCAGTTCTCATGTACTCACTACAAAGTGTGTGGGAGGAGCATCTTAGACAACCTCAGGAGAACAAAAAAAGTAATGCTCGAAATATGTTACAGACATTCAGTGCTAAGTTCAAGTTCTACAAGTACTTCCAATTAGACAGTCAAATAAAAAAAATAAATCATTTATTCAGGTTATATTTCAAGAGAAATTTCTTCTCGGGGGGAAAGTGCAGCATTCTAAGTCTTCACTAAGAGGGGCTGCAGATTCTGTATTTCCTGAAGAACAAATGGGTGTGGAGTGCAACAGCATGTTGTGCTAAACAATTTGTCCATCAAGGACATCCATCCTTTTCTTTACCAACAATCAGACAATACTTGAATTTATGCCCAGGGCAACCATCCAGGCAGCAGAACCAGTATGTGTGATGCAGTATCCTAATAAATCCCTTGTAGCAGAGGAACGACCAACAACAATAATGAATTCATAAAAATGTCCCAAAAGCACCAACAAAATCAGTTGCCCGGCTTTCTGCTGCCTCCCTCTGGAGCCATTCAAAAGGTTTATCCTCCTCTTTTCTGAACACCCAATCCCAGTCCATTGGGACCAGGCCCATCGTGATGGCACAGCCCTGCAGCCCCATCCACGTCCTGACCCTGTGAGCACAGCCCAGAGCCAGGGAGACGTTATGGCATGACAGTGTGAGAGACACCAGGGTAAGGGGAGCCCAGCGAATCTCACATCCAGAGCACAATCCTTACACTGTGCATCTGTGACTGACAGCACAAATAGACTTTGGCTTCCTTATTTTTTTCAGTTTTACAGAAGCAGATTTAGATTATGTGAGAGAGAAAATAAGTCGGATTATGACCAGGTTAGGAGAGGTGTTTGCGCCGGCTGTTACCTCCCATCAGCTGAGCTGCAGCAGCTGAGTGTAAGAGTGCTCTTAGCACACTCCAGCTGCAAGGCAAGATGTGCTGGGTGTTAACTCACCTTCATGGGTATGTGCAGGGCTTCACCAGCAAACTGCTGGAAATTCTTCCATCCTTCTTCCCAGTGTTAGAGAGAGGAGACTGACAGGCACAAGGAGACACCTACTTCATGATTAATGAGTTATGAAAAGACTTATTTTATGTTGTTGATCTGCAGAAGAGTAAGGTGGTTAACATATCTCACCTCCTCTGCAGGTAAAATTGTCAATAATGTATTTTAGTTACAGAGACAGAATTGGATCTTTGACTAAGCAACTTTCCAGAGCTATACAGCTGGCAATGTTGTTAGAAAAAAAAAAAAAAAAAATACCCAGGAGATACTTTTTGGTGAAGACTAGATAGATAGATACACACACCGATAAATCCATGCACACACAGAAAGTGACCAAAGAAGGCTGATGTTACAAATTTTCTTTATCACATTACCTTATAAAGGTAATTACCACTGACCCTTACAAAATTTTCCCTTATTTGCCTCAGGCATGATAATTCCATGTAGTAGTGTTTAAGGTTATGTCTAAAACACGTCTTCTTCCCTCCCTTGCTGCAAGCAGGCACCGGCTGATACTGTAGGAACACATGTGTGTTACCAGCTTCTGTACATTTAGTGACCAGTGAAACTTCCAGACATGTCCTTTCTGTACTTTTTTATTGGTTAAGTTCACAGAAAACCCACTTAATTATTTCATAATGCCTTCATGAATCAAGCTTTTACAGTGCAATTCAAGTTGCAGTAAAATAAGTGTGCTTCATATGGTAACAATTACAGGCTAGATTTATAAAAGCATCACACACTGTTTGCATTGGCTTTTCTAACTGCTTTATTCATAAAACAGTGTTAATGCACCTAAAATAAATTCACCTTCCCTCTGAAACTCATTAAACTCGTGTGTCTCTGCACAGATAATTCTTTGGTCACCATTTAGCCCAGGAATGTGTCATGTAAAATAAGGATGATGTGTTCCTGCTCGCCCTCTCTCACTGCTCAGCCAGCCAGGCAGGTGTGTGAGCTAGGCATGGCTGGAGCCAGGTCTACACTGTCTGTGTCTTACAGAGTTTCCAGTTACAGACATCAGGGATCATCCACGGCAGACTCAGTCCTCCCAGAGAGCAAAAGGCTGAATTACCACAAGGATCTATCACACTATAATAGGAAACCAAAAAGAGTTTAGCTTTGAAATTCTAACACTATCCCATAATTTCTCATCTATGTTGCAAGTTCAAGTCTGCTCTCTTCCAGTGGCTTCAATGAATGTCAGCTGTACTCACACATCTGTAAGATGTTATTTATACCTGCAAGTCTAGTGGGGTCAGAGAAACGTAGAAGTGATGTAAGAGAAGCCAGTGCATTGCCTTGCTCTAAGTTACAGCAGGATTGCCTGCAGTACAAGGAGGCCTGCAAAAATCTTCAGACGGTAGTGCCAGAAAATTGTTTTTACACATAATGTTTCATTTGGGTGGAAAATTGAATAACATTTATTTTGTAATAAACTTTGGTTTTCTTAATTAATGCAATCTGACCTTTTAAAAGTAATTTTTGGCTTTACACTAATAAGACAATTTTATTTTCTGTTTTCTTGTTCCTCTTTCACAGTATATATATATATGGACATACACACGCATACAAATTTGTTTAACATTTTGTAGAACATGGTATTACAAAGAAGCAGTAAGATTTAAGTTTTTGCTGAAGAAGACTGCATAAGCAGGACATCACTGCTTTTCAGCTCAGCTTTCCTCTGAAGATCCATAGAAACCGTAGTGTTTCCTACCAAATACCAAGTGAATTTCCTGATTGGAACATGTGATCAGCTTGGAAAAAGCGTGCTCTTGTGCAATCTGTTTCCTGCCCAAGTACAACTTTGCCTTTGGCTAAACTAGCACCACAAGTCATAATCAATTAAAGTTCTTGTTTTTCCTTTTGGAAGCAAGCACTCAAGCTTTTTTGTGAAAGTCTTAATGGCAGGTATATGTGTAAGTGTGAATGTTTTCCTATGTCATTCATATTAATGAAGCCCTGCAGGTGTATTTGGAACATTTTTTTTTAATTATTATTATTTTTTTTCTGAAGATCTCTCTCCCCTCCCACTCCCCCCCACCCACCCCAGCATCTGTGTATAAAATCACATTTTGTGGCCAATCTGGAATTCCATAACCCTGATCAAACCATGAACTTGTACCTACTTTAATGTCTGTTCTGGAAAAATACTGCAGGAAAGACTCAAACAATTTATTCTGCATTAGAGAAGAAATAGACTACTAAATGGGGCATACAAGTACTCCTTCAGATTAACCTAATCAAAAAGAATTTGTTTCATCTTCCCACACTTGGATAATAGATGTTGACAAAGCCTCTGAATTATTTGGCTTCAAGCCTAGCTGAAACTTCTCTTAATGGTGAATATGAAATAAATGTTACAAATGTGGCTCAGCCTTGAGCAGCAAACTAAGAATTCCCTACAAATAGGTGGTAGAGCAGTCACTCCTGTAACCTGAGTTTCTGAGGTTTTCTGAAATAAAAGCAAAGAAATCTGATAGGAAAGTACATTACATTTCCCAGAATGAATATTCCCAGAGAGCTCAGTAAGCCTATTGAGATCAATGGAAAGGCTTTTCTTCTTTTCTCCAGGATTTGTGTCAGTATTCACATTTTCCCATAAGCAATGTGGTTCAAAGCCTACGAACATCTCTTCCTGGACTGTTATGAAATCTTAGTCCAGGAATTTGGGAGGAGTAACACAAAAGGGCTAGTCTAGAGAGGTTCTTCTTCAGAGCATTGATAAAACAAGACTCACTGTGTTTAAAACCCCCAAATTAACAATGAATTAAATTCCAATCAGAAGCAAAGTAGCAAAATGTACCTCCCTCAGAAAAGCTGACATTAATGGTGATTAATTTACAGGTTGTAACCATCACCTCACAGAGCTAGAAATTCTGCAAACACAGTTTTCCTAAAGGCACTGCAAAAATACTCTTACTTTAGACCACTCAGGGTGGAGCACCATACCAGTGTGTGGTCTTCTCTTTCTTCAGAGTTGCCTTTCCTGGGACACATCACAGATTCCCGCTTCTTCTCTTGGTTCCATTTACGTTTTAAGAGGCTTCACAGTTTCCTGGTCTCACAGTACACAGATTCAGTGGTGCCACATTCACCAGAGCTTTTAAAAGCAATAGGAAGTATTCTCTAATAGACCAAAGGTCCAACCACTCCAAAGTAACATGTCTCCAACAGTGGCCCAAAATAGGTGTGTGTGGAGGAAAAGAGTAAGTGAGAGCTCATGTGCTGCAGCAGAACTTTAAGAAGGAAAATAATAATAATAATAATAATAATAATAATAATAATAATAATCCAAAGCTTCAATTCAACACCTTATTGTCTTCTTGGAAAAAAAAAAATAAAATAATAAACAAAATAATGTGATTTTTGTATTGCATTATTCTTCATATGTTTTAGGGGAGGTACATTATGGAGTAAAAGATCTTACAGTTTCATGTGCCTCTATTATTTTACGCCCATTGTCTTCAGGTGGGTTTGCAAAAATCATGCAAAATATATGCAACATGTAACAACATATTGTCATGCAACTTATTTCTGCATGTTATATGTCATGCAACATATATCTGCATCTGTACTGGGAAATCTGATGTCCATGCACAGTAACTGTGATAACTACAGTTTTTCTGTGTCTTTCTAGGGGCCTTGTGAGGTGCTTTTTCTATCTGGGAGGTCAGAGATCAGAACATCTCTGTTGTAACAGGTGGTGGTACCTACCCATGTGATGTGTTTTAGACATAGGCAACAGATGTATTATCTAGATTGAATTAGAGAAGGCCAAATATTGTGAAATATATATATATAAACATTATTTATAGTGGAAATTATTTTTATTTTTTCCTATACAGTTGACACTGAGTCATGAACCTAGTTTCTCCACTACATTTTACCTTTTATAGTTTCTTACACCCCAGTGGATGAGGGCTGTAATCTGCTTTCACCCTGAAATGGCAGTGGCTTTGTATCTGCTTTACACAAGTGTATAGGACTTTTTCAAGACGGAAAGCGCTGAAGATGCAAGCATTGGATTTCGGCAGCTAGAAATGCAAGTTAGTTGTATTGGTGCTGGGACAACCAGGAGGGTCTGGACCACTGCAGCTGCTTCAAATCAGCAAATGCGCCTTTACTCATGCCACAGATGCTTCGGCCTTTTACCTCTAGAGGGGGATAGATACCTGCGTAGAGTTTGTAGTGCGGTGAAGGGAAAACCCGGGTCAGACCATCACAGGGACAGTATTTTCTGCCAAGTTCACTGTAAGTGAATAACCTGGCAAATACACGATATTTATCGTAGCTGGAACCGCTGATCTGTGGGAATGCCTTGCAGCAGTCCCTGCTCTGATACAAACTGAGGGCCCCTTGGTATCACTTGATTTTCTGCTTAGGGTGTGACTGCAGGCTTTGAAAATGGGCTAAGAATGGTCCTGAAAATCTGCTCTTGTATTTGCTTATGTGCTGTCCTCAGAGCCTCACTTCTCTGTGTTGATGTTAAAGCCAGGAGGTGTAACTTGCTCTCCTGCCATGCCCTCAAGAGCAAGGCAAAATGCCTTGCTCTATGCCTGCTTGAGTGTACAGGAGCTCTAGTGAGGGCACAGAGGGGGTTACAGTGAGCAGAGGCAATACTGCTCCTGTGAGAATGTCTGTCCTGCAGCTCCACAGAAATGGTAAGTGGCAGGATTGTAAATGTCCCTGTTTATGCAGAGTATAAACAGAGGTAATGATTATAAATAATTCATCTTGCCTTTCTCATTCCTGTCTGTCAGTCAAGAGAGATAAGGGAAAAGCATGACAGCTAGCAAGTATACTGTGTATAAATGATCTCCAGATGGAAAATGAATTTAGCCACTTATTCAGAATTTCCAGATGTTTGGAAGCCTTGGACAAAACATATGTGTGTATAAACAGCATGCCTGGAGGCGTCAGACTGAGCACAGTCCTGCTGTATGGCTGGCTTATGCACGTGCAACAAACCTGATGTGCTCACAGCCTGCTGAGGGTACTGCAGATGGGACGGGCAGCTATGCACCAGCTGCTTGGTGGATCTGCTCCATCCTACAAGTGCTGGGCCAAGGAGCACCTGCTACACAGCAGATGCACACAATTTTGGGACCTGGATTCTCCTGCAGAAGGTGGAGATGGTCCTTCATTTGCAGGCAGGGGAAGCAGCAGATCTCTCAGGACCTATCCTGGCCATGGGTAACATTTACAGCTTGTATTTGCTTGGGATCCCACGATGGGATTTTGATAGTGTCAGCCAACATGCAAAACTAAAGGACTGCAGAAATTTTGATGACAATGAAATAAAAATTTCCCCCCTTTTCTGCCCCAGAAAAAGCCTAGAGTTATTGAGAGGAAAAATATTCTAAGCCCTGTGAGTATAGGAAACAAAATAGCTATTATACTATATAGGAAATAAAATAGCTGCTATACTATAAGTCCTGAAATACTGTTTTGGAGGACTAAGATGCAGCTACAGCAGAATCAAATTAACTTTAAATTAAAAATAAATAAATAATCAATGTTCCTGCTCCCTCCCCCCAAAACAAACAAACAAACAAAAAATAATTTTCTTTTTTTTTTTTTTTTTGCCCCCAAATTTTACAATATATAGTGCTCAGTTTGTGAGAAAAAAAAAAAAAAAAAAAAAAAAAGAAAGAAAAAGGAAAGAAAAGAAAATAAACTGATTTTTTTCCTCTCTATTATCTCTCTCTTTTTTTTTTTTTTTTCCCAATGAGTCATGAAGAGTCAGCTCAGACACATGCAGACTGTACTCTGTATTGCTCCCCCCAAAAAACGCCCAGAGTTCAATACCTTGTGTTTCTTTCCAACAGCCTCCATTTCCTTTGTGCATTCCAGAGTGCAGCCCTCTTGCTGGCAATGGGGGCTTTCCGCCAATGTAAGAGTGAAGCTGACATAACACACATGCTGTGTCAGTTGGAGTTGATATTTTAGACATCCCTCTTCAGGGACAGCTTTGTGCCTTCATTCACCTACTTCACCCTCAATTCCCACTCCCAATCACCTCCTCCTTAAAGGTTTTGATCTTCCAGCAATAACAGAGAAGGAAATTTTAAGGTTGCACACTAATTTTATTAAGAAATGAGCCATCAAGGAGGTCTCCCTTACTTCACTACTGAGACTTTCATAGTTAGTAGTTCTCTCATCCATGCAATGTTTGGCTGGTTTTGGACATAGTAAGATTTTAAAGCAGTAATCTGTATCCAGAACACAGAGATTTCCCTCCTTATTGCTGTCTTTGATGCTTCAACTGATTCCTCTTCCAAAGGTCATGAATGACCTTACAGAAGTCAGTATAAAATTTTGCCTATGTTGACTCCCTTGATCTCAACCTGTTATATTGAAAATCTCAGTTATCAAGAAATGAATGGCAGTTGAGTTGCAGAAGTTTACGATATCCCTTTTTCATTTACTTTTGTGACCTTGAACAGACAAGAAGACCCATCACTATCAATGACAGCAACAACTCTCCTAGGCTTGCTAAATTTTTTCCTAAGAAAAAAAATATCATAGCATTCTTAAGCATTCCCAGGTTTACTTAAGAACTGCTTGTGTTTTTTCTTTTTTTTTTTTCTTTGTTTGTTTGTCTTCTGGAAAATCTCAAAAGGCTTGGTGTTGTAAGGTCAGTCTTTCTGAGGTTGTGAGACAAGCCTGGTTGCCTGAATAATTAATGTATGTAGCTTTGCCTGTTTGAAAACAAAAAATACCAATTTGCTCTGGTTCTGAAATAATTTATGGCCCCCCACAGGGCCTGGGAGGAGAGGTGTTCTGGCAGGCTGGTTCACTGGCACCATGGCATGGAGATGGGTGGTGGGGCTTTGGACAGCATGATGGGGATGGGGCTAAAACAAAAGAGAAAGACCATTCTCATGTAGTCTGGTGCATGGTGAGATGCCCAGAAGTTTCCTGGGGTTTCCTGTGACTAGTATAGATGGGAGAGGAGCATGTAGCACCCTAATGTGCATGGGGTCCAAATCATGGGGCTGCATGCTTGAATCTCATGCTGACACATGGAGACTGGATGTGTTCAGGTATCTGTCCTCTGCAATCACCTGGATAGAACGAAAGATCACGTTACTTTACAGTCCATTTTGTTGGGCAGTTTCTGTTTTAAACACGCTTTTAAACCCAAGAGGAGTGTAGTCAGGCAAGGAAAAATACAGACTTTCATAATGTTTAAAATTGAAGGTAAATCTCTCAACTGCTCATTGGAGAAGAGTTGTCTTGCAGGAACCTGTCAATCTCTGCCTTACAGTGATAGTCTAACCATATTTTTGGTATGAGCAATCACTGGTTGGACAATATTTATTTTTATTAGAACAGAACAAAACTGGGAATTTCTGTTGCTTTTACTTTAAAAAAAAATCTTCTTGCTTAAAAGAAAAAGGCAAAATTTCTTGTGACATGAAATACCTCAAAAAGACATCAACAACAAGCTTCAATCTTTTTGCATTGACTTCAGTGCTTACAGTTTAGAGTATTTTATTATTTTGCTAAAGTCAAAACATTACAGCTGAATTGAAGTGTTTCAACTGTAGAGAAGCAAAGCACTTCAAGCTGATGAAATGAAATATTCTGATATTTTTTCCACTGAGCAATTTAGGTAAAATGTTAGAATCCTAGTGAGTCTCCAGACAACAAAGAGCCAGTAGTGGACTGCAGGAGGATGCATGGAGGGAGAGCACATTGCAGATCCATAGAAATAAATGGAATGGAAGGCTGACAAGAGCTTTTTACGTGCCAGTCTTAAAGGACCTTGTGTGGGAAGAAAAGATACTTTAGAAACAAGCACTTCTAGGATTCCCTTTCTCTGTAGTTGTCTTTATGCTGCCATGAAATGTTTCAAGTTGTTACAAACAAAGAACTGCAGTAAGGGTGAAAACAGACTGTTCACTTTGCGTGTCCAGGGTCCAACTGCCTACTTGGCTGATGTATGAGCCTCTAATGTCTAGGTGCTTTTTTTTACTTTTATGCCAGCTGGCCTACTCTAGAGAAGGCAACATAATATTTATGCACAGAACATGTACAATAAAAATCTAAATGCATTTCCCTGAGCCCTCCTTCTCTGAGCTCCCAACTGACTCCTGGTAAAGGGCATTAGCCAGTGGCACATATACCACTGGCTTCAATTAAACCTCCATGCACCACAAGAAGAACTATTTCTATCAACTCATTTTACTGAAGATCTTATATAAGAAAAAAAAAAAAAAAAAAAAAAAAAAAAAAAAAGTGCTGTTTAGTTCTAAGTCACTGTTGGACTGGACTGATCTCCTTCACAACCCAAGTGACATGGGACTGATTATTAGAGGAGAATTTCTGAGCTTCATTCCTTTAAGTGTTTGATGTTGCTGCTGTTGGTTCAAGCCAGCAGGCATAGCAAGAGTTGTTATTTTCTCAACAGATGTTTTTAGCAACCATAACATCACCCACCATCTCAGTTTGTCTTTCTATCTTTCTGAACAGGATCAGGCGGCCAAGTTTCAGGAAAATATCAACTGATTTCTTCCTGTACAAACCAGCATATTCCCATGAAAAATCCCTGCCATTCATGGCATTTAGGGCTCAGCTAATATTTCTTATTCTCCACTGCTCTTTCATTTGAGCCTCCTGAGCAATATTTATTCTTCAAGGCTGGAATGTGATAGCGTATTACTGTAAAAGATAGAAGTGCAGATTATTTAAACTAAGGGCCTTGCTTTGCCAATGAACATCAAAGTATGCTAAAGTGGATACAAACACAATGCAGATGCACTGGAAAGACATTTTATATTGTCAGAGCAAAGGGATGATGAGGCCTTTGTAGGGTTGGTGAGTCTCACAGATTTATAGTAATTTGATTTTTTCTTTTAAAGCCCCAAGTCCTGACATCATATGAACATGAAAGAAACTCAGCTTTCAAAAAAGATTCACTTCCAGCTTTTGTGTTGGAAGTATATTATTCCCCAAAAGGACATTAGGAGCCAGGTTGTCCATTACAATATGATTATAATTAGCTCATGATTAGAGGCAAAAGTATAGCATGTTTTTTGTATTATATCTGAAAATATATATATGTTGAATGTACTTGAAAATATTTGCTTGTGTGGTGACCTTAAGCAAAGATTTTAGTGAGGGTAATATATTGTTTCTGATGCAATTATATCATTTTGAACCACGTAACTCCTCTATATATTGATGTTGAACACTAATTATGGTAGTTCTCTTTAATAGGCTAAAATACGTCTGAGATTATGCTCCAGGCAAAGAGCTGGAGAGGAAGAGAAGTTCAAAGCTACAGACATAGAAATCATGCTGCTTCCTTGCAGCTTACTGCTTTCTTGTAGAAAAGGGATGGCAAGTAATTTGGAAAGACAATGGAAGGAAAAAAAACAGAGCCCTGACAGTGTCCTTGTTTCCACTGGTTGAAGGTACATAACCTGCTGACAGTACACTCTAGAGAAAAATTCCTACAGGCTGTGCCTAGCCTGCAGTTTTCAGTGTGTTGTTATTCCTGGTTTCGTGCCCAAAATTCCAATGTAACCTTCACCCTTGTCAGCTGAAATGTATTTATACCATTTTAATAACAAACGCAACTTTTAAGTTAAGTTAAGTTAAGCACCTTTTTAGGAATGGACACACAAGTTTATTACTGCAGATTGTAGGAGATGTAATCTGGCACTCACCACCTGTGTCCCAGCTTCCTTGCCATGGGATGGTCACACCTTACAGTAAGAGGAATGAGAAAAGCAGAAAATAAAGAAGGGGGCAGGGAAATTTTCTCAACTGAGAGTGGAAGCACCATTTAGCACAATCTTTTTGCAGAGTTCCTGCAATCCAGATGCTGCAGGGCCTGATTCTCATCTCTTTTATTTATTTGTATGGTGCAATTTTCTGGCCAGATGGGACTGGCTTGGTCATTCATCTGGGCTGGCATTGGACAGTCAGTGCTGGAGTGCTGCTGGATGCAGAGAAATGAGCTTTGGCTCTTACCTTCCCTGCTGCTCCTTGGCATGCAGCCTGTTCCCATGACATTATCTGAAGCTGGTGGTAGAGGCTTATGATTTATTTTTAAAGCAATATTTTCAAGCAATTATCTTCCAGCTTGCAGCTATAGACCTTTATACTCCCAGTATAACAATGGCTTGTTTCTGTAAATCCACTTGTTTAAGATTTCCCTCATGTGTGCACACTAAACACATTGTTAACCTTGACAAGCAGTTAAACACTTAACCAGCACTGCAAAATTTCCTCTCATTTTCAAGCGCTGTAAGCCTTCATTTCTTGTGTCTGTTCTGTAAGCCTGGCATGGGAAGGCAATAAAGGAAAAAATAAAATATCTAGAGCCAGCAACCAAACTGGTTTAAATCAGTGTAGCTCCACAAAGTCAATGGAGATATAGAGAAATACACATGCTCTAAATCTGGCTTTATAAAAAAAAAAAAAAAAAAAAAAACCTCAGTACTTACTGACTTTCACAGGTCTATCTGTACTTTATTTAGGTTTTACCTTTTGTGCTATGGGTTTTTGTTTTGTTTTCATTTGTTTTTTGTTGTTGTTGTTGTTGTTTTGTGTGTGTTTTTTTTTGTGTGGATTTTTTATTTGTTTGTTTGCTTTGAAGAGAAGACACTACTTAAAAGAGTATTGATAGCATATTAGTCAATATTGATTTTTATTGTTTCAGGTTGTCATAGACACCTTGCATAAATGCATTAAATTTCATACTGGCCAGTGAATATAACCTCTTCACAATGGACTAAAAATCTACGCTCTAGTTCTGTATTGTACTACTTTGTTTTAAGCTCATGTAACTTGTGTGGTTGGACTACAGATGCAGAAGAATAATCTGAAGATGCTCTGAGCCAGGCCCCTCTTGGCTATGTTTTAGGTCCCCAAAGCATAGCACACAATTCACAGGACAGTGATAGTCAAATTATGGACCTTGAGTTTCTGGACCTGGAAGAGGAAAATGGAAAATGTTGCTGTGGCGGTTACTGCACAAGTGAAAAACCAAACAGAGCATAAGAGGATCAAAAAATGAGGCAGGAAGAACACAAACTTAAACAGTCAGCATACAAAGATTAATTTCATAAAATAAAAGCTGGAAAAAATAAAAGAAGCAAACAAGGCAGTACAGGAAATCTCTAAAAATGTTGCTGTTGACACTAAAGGAAGACAAAGAATATTCTGGCTGCAGCTGCAATACAGCTGTCACATCCAAACAAATTAAAACCCTCTGAGGAGGGTTTTAGACACAAATACACAATAAACTGTAACATTATTTAAATTAAGAAGGATCTTTTCTCTGCATCCCAAGCTGAATACTTATTTAGAGTGTGAAAAAAGTAGTCTGGGAGTATCCAGTGGTATAAAATACCTTTATGGGTGCAAGGAAGCTTAAGATCTGCCCTTGTGGGTGTCAAAACATATCTTGTTACCGTCCTGCTGCCACTGCACAAATTAGATTTCTCCCCTGTTTTTCCATCTTTGTTTCAAGACTCCTGATCAGAGAGTCTGAGACTCCTGAATTTGGTGACCTAAGCAATCAGAAGATGCACAGATACACTTTTAAAAGCAAAGCTGCGGTATTTCCTGGAACTCCAGCCTGCTTGTTGCATGGTTTTTCAGACAGCACCGTACTGCAAGCGCAGCTGTGGTTCTGGCTGCTGCCAGGGGGTTGCTCACAGGAATCCCCCCGGCCTCCCAGTCCTATCTCAGTTGCACTTGGTGACCAAGAAAGTTTTGCATTCATTATAAGGTGCTTATGCTGATTCACAAAGCCATTGAAAAGCAGGGCCTGAGTTACCTTTCTGAGTTAGTGACTCTTTACTCCGCTGGTCACAGGCTGAGGTCAACTGATACAGGTCTCTGTACATCCTCAGTACTGAAATGCGTCACTTTGGGTGGTCGCTCTTTCAGCCATTGTACATGTGGCCCCCAGTGCCTACGGGCAGTATTGGCGCTGCTACCTTCCCCCTGGTTAAAGTCTAAGCTCAAATAACAGTTGTGCTCATCAGCTGGGAGCTGGATACAAATTGCTGTGATTTCTAAAGAAGCAGCACCCAAGCTCCTTTTTTTTTTTTTTTTTTTTTTTTTATTTTATTTTTTTTTTATTTTTTATTTTGATATGTGTTTGCAAGATAACGCACTAAAAATATTGTTGTCCTTTTCTCCCTTTTTATTCCTTTTTTATTTTCTATTTGCAAATGCAATTCCCGCAGTGGTACAGCATGATAGGATGCATAATACAATGATTTGAGCACAGATTAACTTTTTTCTACTCTAAAGTAAAACTTTGTTATGGACCAAAACATAGCATAACTTTACAAAACACTTCTTTGATTAAATACATAAAATAAAACAGCTGCTGCTCTAAGCAAACTTGAAATACTTATCAAATTAAATATGGATCATACAATGTCGTGCTGACTGTTTAATCTTAAAGGACTAGTAAATCAATGCAATAGATCAGAATTCGCAAAAGAAGTCAGCCTCCTGAACCCAGTATTATTAAACGTTACTTTAAGTTCTGTAAATCTGCTTGATGTTGAGCATAATACAAATGATTACGTGAGCTGGAAGTTTAACTGTATTGTTAATCAATGGATACTTTTGCTGACTGAATGAGGAACGAGGAAAGAAAGCATATTAAAAAGAAAAAAAAAAAAAAAAAAAAAAAAAAAAAAAAAAAGGATTGGAATGTCTCTGCTCCAGAAATAGTAAAGCAGCTTTGTTGTTTTGTTTCACTGTTGTAACAAATTCCATCATATGAAAACTATTACACAAAGGTTACTCATTATTAAAGGTACACCCCAAAAAGTCGTGGTAATGGAGTGTTGTCATGGGATAAATATATCTCACTTTGAAATCTTCTCCATAAATGCCTCAGTCACCACAGCTTCCATTTAGCTGCAGAGGGCTGGCAGGAATGTTTCATTTTAAAATTAATCATCCACTGTTCTTCCTTCCTATCAGGACACTTAAGAACTGCAATATGAGGGAGAAAGTCTTGGAGCTATGTTTCTTTGTTTTTGTTTTGTGTGTGTGTGTGTGTGCAGTGCCCAAGACCTGAAGCAAGAAGGGATATTCCTGAAGTTGATTTTGGAAATATTTTGAGAATTCCAGTAAAAATTTTCACTGAACTGCAGTACCCCTGAAGTAAGTCATTCTGACTAACAGAAGAACTGACCAATACATCTTTAAAGTGGTTAGTATTTGTTCTGTGAAAAGATGAGAGATTATCACAGACAAGATGGCCAAGGATATTACTTACAAGTATTCTAATTTAGGAAGGATGTCAGCACAAAACCAATCAGCAAACAAGTTATAAGATACTTAGCAGAGTTCAAAACTCTGTATATGGAGCTGACTAAACTCCTAAAGAAAACAGCTGATATCCAACCTTTCTCTGAGATCAGCTTGAAAAGGAGGGCAGAGATGTGGAGGGTCAGCAGCCATTTATTCACTGTTAGTTGCTGTGTGTTCCTCCTGCCTCCTGGCATTCTCTCCTCCCGTTTTCACTTACCCTCTGTGTTTAGGATTTGTTTGATGCCTGAACCAGCATCTTGTGAAGCCTGCTGGGGGATTTTCTGTCTGGTTCTGTAGGACCAGAAGCAGACAGGCTGCCCTGGTTTGGCATCCACAGGGTTTCAAACTGCTCACCAGTACAGGCTGCTCCTGCCCACTACAACATCAAGGGTAGTCAGCCTGACTCCAAATCATCACACAAGTACACTCAAAGTCAAAAATGCACACACACACACCTGAAAATATGTGAGTATTCATGAATGTTAGCCTTCACAAGGCATTGGGGCACAAGCTCAGCAGCCATACATCACTGTGGAGCTGGGCTTGAAGTAGGGAGTGCAGAGGACTGAAGTGGAGGTAGTGGGAAAACACACTGTATTTTCACATATTGTTAATTTCTGTACATCAATAAATGTTACTATTTCTATTATTTTAACCATGTTACTGCCTGGCTGAAAACTTTATGAGAAATCACTCCTGGACTTTTTATGGGAGCTTCAACAGTGTCATTTTGGAAGCTGTTACATGATATTATGTCACTGGGTCTGCAGGTGACTAAAACCTCAAAATACCCCAAAACATTTTCTTCTGAAACATTCTTGCAGCAGCTGTTTCCGCACATGATTTGTAACTTCTATGCCTTAAGAACTGTGACAGTTTAAATAGCTTTGGCGAACAAAAGCATGCTGCACACAGAAGTCTGGATCAGAAGCTCGCAGTAGTGTGGGTCAGGTGGTGAGTCCATTATGACTACGTGTCCCAAGTGCTTATTTAGAGGTTTTCACAGCATTTCATATGACTTAACACACTATTTGGATACTCACTAATTATACAGTGCACAACCACTGCAGTTGTATGAGATGCTTTAATCAAATATGACATCATTTTATAGACACAGAAATAGATAAAGGAAGCAAAACCGTGTGGTGAGAGCAGGAGAACTAAATAGGTTTAAAATGTCCTCCATTCTCACCTAACCTGTATTCTGTCAGACTATATAGCTATCTTGCTAGAGCTGGACTTTGATAATTACTGCACAAAAGAAGGTTTGAGAAAATCACCTGGGGAGACATTTGTTTTCTGACCATACCTGACAGTAGCTGCATAAACTGATGGCCAGCTGTTTCAAATAAATGATTAAATATCTATACTTGACCCAAACTCTGTCTGCCTCATTGGAGTCCTCATTGCCCCTTGAGACTAAGAAAGCATAAAGACAGCAGAATTAGGCCCAAGGATTTTACCAAACTCCCTGATCACAGGATAAGTCATTTAAAATAAGTCATATTTGAAGACAAGCTTCCAGCTATTGTCTTGTAATCAAATATTCCAGTCTGGGATTGTTTGGGGGATCTTCAGATGCTTTGCTGCTCAGTTTGGTGACTAAACAGCATTTAAAAAAACGCAGCAGGACTGAAAAATTGTCATATAACCTAATGGCTTCTTAACGTAAACTGTGATAGTATGGAGTATATATAACACTTGATGTTACTGTGAGAAAATGATCACAAATAAGACTTCAAATGAAAGCTGTCAAGAAGAAAAATGGAGGCAAAAAGAGCTAAAATGTGGGTTGAGAGAAGGGAAGAAAAATGGAAGAGAGCTGTGGAGACAGATGCATCATCTACTGTGAAGTTTAAGGACCACTATGTTAAATAATGAGCACCAAAAGTGTGTGTACACACTTTCATATATAAAGCATATCAAGTTGGATGTGTGTGGTTAGATGATTATCAGTTTGAGAGATTGTTTCATATGAAAATAAGCTACAGCTTCTTGCTGCACAAACCCAAAATAATCTTCCTTGCTACTTATATTTCTAGGGGCAAAACAAAAGAACACAAACAAGCAAACAAAAAACCAAAGCCCAGTATCAAGTCAGGGCAAAGCTGAACAGTTCATGTGCAGATTTCGAATTACATTTGTAAGTAGGGACATTTGAATCCAGGGTCTGGGGCCATGCACAGTCAAAAATAAATAAATAAATAAATAAATAAATAAGTTTCTATTGTCAGAGACTGGAAGTGATTCCTCTGTAAAGTCCCCCACACAGTGAGAGCTGGAACCGTAACTTCTTGCACAGCCAGAGCCTCTCTGCCATTTATTGTGTTCTGTGTTCTGTGCCAGAGCAAGCACTGCTTCACCCAGCTCAATTCTCTTTGAGGCAGCAGTAACTTCACTCAACAATTTAAAAGTCAACAATGTGCAAGTGAAAGCAGAATTCAGCTCAAGGGTGGCAAGAAACTGTGAACTGTAATTTTAACATGGACTTCCTGTGTTCGTATATTTTAAACCTGCAGTACCAGAGATAAATCTTGAAGTTGTGGAAACATTTTGATTTTCATCAGACACCTTTTCTTTCACATTTGCAGCTGAGAGCAATAAGTACCTTTTTGGCCTGATTTCCTAAAGAGCAAGGCTCACACAATCTTATTTTCTGCCTGTCATCTGGAAAAAAAAAAAAAAAAAAGTCTCAAACAATTTCAATAGATGGTCAGAAGTCTCAACATCAATTATGATCACAGGAGTTTCGTGAAACCTAATGGCTTGAGAGAAAGCCCAAATTATTGGCTGACTAACAGAAAACAAATATTTGGCTTGGCAGCAGCCTACTAGCCAGTCAGCACGTGAAGAGCAGCCAGCTAGCGTGCACCCAGCCAGAGCACTGCTACCTCTGGGTGACTTGGCACATCACAGAGGAAGGAAATAACATCTTATAAAAGTGATAAAAAGAACTTTTTTAAGTTTATAATTTTGGCTGCCAGCTTTATTCTAATAGAGGTTATATATCAGAATTTAATAGCATTTGGCCAATGGAGAAAACTTATCAGAATTTAACAATTACTTAAAATGCAATTGGTATGTCACAATGCAGGACAAAGAGTTATGCACTAAAATCCAATTTGCAAGCCATTCAAAGGACAAACTGTCTTCATGCCTTTGTGAAGGTCTGTTGAAGACAACTGTGTTAGTGAAGAGTACAGCTTCCCTAGGGGAAAATCCTGTCCTCTATTGCAGTTTCTGAACTGCTTAAATGTTGTGTTTTTGTTTTACTATTCACCCCATTTTCCTAGCATCATCTGCTTTGGTTTTGAAGCCCGACTCTCAAGGGGCTTTAGGCAGCTCATGCCCACTGAAATGAAGGAGTTAGGTGCCTAAACTCTCAGGGGGGCTGGGGCGAGGTCACAGCCTCTGCACTAGTCCTGTCCCTTTCAAGGATATCGGTCCTCTGTGCTCCAGACATACCACCTACACCCCTGAGCCTGAGCATCTTGCACAGATGTGCTACAGTAGGGATATGAAAGGTCCTTGCAGGCTTCAGCTGTGGCAGTGGACTTTGGGCCTGGGATCAAGTCCTTTGCCCTTCACCTGGAAGGCTGTGCAGGCTGAAAATGAAAATCCCCATCCTCTCAGCCTTTCCTGTGAGCTGAGGTCAAAGGAGCCCAAGGGGAGGAAAGCCCAGGCAAGTGTGCAGGCATGCTCATGTCCTCGTTGCATGGAGCCACACCATTTCGCCTCCTCACAAACTCATCCCAAAGGAAAGGGTGGCAAGGAGAGCTTGTCCCTTGCTGACAGTCCATTTGCAAAATAATTCCTCCAGGATGATCACACAGAGCAAATGAAAAGCTTGATCCTGAATCCTCTAGTGGTGTGGGTAATCCTTGTTGCAAGAGTAATATCTCTTGTTTAAATGCAGAACAGAAAATTGAGGGGTTCAGAGAAAGTGTAAGCCTTGGATAACATGCTTTGTATGCATCAGATTTAATAATTATTTATTTTTAATAAATGAGCTCTGTAAAACCAAAAGGAGACTGACGCAGCAGAGAATTGGAAGTTTCAAAATAACCACGAAAGAAAGAATAATAATTAATTTTTTTGAGGTTTTTGATAGGTCGAGGTTGATGTATACATGTACTTAGATTGGGGAATAGTAATAATAGCAATGAAAAGAAGAAATAAAGGAGCTGGGGAAAAAAAAATAATGTATTTTGTTAGGAAGTTTTAGTAAGTGGAAAAAGCTACAGCCAAAAACAAACAACACGATTCTACTGAGCAAGAGAGACAAATGCAATTTAGACAAATATACGGAAACCAATCCTTCCTGTAGAGAATACTACACTCCTTTCACAATACTGCCCTAATCAGAAAATGTACCATAATGAATGTCAGCTGCTAAGAGAAAATACAAGAGCTTACGGTAAGGTTCAAAGTTAAAGTTGCTTAGTTGTTGAGAGGGAAAGGTATTATTTTCAGGTGACGACAAAACTGTAAAATTGTGAGAATTTTCATTATTGGGAAAATGAAGTAGAGGATTTTTTTATTTTGTTTATGTAAAGGTGGAATCTTGTCTTTTTTTACAGTCAACTATAAAATTCACATTGAATTCTGTGAAATCAGGTTTCTCTTTTGGTGAAGCCAAAGTTCTCAGTATAACACCTCACAGATATGTCGTTTACAGAATGAAATTTTAAAATCCTGTATTCTAAAAAAGGAAGCTCTCAGTGAGGCATTCATTTGCCGGCTTTTTTGTGCTACTTGTCAAGTCACTCATTTTCCATGCCTCATTTCCCGGTCACCATCCTGCCGAGGTGCGTAGTCTCAGTAGCTTTTGCTCCCAAGGATTTAATCTAAAGCAGCCTGGAAAACTCAGCAAGGCGGCTGTTAGCACTGCCCCTTGCTCGTCTGGGTTAGTGCTATGGAGAGCTCCTCCTTGGAGCTGGGACTGCATAGGCTAAAGCCAGAATGCCACTTTTCTTGATGCAAATCTTTATTTTTCCCCTCCTCTGCCGAGGCGCAGACACAGTCACCTATTTCACGAAAATTTCACCGCGCATCCCGCGTCCATCGATCTGGGCAGTCTGCTCTGCGAGCCTTCACTGCGCACAATAAATGAGCCCATTCAAAAAATAAAAATAGACGGCAAGATAGAGAAAGCCCTGTTTTCTCAGGTGGTCGGAGGTGTTTTTAGCAGCCCGGCTTCCCCGGCTGGAGAAGGACCGGCGGGGCCGGTGAGGAGGGGAGCAAGGCAAGAGCGCGGCAGGATCCCCGACGGGAGCGGGGCAGGTCCGAGCCAGTCTCGGGATATCCCAGAAGGGCCGGGCCACATCTCGGGCTGGAAACCATGCTTTTCCTGCCCTTTTTCCCTTAACCAAACACGCTCGTCGGCGGGAGGGATGAAAAAGCGCTCTGTGAATAACGTGGAAACAAATAAATTTTTATTTCTTTTTTTATTTCTTCTTTTTTTTTTTTTTAATATTTTTCTTGTTTGTTTCTTTACCCGCTAGGAAAAGTGAAAATTCATTCCGAAGCGCTGGAGGGAGTCCCCGCAGAGGATCGGCGACTCGCAGCCGCCCGACTCGGTCCCACGGTGGTGCCGGGCGCTCGCCGTCCAGGGGATGGGGGGCGAAGGGGGCAGCGGCGAAGGGGCCTCTCTGTTAAAGGGTCCCGCGGGGGACAGAGCTCCCCCGGGCGCGGGGCCGTCGCGTCCGTCGAGGGGGTGAAACGTGACCCGGTGGACCTCGAAATGGGGCCAGGCAGCCGGAGCTGAAAAGTGTCCAAGTCGGTCTCAAGCAAAACAAGACATGAAACATTTCAGGTTATTACGTTCTGCCTTTGAAGCGAACTATTTCCCGCAGATAACAATGCGTAGGTATATTTAGATAGCTCGGCTCGTCCAAGGAGAATGTGTCTTGTGCTATTTGAGAAAAAACTCTAAGAGTAAGTGCAAATATTTGATGCTGAAGAGCTCTTAAGACTTGAAGAGTACCATTTACTTATTTCTACACATCAGTGTGGGCTTAGGATGTTAAATAGATTAAAAGGCTAAGAGAGGTCACTGAAGTAGACTCTCTTTCTCTCCTCCCGACATTTTCTCCTTGCAAAGTTTTTGCACTTTCTTTAGAGTGTCCTCGGCAAACTCCCCTTAAGAGCCACCTCGGATACTGTATAAGATTGTGGCTCTGAACGCCGGCCCCCGCCCCTCCCCTCGCCGCCCCCTCGAAGCCCAGCTCCAAGCTCAGGCATTCAGCAAATGTTTGCCCGCGGGGTCAGGATATTAATAAGCACTCCTCGGCCTCCTTTGCTCCCGGGGGCGTCAGGAAGCGACGGGCAGCAGCGGCGCTGCCCAGCAGGTGAATGCGGCCCTACCTGGCCTGGGATCCGCGACCACCCCCCCCCCCGCCGCCGCCTGCCCCGGCGGTGACACGGGGAGCAGGGGACCGGGGGGCGACAGCAGCCTCGGAAGGAGCCGCTCCGCGGAGGAGGGCCACGTCGCTTCAATTTAATCTCATTTAAAAAGACATAACTAATAAATTTGTATGGACAGGGCTGCCGGAGACGTAAAGCAGAGTCGATAGTGGTTCAATCCCATTGAACCCTATTGAAAACCATGACAACAAGGAACAAGCTCCGATTTATCCCGGAGAGTTAAAGCACATTGTGGGAAGGCGTCAATCACCTATTATTCCAGATCTGAACAAATGCAAAATCTTGACTGGAACAAATGCTTCCAACAGGTCCGGGACATAGGGCTACATTTCCCTTTTGTTCACGGCCTAGCAGTTGGCATGTATTTGTGCTCCCCTCGCTCCGACCACCCAGGACGGCTGGGAGGCTGTGCTCCAAGCGAGGAAGATAACTACTGTCACCAGGCACGCTTGATAGGTGGCTGCAGTAATCACGGCCTGGGAATCGTTTATATGGAGCCTGTCCAGTCCCGGAGAAATATGCAGGAAGTTGGCCAAATGGAGCCTTGTGCCCTGTTCATCTCGCCCACAAATCTCTCCGATATAAATCTCGCCCCTCCGCTGTCATTATCGCTCTATTTACATTTTCACGGGGAAGTGTAACTGCTTCCAGAAGCGCCACACGGAGCCGGGCGGGGAGGGGCGGCGGCGGCCGGAGGCAGGCGGGGAGCGGGGTCCGGGGGGGAGAACAGGGGATGGATAACTATAATCTGTACACAATGGCTTAGAGATGTCTGTTTGGACAGCGAAATCTGAACTAACAAAGCGGCCGGCTAGAGGCGTATCTGCTTGCGTATCTGAGTCGCCGCTCCGAGGCGCTCAGTGTGTCACAGGGTTTCCCGCAATTTCCCCGACGGGGCTGCATTGTGTGCACCTTGGCCGTCGTTCAAGCCCCCTTTCCTGCCGGGTTTCCTCCATCCACCCGGGGTCGGCTCCCATTGCATCCCCGGGCTTGGGGCGCGGTGGGGCCTAGGAGGGGGCGCCCCGGTCACCGGTCCTACGCCCCCCCCCCCCGGCTTGAGCCGCCCTACGCTCGTGTCCGCGCCCTGTGGCCGAGCCCCGAGCCCTGCCACTGCGGTTCTGGAGCCGAGCAGCGGAGCGGGAGGTGCCATTTGCCGAGTCCTCGGTGCTCACCGAGGCTGGACAAGGGGCTGGGGCCGCCCGGACAAAGGCTGCGGGGAGGCTCCTGCCCCGCGGAAGACACCGCGGAGGTGATGCCGCCGGGGCTGTCCCCACTGCCGGCCGCACCCCTCCTGCCGGGAGCGGAAAATAAAAAGGGGGGGGGCCGAGGCGCCGGGTTTGGTTGCTGCTGCTTTTGGCAGATGAAGCGGCGCTCGGTGGGGACGCGAGACGCGCGGATAAATAAGCTCTCTGCGTTTGATCTTTTCTCCCTCTCTCCCAGCTGGAATCGTTTCAGCCCCTCACACACAGCGCCCGAGGGGATGTTATTTGGGTTAGTGCAACGCAAAGCGATGCTAACAAAATGTCCACCACCCCGGCTTTCGCTCAGGGACCGAGCGCGTTAGGCTCCCCGTGTTTCCGCAGCCAAGCTCACCCCGTTACCCTCCCCGAGAAAAAAGGTGCACCTTACATCCACAACATGCTCCGCAGAGGCAACAAAAACGGAGATACCATCCCCTGAAAGCACACACACACACACACAAACACCAGCCTTCCCCGCGGAGGGCACCGCCGAGGTGTGAAAAATCCTGGGCTGAGGGTCGGAAACCTGTCAATGGCAAGGGGAGAAGTGGAGGTAGCACGACAAACAGCCCGGCTAAATAAAACAAATAACAACTTCAGTTCCTTCCAGGTTTAAAGAGAGGGAAAGGGGGGGGGAGAGGAATAAAGAGGGAGAAGCAGGGAGGAGGCTCTCGGCAGGCTCCGCGGATGTCCTGGGAGGATTCACTTTGTCTGCGGATAGAAGGGACGCTGGTGGCTTTGGTGGCGGATGGAGGGGGGTGGTTGTTGGTCATCCACATGCCACCCAAGATGTTATTCACTGCTAACAATTACCATTATCTGTCCCCACTTTTGGCTAATCAGACAGAATATGTAATGATGAAGCCTGTTTCCTGCTGTCTTTGGGAGGTAACGGGTTATTCTCTCATGGGGGTGGCGGGAGGGGGGTTACACCTACTCCCATTAGAGCTTTAGCACTTGACTAATTCAGGTACTTAGCATCCTATAGACAGGGACGGTTTGAAAGCAGGCAGTGTTTGCAGTGGGGAGGACTGTTTATATAAACAGGACACCTCTGTAAACGACACTAATATTTGGGGTTAGGTGGCGATGGAAGGGAAGGTCCTCTTGAGCCTGGAGATTCCCCAGTAACTGGGCACAAACCTTTCCTCTTTTCCTCAGCTTTTAAGGGAGGGGGTTTGGGGCTTTGGAAAGATATTTTTTGTGGGTGTGGGCACAACCTACTATGGCCACATCTGGCAGGATCAGTTTTACAGTGAGGAGCATTTTGGATTTACCAGAGCAGGATGCGCATAGCATAAAGCAAGCCTCCGACCACCACCACTCAGCGGAGAAGTACACCGGCTCACCGTACCGAGGGTGGATAGAAACAGAAAGAAATCATTATCCTTGTGAGTATGAAACGGACAGGAGTTCGCCATCTCCATGCAGCTCTCTTTTATTTGTTCCCCCATTCCTTTGGGGAAGATGCAAAGAAGCGAATCGCCAGCGTGCGTAGCCTACAGGATCGGGGGAATCCAGGCTGGGAATTTTATATAATATTACTGAATTGCAGCAATGAAACATCAGGAACATCCCAGCCACGAGCTTAAGAAAGAAAAGATATTCTCCCCTAGGTCTGTGCATGTTCCCGGCTGTGGCAGAAAGCTAAACCTCAGGCTGTTGTCCTCCCGTCTCTCTGCATTTATCGTTTAAGCTCGCTTCCCGGATTCCGTGTTATTTTTTATTTATTTATTTATTTATTTTTTCCTTTTCACTGTTGCAAGAAACCCTGCCTTGTTGCTCTGGATGGCTTTCGGGTCATCCCACGTACCCTAGAGGAAAGCACACGCCCCGTGCCTCACCTCCCCGGGCCGCCACGTAGCGCGCCCTGAGTGCGACCGCGTCTTTCCACGCGTTTCCCACCGCGCAGGAGAGCAGCCTCTGGCTCGAGCCCCCGGCTAGGCGGCACGTTTCCGTTATCCCCCCCTAACAATCGTGCCGCAGCAGTACAGCGCTTCATACAGGCGTGCGGTAAGGGGGGAGCCCGTCCGCTGGCCGGACGGAGGATCCCCACCGGGCTTAGTTACACGCGGAGGTGATGGGGCAGCCGGAGAAAAGCAGCGATGCGCCGACTTGGCGGCCCGAGCCCCCGTGTTAGCCCCGGGCCAGTCCCCGCCAGCCGTGGGGCCGTGCGGGGCTGCGCGCAGGGGCAGCGGATTCATCCTGCTCGCGGGGCTAGCCCCGACCTCTTGTCGGCCACCGGGATTAGCCCGGCCGGGCCTGTCCCTGCGGGGGCGAGGCGGCCCTGGGGCCCCCTGTCTCTAACCCCTCGCTGTTCCCAGCCTCCGACGAGAGCGGCCCGGAGCTGAGCCTGCCCGACACCACCCAAAGGCCGCTCCCCGTCCGCGGCTCGGAGGCCGAGAAGAAGAAGAAGCGGCGGGTGCTCTTCTCCAAGGCGCAGACGCTGGAGCTGGAGCGGCGGTTCCGGCAGCAGCGCTACCTCTCGGCGCCGGAGCGGGAGCAGCTGGCCCGCCTGCTCAGCCTCACGCCCACCCAGGTGAAGATCTGGTTCCAGAACCACCGCTACAAGATGAAGCGGGCGCGCAGCGAGGGTCCCGGCAGCCCTCCGCCGCCGCGCCCGCCCGCCCTGCTGCGCCGGCTGCTGGTGCCGGTGCCGGTGCTGGTGCGGGACGGGGAGCCGTGCCGGGGCTGCCCCGCCAGCCCCCCGCCGCCCGCCGCCCGGCCCAAGCTGGGCTGCGCCCTGGCGGGCTGCAGTGCCCAGGCCTCCCTCTCCGTCCAGGGCTACCAAGCCTGCCCGCCCGCCCTGGGCGTCTTCCCCGCGTACCAGCACTTAGCACACCCCGCCGTCGTCTCCTGGAGCTGGTGACAGCAGCGCCTCGCCCTCCGGGCCGGACTCATCCCGAGGGCGCCTGGGCTGCATGGGGCCCGGGCACGGCTTTTGTAAAACATCCGCTCCCCCCGTTTCTTTCTGAGAGGGTTTCCTGATTAAAAAAAAAAATAGTAATAATAATAATGATCCTAGAGACCTAGTTTATTTGCAGATAGCTTATTCTTCCGGTGACTAATAAAAATGATTTGGGGCGAAATATTTTTTTTTTTTTTTTTTTTTTTTTTTTTTTTTTTTTGGGGCGAATTTTTTTTTTTTTTTTTTTTTTTTTTTTTTTTTTTCCCGGCGGAGAAGTGTATTTTTGACGATTAGGGTTTTCGCTTTGGATTACCTCTTGCGCCGTGAAAGCTGACATGCTTCTCTTGCCAGCGGAATCTCACCCACAATTTCCTCTATTTTACCCACATAAACCAACAAAGGGCGAAAAAAGTTTGGGGCGAGCACCCCACGGTACTGCAGGTGCCCTTTGTGATGCGAAGCGTGAGTCCGGGCCCGGCGCCGCTGGCTCCGGCAGAGCAGCAGCTCCTTGCTGTCTTTTTCAGAGCCTCTAAGGCCAGGAGTAAGCGAATTTTCCCATTGGTCCGCATCTGTTGCAAAAATCGGCTGGGGAAGGATGACCAAGAGAAAATAGTGAAGACTTTTAACGGCCTGAGAGTTGTGTTTAGAGACGCTTGGACGAAGTATTGATTTTATTATTTGGGAGGAAAAAAAAAAAAAAAAAAAAAAAAAAAAGTCATGTAATAGTCCTGCTTCCCGTGAATGGGAAAAACTCCTCCAAAAAAAAAAAAAAAAAAATAGAAAAAACTTGTCTCCTTCAATTATGGACTAGACTGAGAGCATCCACCCCTCTGGCGGGAGCCGCAGACCAAGAACCCGGAGGGAATATCTGCGGGTGAAGACCCCGAGGGGACAGATGTTCATAGAGGAAATGTTGTCGAGAAGCGGGACCTGCAGAAGCTGTGGTTTTGGTTTTTGTTTATTATTGTTTTTCTTTCTCTCTTTTTTTTTTTTTTTTTTTTTTCTTTCCCGGGAGACAGCTACTCGGCCCAGCTGTGCCCCTGGGATGTGCCGTGCATTGACCGCATCCCGAGCAGCTCCGCAGGTGGGGATGAGAGGTGCTTCGCAGGGATGCTTCGCGGCTCCCAACCCTGCTTCCCCAGGGCTGCACCTTCCGCGAGGTGCTGCGGAGGCTCGGAGTCGCCCCTGACCTCGTGCAGGAGGATGAGACCCAGATGCAGGATGGAGCCGCGGGGTCCTCCCACCCAAATCCCCTCCCAGCACCGTCCCATCGCCGCACTCGGCCGGAGGACCAGGTGCCAAGGCGGATGCAGGCCGGGCCAGGCTTCGGACACGGGGGAGTATAGCCTCCGTGACGTGACACCTGTTTTTTTATTATTATTATTTTTGTTGTTGTCTTTCCCCTCTTCCCTTTATTTTTCCTCCTGCCATCCGAAATCTTTTTTTCTCTTTTTCCCTCTTTTTTTTTTTTTTTTTTTTTTTTTGGTCTCAGCTGCTGGCCACCTTGTCTCCCATATGGATGGGGTTATCTTAGAAGAATCTCCCAGAGAATCGCTCCTTAAACCTTCTTTTGTCTTGGGAGTTGAAAAGAACATTGTTGTGCTTGAAAAGGACCTAGACAAAATCCGCACTGTTTCAATTCAGGACTGTTTAATCAGTCCCTAGTGACAATTTTATGGGTTTTAGGCGGTACAATAGTATCTTTTAAAACCTTGTGGCCTTCATGAAAACAAAGGGTTTGAATTTTATGGGCTTACAACTCCAATTAGAACAGTGCCAATGTGTATGGGAGATTATCAAATTTGTATCATAAAACCCCTTTATAATAAATGATTGCTGGAAGCTAGGGGGAGGGGGGCAGCAGGGAGGATGGGGATGAAGGGACCCGGACTTCAGGCTCTGGACTTTGTCGCATGTAGTTTTAAAAGTGCACATGCTGCTCTTTATTTTAACTCTTTGCGACCCAGCTATGCAGCAGGAGCAGCCATGGAAATAGCGTGACACCGTCATTAGAAACGGAAACAAAGACAGCGAGAGAAGCCCTCTCCTCCCCAGCCCGAATCTACCCTCCATCAGCTTTCCGAGGGCTTGGCCGCATCTCAGCCAGGAGGCTCTGGGGTCCTTCCAGGCTCCTTGGCTGTCTGGGCTGCTCTCCTGCCCCGGAGACCACAGGTGGCTCTAGGAAGCTTCTGTAAAACAGGAGGTCTTTATTACATTACTGCTTTCACCAGTTACTGGCTGTATAGGCTGTGTCAGGGGGTATTACGGTGACCCTTTCTCTCCTCTTGCCGTCCCAGCCCCAGGCTGCATGGACTCTCACTAAAGACCTGCTGCAATGTCCCTGATGTGAGCGTCTTGAAGCAAAACAAGCAGGATCTGGGCATTGCCTTTTACCAAACCCGGGGGGTGGGAAAGGTGCAATTCCCGATCACTAGCAAAGGCCAAAGCCCTTGCAGGCTGACGGACAATAAACACAGAATAGGTGTAGGAGGACAATAAAGTCAGGCTTAAGTACTGAGACAAGCTGCCCCCTGAATTGGTACCTCCGGGTAAAAGGAAGAATGAATTAAATAAGAAGTCAACTCAATAGACGACAGAAATTTACAGTAAAAAAATCTTGTGAAGAAGACTGAGAGGGACTGAAAATATTGTGTTTTGTTGTTGTTGTTGTTTTTCCCTAATAGAAACAAATGGATCCATCTACATTTCAAGTGTATTAGCTAGGAAAATTGATTTGCTAACCTAACCAGTGTTTAAGCTGTATCTAGGAGATAGACTTTGACAAATGTTATTGATAACGAATTTGAGGCAAAAAACTTACTGCCTTTCAGTGTATTTTCTCTTACTTTGTTTTGGTTTAGTTTTTAATAAGACAGGAAATCATGGTTCTGTTTGTTTTTGTGTTTTTGTTGTTTGTTTGTTTTTTTTGTTTGTTTTTGTCTGTGTGTGATTTTAATTTATTTTTATTTTTTATTTCTGTAAGGTGTGAATGCACACACAGTCTTTGCTTTTTCCCCCTTTCTTTTGCCCCATCAGTTTTCACTGTTACTTTCACCCTGCAAATAGGACTGTGATTTCACTGAAACTAATGAATAAACATGTTATGATCAAGACCTGAATGCCATCCTCAGCTAATGAAAAGCATTGCTAACATCTTCAAACATCTTCCTGGGTGCTTTATTCTTATTCAGTAAATAAATTGACTTTGCAAAGGCCCAGCCCTGTTTCAGAGGGAGCCCCTGGGCACATGTTTGTTAACTCAGAACCAAGGCGTCTATCACTAGACTTTGTTTCCAAGAAAGGGACAATAGGTCAGGAAGAGCATATGATCCAGCTTCTGTGCTATAATTTATGAGGCATTTGTGTCCCTGGTAATGCATGTCCATCATTAGTCCCTGGATATATACATAACACATTTTAAAAATTACAACAAAAAGAAACCATCACCTCCCAAGCAGAACTCAGTCGAGCACCAAAATAAATTTATTTGCTTTACCACTGACTTAAGAAAGGCTCCTGACAACCTTGCATTATGTATGTCTTGGTTAATAACACATCAGACTGTACTGTTAACTAAGTGAAAGTCAGATGTGTGAAAACTCTTTGGGCCTTTAAGCCTCTCCTGCCTCAAAGCACTGCACTGGCAGGAGCAGCCTTCCACCCCCTGGTCAGGGTCCAGCCAGTGCTGGAGGAAACACTGTTCCCATTTTGCTTTCAGAAATCAGTGGTGCCCAGCACTTTCTGTGGAGGATCACAGGCCTGGCTTTTCCTATTTTCAGTGCCCTTCACAAACCCCAGATCTTTAATGAAGTTACATATCTTTTACTGGACTCAAATGATTGATAACTGCTGCTTCTGGAGAAGATGTGAATGGCTAGGATACAGAGAATCCCAGTCTCTGAGCATTACTAATGGCACCTAGCCCTTTCATCAAAAGCCTAGGTAGTGTATTTTCCTTTTTCCCAGTTGGCAATTCCAACCCATGAGTACTGGTCCAGTCCTATACCTATTGACCTATCAATATGCTATTGATAGTGCACTCCTCCCAGAACTCCTGCCTTGACCAATGAATAGCAAAACAAAAACTCCCCTCCACCTACCTGACATAATAATAATAATAAAACAGAGAAAGAGTCAAGTGCCACCAACATCAGCAGTGACTGAAGGATGCTGATCACCTTACACAGGAGACTTCCGACTCACATTACTTAAAAGGAAACTTCCTGTGAGAAAGGGGGCAGTAGATGCAGACATCAGAGAAGTTGCTTTATGCTCTTCAAGCATAAAGCTGTTCTCAGGTATCACGTAAGAGTACAGTAGCTCAGAGCAGCAACAGTATGCATTATTAGCATGATCAAAAGTCACTTACACATCTACAAGATTTAACAGGGATAAGAGATTTCTGCCTGTCACTAAGCACAGTTTACTTAGCTAGCAGATCAGGATTACTGCCCAGGCTTACAATTGCATTCTAAACAGAGAAAGCATTCAGCTCTCCAGAGTGAGGATGGTGGCAGTAGTACTGTACCAGTTTCATCCTATATTCTTCAGTCCTTTTCTATTTAAAAGAGATTATGAAGTATGTCGGAAATGTGTGCTCTAAAGTCAGGTTTCCCAAGCAAAAATTGGGATACCTCTCTGTAGAGCAGAGGTATTGCTTTCTTTACATTCAGGACCAATGTGAATAATGAGTCCGTTTCAGACACTCATTTACAGGTCTCAGACTCTCTTTGTGAGTAAAAGGAGACCAAACTATTTAGAGACAATTATACTTTAGTTGCTTCTCCATAAGCCTTTGCTCCATCTAATGTTTAAACCTGGGAGTTAGATAACCTCTCCATAATCTGACTGAATTTGGATCTGGATGAGAAATACTTCAAAAGAGAAAAGGAACAGACACAATAAGGAAAAGGAAATAGAAAGCAAAAGAGCAAAAACTCTTTTTCACCAATTCTGAAGTCCAAAGGCTGCAGTTTAGTGGGACTGTCCCAGAGTTCTTCATGCTGCTTTTGAGAAGCAGCCAAATTTCTCAGGGGCATCCAACATGCAGAACAGCACTGGAATGATTTCCCAAAACGATCTATCAAAAATGATTTCCTGCCATCATGAAAAGGCACACCATACTGCTCTGCAGTATTCATGGACAGAAAGCAACAGAGGCATCAGAATTTGTTTGCTGGGAATGGAGTTTTCCTCCTAGTTCCTGATTTCCTTGTTGTGGGTGGATGAGGGATTTGGTACTAAGTCAATGGTTTTATGATATTCAACATAGTAGCAACTTTACAAAATCATAAACATAGCCACTGAAATATGTAGAAAAAGATCAATCTGGAGAGAATATATATATATATTTATATAAAATATATAAAATATATATTTTAGATAAACTAGACTGATTTATGTAGTCACATATGAATTTTATATTGGAACTTCAGTACACCATACACATTATAGGTATTTAAGTAAATAATGTATTTCTTAAGCTGCAATAAAAAGGCAATTGAAGAAGAAAATATACTACTGATATTTCTCCATATCTGCAGTTTTTCATGAAACCTGTATAGATATTTTATTTTATTTTATTTTATTATATTTTATTTTATTTTATTTTATTTTATTATTTTCCTACTACTACTGCCTTTCTACAGATGTTTTTCAGGTTTGTATCTTGTCTTGGATATCTTCCATACCTAGCTTACATGCTCAAGATTTTCCAGTATAGCCAAAGTAAACTTCCCTGAAGGTCTGCAGCCCAGTATGGAAAGGTGCCCAATAGCTAATGCCATGCTTGTCTGGAAGCTGTTGATTTGCTTCTTTCTGTTGTTTGTGTGCATTCACATTGAGCTCCTAATTGCATACATCTGCTCCCTGCAAAATAAAGTATCATTCGTGATGATTGCTTTGCCATCACACTTCAGAAAATGCGTCTGCTGCTGCTAGCTGGGCACCAGTTGGGGATCCTCCTCATGTCTTCCATTTCTCTATTGCTTTCAGAGAGCACCATATTATCAAATGTCTTTTTGTGCTATTTGAACAAGTTATGAGGTGGACACATCTGTTTTTACTCAGCTTTTTACTTTACTTTCCTTACACCGGCCTCAGGAGGCTGTGACAATGTTATTGTTTGTGTCCACAGTGCTGAAGTTCTCTCTTCACCACTGCAAGTACTTTCTCTGTGTTCAGTTAACCTATCTTATACAGAAGGTTGGCATACTGTGAATATTCTTCCCTTCCTCATTTTTTTTTTTTTATTCCAGTAATTTAGTACTCCATTTTTGTCACTCATGTCTAATACAACAAGCCTGAAGAACTAATTTTACATCTGAGTAATCTTCAGACCCAGTTACTCAACTAACTTTCACAATACCAATGTGCATGTTTGTGATTAACATTTGTTTACTCAAATTCGGCTATTGAAAATTAACTTCACCTATGCTTCAAAGTAATCTAGCAGTTTATTATGGTTTTCTGATTTGAGTGCTTTTGTTTTAAACATTTCTTTGGCAACAGAGTGTTGAAATTTTAGTGCATGGAAATTTCAAGCCACCACAGGAATTCTGTTTTGGTGTTTATGTTTTAAGAAAGATATCGAAGTACTCAAAAGCCATCATGCAAGAGCCACAGGAAAGGTAGTGGCTTGACAATCACCCTGTGGAGTGAAGCTTGGGGAGGGTCTGTCTATTCTAGCTCATGAAAGAGCCTGAAGAAGCAACCTAAGCTAATACAGTGACATAGCAAACATAAATTATGTCACAAAAGACCCTTCAGGTTAGCAGCCAAAGCTTAATGAAGTCCAACAGATCAGCTAGACAAATCATAGAGGTTGGTCTTTTATTGAGAATTAATTCCAGGGATCCCCCTGAAGATGACAGTGTTTGATCAGAACAATCCCTTTTGGCCTTAAAATCTGCATGTTTAAGTTTGCTGCCCTGGTGGACTGGTGGGTATGGTGGACTGGGCTGGTGCCTTGTCATCAACTCATGCAAATTATTACCACCTGCTTTAATTTTAGCTAGTCATGGAAGAGATAATCGTGTACAGAAGAGTAGCTGAATTTGGGGTGGATGAAGCTGTGAAGGTGATGTCTCTATGTCTCTTTCTAGCAGCATGTGCCTACTGGTTTGCAGAAATCCTGGGCAGCAGTGCTGCGAAAAGGTCAAATCTTTGCCCATCTCGCCAGCATTTTTCCCATTTGATTTGGCAGCATGAAGATCGGCCAGGCTGCCTTATGTCTCCTGGTCACTGTTCCTTCTCCCTCTGGCACTGACTGCACAGAAAATGGGGGCTGCTCAGGACATCTTCAGGCTAGGTTCCCAAGGGCACCTTCTAACAGCTTGGGAAAAGAGCTGAAAAATCAGGAGGCAGAGGAAATAAATGTGAGAGTTTCTGTTGCTTTTTCTCTCCTTCTCTTGCTCTCTCTCTTCACCATCAGGCTATACCTACTATAGAATCAGGCCAGTAGCTGCTCCTAACAGCCTCACTTTGCATTTTTTGCTATTGTCACTGCACCAGCCAATCATGTAAAAAATGATATATTGACCTGGCAGGTGCTTCTGTTTTGAACATGATTAAATAACTTTTTATTGTCATCTTCAAAGCATTTTTATGGTCATTTACTGAGTGAAAGGGGCTCTGATTTTGTGAGCATCTGCCAGAATATGTTTGATCCTGTCATCATTTCTTCAGAAAATCACGCGCCTGTAGCTAGAGTGCAAGATACGGTAAGTGCATGAATTGTCCATTGCACTATGCACTTACAACACTGCCTTCATTGTCAATGATAACAACAGCAGGGGAGAGATCTTGGGAGTTAAGCTACCTGCTGTTTTCTCCTTGATGTTTGAGCTCTTGGATGCTGTATGAATCTCAGAGATGCAAAGAGCAGCTTCTGTGTTGATGCCCTGTTTTATTGGTTATTTAAACGTGGTATGTGGTTTGTAATTAGAGCTGACTGGAAAGGAGGGTTTCCATTTCACAGGAGATGCCAGGTGTTTTGTTCTGTATCAGCACAGCAAAACCACAGCACCGATGGAGACCTGGGCTGTGCATTTCTGCTGCTCTGCAGACCTCTGTTGGGCACCCCATTTTAAGTTCTCATGGGGACCCCAGATACTGAACAGAATTCACGTGTAACCCTTAAATGTCCCAGTCCCACTGAATCAGCACTTTCCTGCAGAAAACCAGCCAGAGCACTCCCTGTCAGCATTATCTATCTATGCAACAGCCTTCATTGACCTCCATCTGGGTTTACAGTCGCTATGCACATCAAAATAGAAGTACTTCTTGCTAGCTGAGTTAGGCTAGTAATATTGCATGGATGAAGCAAACAGAGTTACAAGTAGCACATCTTTGTTTAAATTTAGCAGTAACCAGCTGGCCACATTCTGTAGAAAGCAGGAAGGGAGGATTCATAGGGAGGGATTTGACGGAAAATCAAGCAGAGGCTATAAAAATATTTCTCTAAAATGGCAGGATAATGAAAAAGGGATGCCAAGCAAAGTGCTTGCTGATCATCTGTGTGTCACACTTATAACCTACTCCAGCTAGCTCAGCCCACAGTACAGAGGGGACATGCAGGTGTTTGGAAGGATCACTTCCCACACATGATATTTTCTGCAGGATTTTTTTCTGCAGACATAATTATTTGTTATTTCATTACCACCCTCTGAGACAGGCTGTTAAAGTGCAAGGTGAAAAAGGCAAAAAGTGGGAGAGAAGAGTATGAGGGTGTCAGCATTAATGAAATCAACCAAAATGAGGCTAATCCAGAACAGAGGCTTGACTCTCAGAGGAAACCTGTGGACTAACTGGTTACTTCTTTCCTTCCTTTCCATATCACTGTGTCCATCAGCACCACAACACCTGTTTCTGGCTCAGCCATCCCTGTTTCTTTTGATGCTGTCACAAATGCCCTCCCCACATTTGAAGCCATCATCTCCCTCCTCACAAAATTATCAATGAAGACATGAAGTTCATATTAAGTCATTTCTCATGGAAAAATTTGAAAGACAGATTTGAAAGACAAAAGAGATAGTTAACAATAATGGCCCTTGATATCATATCAAAATAGCTTCTCATATCAGGAAGGCAAAATTGTTTGATTTCAGGAATTCTATGATTTGGTTGGGAATGTAAAAGGAAGGAGACTGCAGAAGATATCTAACAAGCCCATGAAGATCTCTAATGGAGGAATATTTCTGGCTATATTAAGGTGCTTATCTGTGTGAGTCTATGCCACATTTTCAGCACCATAACACCAAGAATCGAATCAGTGAGTCATATCTCAAAACTCATGAGGTCAGTGTAAATAATATTTTTTGTTTGTTTTGTTTTTGCCTCACAGTTTCTTTTTGAAGAAAAATAATTTAGTTACATTTTAAATGATTTTTGGTTTATTTTCCCTTTTCAAAAGTGAATGTTGAGCTCAGTGAGACCTAAAATTGCATGTATTTGTACCTGCTGTCACTTCAAAAGTTGACTTCAAGAACCAGGACGTTGAAATAATTACATTGTCAGTCCTGTTAAAATCACGAGAGTAGATTAATTCTGCATTTTCAAAAGCAAGACAACCCTATTGTAAAATAATTTGTCTCTTGTGTGGTTACATTTCCCTGGTTGTGCAAGGCTGGGAAGGCTCCTTGATGTCATGTTTCTGTCTACTCAGTATTATCACGAAGGGGTTCAGTAAATTCAGGAGGAATCTGTTATAGTAAGAGCTGAGTGGTAAATGAACTGTGGGAAGAGAAATACTTTGCTGAAATACTTCTTGAATTTTATTTCTTGTTTCTTCTTTTCCTCTAATGGAGAAAGAGTGGATCAATACTTAAAAGCACCGTGTTACCAATTTGGTATTTCTGCTCTTATTAACACACACCACTAAACAAACAAAGAAACAATCTATATTTGTCAGCACAGAGTTGAAAGACACCTGAATGCCATTTAGAGAAATTGGCCCATAAAGTCATAAATAAAGGGATCCGGAAACATTTTAAAGTGCTAAAGGGCTTGCTGCTTTTGGGATGCACAGTGACTGAAAGCTGAGATCAGAGGGACCTCTAGGTTCAATGTACGGCATTCACAGTGCATCCACTTGAGAACCAGTTATGAGAAATGGGTCCCTTGAAGACTGTTTGCTTACTATCACAGGAGGAAAGGCTCCGTGCCAGCAGGGAGTTTTGTCTTTGTCTCCTAGGCAGAAATCAGCTAACAAAGCTGGAGTCTGGTGCTGCAAGAGAGAGGCTGGCTTGGAAGTGTGGAAGCAGGGGAAAGCTTGCTGAATGTTTCTAGGATTGTTCTCTCCTTCATAGGTCCCATCTATTAGTTTTCATTCAGTTCCAAGGGTATTGACCCACTGGGTCATTTCAAACAGCCTCCATGAAGCTGCAGGCAACCATGCACTAAATGTGGAAAGATGTGCAGGACTACTGCTATGCACCTTTCACGTGCCAAAAATCACACGGTGTTCTCCAAACCCTTTAGCACTTAGCACCTTAAGACACTTTGCACATTTTAGTAAGTGCTAGGCTTCCTATATTAATAGGTAATGCCTAACTGCAACAGAACAGGAGATAAGTGGCAAGAAAAAGCAAATGAAAGAGAGGAGAACATGCACATGAGATGTGAGAGATGAAAAAAGTAATACTGTGAGATGGATCCGGATATATCTGACATTCTTGCCATACTGCACGGAGCTGGGGTGGGAAAGACCAGACTTTCTCTAAACATTGTTCAAAGTGTCTGTTTACAGCAGACCAATCATGTGCCAGACTGTGTAAGTAGGAAGGGTAGACTGCATTAGCTATTTAATGTTTGGCCAAGGTTAACTTGCTATATATACCCTGTGGATTTGTGAATTAATTGTTCTAGTCTACTGAGACATCAGACTAAGGCATAGGCAAACAATGGATGCAGACAAGCTTGGTTTCAGGTTGTTAAAAGGAAAAACAAAAACAAACAAACAAAAAAGTCTATTTTAGCTAGAAATATCAACAACTGCCTTAAAGAAGCTTCTGTTCACCTAAGACAGATCAGTTTGAGCCTCAACTTTAGTATCACTGATAGTGTCTCAAACAAGTATTGACATCCAGTAGAAAACAGGAGGTGTTCCCCAGTGGGGTGGCAGAATTTAGATATATCCCTATTTCCATGCAGCAGACCTCTTTCTTTCTGAGCTGTTGCTTTGTGTTAGTTGGGACAAAACAAAAATCTGTATTGTCATGGGGAAGCTATATACACCTCTTGGGAGAAATGGGTCAGACATGACTGCTGCTAGGATGGGTGGCATACAGGTGGACTGGCTGAAGCAGCACAAGAAATGCAGCTCTTGACACAACCACCATACCTGCATGCTTCTGTGTGCTCTGTAACTGTGAAGCACTGCCACTGTACTGGCAGCCTTCAAGCAGGTCCCCTTGACCTGATCCTCTGCAGAGAAAGGCAGCCTGAACCCAGCCCACTTGGGCTAGTTGGGAAGTCAATCTTCTCCTTACGAAACCTGAAGACGATGAAGAAATTCACCCTTATCTCCCACTGCGCCCCCCATGCTTGCTCACAAGACCATCCCAAAGAGGTTTCCTCTTACTTTTCTGGTTATGCTTCTGAGTGCCTTTGGCTATTTTATGTGACTTTGTGAAGCCAGAGAAGGACATATAGGGCAGGTTTTGTGGGGGAAGAATCTGTCTCAGAATATTTGCTGGGACTTCTTGTCTTAACTGCTAAATATTGTACAGAGTAAAAGGGTTGGGGTTTCTCCATCTTGCTAATCAGGAAAGAGGTAGATCGTAGCAATGACACAATTATGAAAATCAGGAAGCAATTTAATTGTCTGAAAACAGCTTAATTAGAAAGAATATCATTTTCTTAAATGATAGTAATCATTTTCCTGGGGATTAAAGAATAGCAGATCTTAACTTCAGGCAAAAGTGCTATCAGAAACCAAGTGATTGAAAGAATGATGGGAATAAATAAGTCAATCTGGGAACCTTTTCCTTTTTTTTTTTTTTTTTTTTTTTTTTTTTTTTTTTTTTTGGTTTGGTTTGGTTTGGTTGTTTACTATGTAGATATATTGTCAGTATTTATCTATAGCATAATAATATCTGAGTTCCTCAGCAGCAGGAGGGCTCCACATTGCGATAGGAATTGTCTAAATATTTGGCAAAGTACAGTCAGACCCTCCCTCGCAGGCCAAAAAAGAACAAAAGCTGTGCAATAAGCAATGTAAAATCCTTGATTGCTTAAAAATACCTATGGCTATTGGCTTTATATGAATAATAAACATTAGTTTTCAGGGACAGAGTGGAAGTGTATAGAATATACCTGCATAGTGGTAAGGAATGTATTTTAGGTGGATTATCTGAGGATGTAGTGGTGTCGGATACTTAACACTTCTGAAAACTATTCTTTTGCACTATTAGAGGTGAATTTGGAAACCTAAATATAGAGTTTAAAAATCTTACTTTGACATGCAGATTTAGAATGATGGTTAAGGACTGCCTTATTCAGAAAAGTCCCTAAGCAGCTGGTTATCTTTAATTTAAAGTTCACAGTATGTCTTGTGCTTGTCCAGAGGCTGTTTCTTAGGAGAGATAAATAATGTTATACACACAAATATATTTACATGTCCTTTTATTTGCAAAGTCAAATCTTCAAAAGCCAGTACGTTCCAGAAATGAGGTAGCTCCTTGGGCTTATGCCATTTGCCCTGACATAGTCTTTTATCAACTGATCACACTTAATTTCTTCTATGTCCTGTCAACAACAATACTTCAGGTGAGTTTCTGCAAGATGGCTGAGCTAATCTCTCAGTTTTTTTGCTGCTGGAAGGACCATCCTCTTCCCTTCTGTCTTTCTATCACTGGCACCCCAACTGTTGAGCAAAATGTGAGCTAAGTGGGTAGAAGAGGCAACCATAAGAAGCTGCCTACATTGCTTTGAAAGACTGACCCTTACAAAACACATTTGAATATTGTCACAGGAAAGTGATAATATCAAGTGCTGAAAAAAAAACACACATCCTACATAAGGAATAGGGAAAAGACTGTTGGGAAGCCAGGAAAGAAGAAAATAAAATGACAAAATGTACATCTACTAGCAGAAACAAATTGCAAGATCATTTCATTACAGTGTAAAGATCTATTTCCAGAGACACATGGGAGTATTATGCCAATTTTTATGTGAAGAGACACATGGGATTTTGTTGCTGAATCCTCTACAATAGGAGAGCTGATCTGCAGGATCAACTGGGTTGTAAGTGTTCCTGGAGGGGAAAAAAAAAAAAAAAAAAAAAGTCTGTCTAGAGAAGGGCACAATAAAAACAAAGGCTGGAAGTGAGACAAATTCAAACTTGGAGCAAGGCACACAGTTAAAAGTGTGAGTTTAATTAGCCAGAGAAGGGACTCTAAATGAAGACTGGAGGCCCCTATGCAAAACATGTTTAAATTGCACTGAACTTGCTCAAGACTCCTTACAGATCTTAACAGGAACATGAAATGATAGTTGATATATAGGAGGCTGGACAACGTGATACACTGCTTTCTGGTTTTATTCTTGTCTGTGTAAATATGTGCAGGAGCAATGCTCAAGGGTGGATCTGTGGGGCACAGCATGGCACTGAGTCCCTTTTTGCAGACTAGATCCTAAGAGTGTGTGAACAGGAAAGACCTGAGGAGAACTGCAGAAAAGAGAACCTAACCCTGCTTCCCAAGGCAAATTCTTACTCAAGCATTGCATCTTAAATCTTAACCTTCCCACTCAACCATTGTGATTGGAGAAGCTGTTGTTTTGGCTTGTATTTCTTATTGTAAATCAGGTTCTTTTTCAGGCTGAGTAGCACCTTTCACCAGCAGTGCTCAGGCTGAGACTAAACATCCTACTTGTAGACTAAGTCACTACTTAATGCAAGAATGGCTGTGGCAGAATCTGGCTGCAACACTGCTCTTGTGTTGAGGAGCACTTTAGTCACTATCAGGCCTCATTTGTTTTCATCAGAGAATCACTTGCAGAGTCAAGAAGTTCTTCATACAGACATGCAAGATCTAGGAAAATATATTATGCAAAATGTGTCTTAAATTACATAGGAATAGGTCTTTTTATCCGTGCAGGTTCTTAGCTAGTTATGTGAATGTTGTACTTTAGTTTTTATTCTCCATATTTTTTCCTGCCTGGGGACAGCACACCTAGCTTGGTGGCACAGGATATGAAAAGCTCCTCTGACACTCAGAATCTCACTGGATTCTTCTAACACACTAGTGCAAAACATCTCTTTGGTTTTCCAAAGAGCAGTGGTGGAACTCTCTCATACTATCTCCCATTCCCATGCCTACCCCCTCCCCCCCCCCCTTTTTTTTTCAGTGTATTTTTAATTGTTTGTCTCTCTTTCAGAAGTAGAGCAAGTTTTTGTTGGTATTTCGGAGTTCCTTGTGGAATATGTTTGTAAATATTCCTTATGGAATCCAAGGGCAACCACTCCTTGTAAAGAAGCTATCTCTGTGGAAACCAAGGGAGAAGCACAGAAGTATGAAGGAAGAGGAGTGAGTCCCAGGAAGTCATTCACACTGCACATGCCTTGAATGCTAGCTGAGAATGTGCCATCTCTGAAAGCAAATATCTCACTAGGGAGCTAGTGCCACTGAGTTCTTACTTCACATGTAGGATGAAAGCCATGGTGGCGACAGCTCTTCTTAGTGGACTCACTGCAATGAAAAGCATGATTAACTGACAGACAAAAGAAGGCAACCTGAGAGAATCTCTGTAGATGTTAGATTTCCACAAATAACTTTTGATAAAATGAGGTGAGATTCAGCAGAGACTGCAAAAAGCTCCTTATTGCACAGACTCTGAGCTCACAATGACTCAGCTGGGAAAATAGGAGAGGCAGAAACCATCAGCATGCCATGGAAGCAATACAGGATGTACAAGCCTCAATATGATATGACTGTCCAGATGGAATAAAAAAATGTTCCAGAGGTTAATCCCCACTCCTAAGGCCAGGAAAGAACCATAAGAGGGCTCAGCAGTTTATCCTTCTAGAACAAACTTTATAAAGTGGATGCAGACTTCAAATGAGAAGACTTAGGTATGGCTGGGCAAAGCAAGAACATGGCTAGACGAATGTCTCATGAAACATTTACATAGAACAGTATTAGGTCTGGTAAGATTGAAGTGAGAAGCCTGACCGTATAAATCTGAGAGCTTTAAAATATCTTAAAAAGCCCATGTGATCCCGGGAAGAGGACAGAGCAGACTGGTTTCTTTGTAAAGGCAGATGCTTCCAGGAGATAGCTATTCCACCTTTGGGAGGCAGCTTCACTGAGGATATAAAACAAGAAGCTTGAGACATGTTGCAATGCTCAGACCACAGTAAAATGAAGATTACTCTGAGCCAAATGATAACTTTCCAAAATACCTGCCTTGAAATGCTCAAGCACAATGCCAAGCAGCAGAGCATATTTACAATGATGCAATGTACAATGATGACCTGGTGAGGCATCCACATTTTCCAGAGTGGTTTCTTGATTCAGTTTGGCCAGGCAATATTTTGCCACTATTGCCTAGTTGATATATTTCGGAATTAAAATGGGATGAGAAGAAGTCAGCAGAAGGATTGTGTCATCAGTAAGGGACAGTGAAAGGGACAAGGTTTTGATTTTTTGGAGGTAATTAAGCCACTAGGCATCTGGGCTTTTAGGAGGCAACTCTCTTCCTCTCTCTTTCCAGGAGGCAACTCTCTTCCTTAGTGAATGTTGACACCTCTGAAAAGCCCTGTGAGATTCTCAGAATATGCAAGGGACAGTCTTTCTAACCATTTCTTTTTTTTCTGCATTTCATTTTTTTTTTCTTATTTTGACCTTCATATTTCATCTGAAAACACTCACAACTCTTGATATATTTTTTTCTGCTTTTTTTTTTTTTTTTTCGTATTATGAACTGCATTTTTTTTTTTTCAAAAACATTGAAAGTGAGGTCATGTTCAGTGCAGCAAATATATATGTTTTCCACACTGTGTATTTAAATATGTAAGTTTTCTCCTACTTCAACAGTATCCCTCAAAAACAGTGGAAAAGTTCCCTTGATTTAACTGCATCATCTGGACCCTGTACAAACTTCCTAAAGTAAAAAGATTAATATCCTGTGCATATAACGTCAGCCTCACATCCAGAAAACAAAGACTCTATGCTAATTATGAAAGATACTTCCCAAGAAAATGAATGCAAGTTACACTTAAAATGCTCAGTTACAAAATCTATATAGATTATTATATTCTACCGCAGTACAGAGGAAGTGATCTGGTTTCGTGTTAATTAAAAATGTTCCTACTATGCAAAAAACTCTAGCTATATGACTAATCCCCTAGAGGGCAGTATGACCTAAAAATAAATTAAACTGAACCATGCAATTAGTATTTTTCAAACACTGGTTAGGTTAAATAAAATTGTTTCCTTCTTTCTCTGACAAATTGGCACAGAGCTGCAAGAAATAAGGAGATACAACTTCCAAATTTTATGAGAAAATAAATGTAACAAAATGAGCAGTATTACCGTATGTTAATTTATTTAGCTCACATGATACATATACTTAATTTTGCAAACTATTAAAGCTATGTGTATTATACTAAAGTATCCTCTCACATGGTTTCCTAAGATTGGTTTGCACCTAGAATTTTGGATGGTCTCGGTCCCCCTTACTATCTTTCAGGTTTTGCCTATCAGTGCTGCTGCATGGGCTTGACCTAGAGACATGAAATGAGCTCAGGTACCCAAGTGTGCGGGAAGTGGGCATACTGGCTCATTAATCAAAGCACTGCCAGAACTTGGTACTCGAAGGTAGCCCAGTTGCTCACCAAACTACCAGAATGGCCTAATGCTCCAGGCACTTCTGAAATCTGAATGAGAGGCAGATAGGTGCCTTCACTGAAATGAGGAAGCCTTTGTCCCATAGTGTATAACATGATATTATATATATTATGAGGATCGCAAAGTACCATTGCTTTGCAAGCATGAGCCTTCTGTTTGTTATTAATGGATGTAATGAGTGGCAAGTTTAAACCACTTGGTGGCTGTTTGTCTGACCTAAGTACAACTCCTGTTTGCGCACATATCCCCATTCCCTTCCCAACCAGAGTACCACTACCTGTTTTAGGGAAATTAAAGTCTTGCTTCCTTGATTGTCTGAGCAGGGAGAATATGTACACTCACACACCAGCAAACCCAGAATCTGAGCCACACACAACTCAAGTATCATTTCATTTAACAATGGGGGAGAAATGCCAAAAAGACATGAGTAACCTCCAGCAAACAGTGACATCCTTTCAGAGGCTACACCCTCTCTGTCCACACAGATGCTGTGCTGGCTTTTTAGTCAGCATTTTGGCTGAAAATGGGTTGTCAATGACTGAAAGAAGATATCTCATGGAGAAGATACCTCTGGCTGCCTCTGGAAATTGCAGAAACTGAAAACAGAGGACTCATGACTGTCACTTATTTCTCACTAAACAAGAGAAGCAGATCTCATTCAATTAGCAAGCTCCATAGGAGCAATTGTTGTCGTCAGGAACTTTTTGATTGAAGACTTTTCCAGATGGCTGAAAAGAAGCCTGAGAAGGAAAGATAATGGTCCAGGATGACTTGAAATGGTCCAGGGTGACTTGAAAATTGATAGAAAAGGGGACCAAGAAACATTCTAGAAGAAAAGTGCTGTGTAAGTGTTCATATTTTTATGCTCGTGACATTACAGAAAGCATTTTTGGTTTGTACCAGTCCCAGGCCTGCCTAATGACAATGGTACAGATTCTTTGAAGATGAAAGAACAAAAAACACTGATCTGTGGATAACTAAATAAAAGAAAACAGAGAGTTGTTCTAATTACCAAAGATAAGATGGAATAAATTTGTGTTTTACAAAGTATTTTGCTCATTTCCCTAAATATGTTTGGAGATCAGAGAGAAACACTCTGATATAATAGCTGTTAGGTTCCGGGAATAGAGTTATCATCAGAAAAAAAAAAAAAAAAAAAAAAATAATAATAATAATAATAATAATAAAATTCTGAAGAAATAGCTGACAGGTACATAAAAATTACTTACATTGCTAACTGTGACTGTTGGATCTGATGACATGTTTTAGGTTAACTAGTTTACATTTCTTTTGAAGTGAATTTCCTAGCGACAATGTTTGCACTATTCACCTGCCTCATCAAGGCCTGTTTAGAATACAGTGCTTAATACAGTTTTTAACCCATTATAAAGCCATGCACAGATAATTTAAAATGATCATAACAACTAACAAACACGTAATCAAGGAGCTCTTAAAATGTATTAAAATTCAGGTCTCTCGCTATTAGCAAAACCGCTTCATTAACATATTAAGACAATGTTCATTTGATAATTAGCTTCTGTTTTCTTTGCATCCTGGCAGTTAAATCATCCCTGTGAAGCCGGAGGGGAAAAGTTTATGCTTCTACAAGGTATCTTTGTTGAAGTACATATGGCCTTCTCACCATTTTTAATCAACATTGGTATTTTCTTCTTCTTTTTCTCTATTTCCTAAATCACAGAAATGCAGAATGGTTTGTGTTGGAAGAAACCTTAAAGATGATCTAGTTCCAAACCCTCTGACATAGACAGGGACAACTTCCACTGGACCAGGTTGCTCAGACTTTTCAGATGAAGCAAGTTGAGCCCAATTCCATGGCAAGTATGGGAGTCCACAATTCTTGGGACTCAGAACAAGGAAAATGATGGGTCCCTTTTCTTCCTTGGGCTCATGTTACTTTGGTAAGACGAGGGTCAAGGGAAAGAACTTGGCAATTTCTTCTGTAAGATGTCCATGTCAGATGTGTGCCCCAAGGAGAGCTCAGAGCCTGTCAGAGAAGAAAACATAACTGGCCAAAGGCCACTGACTGAGAGTAGGATCATTGTTCTCCATTCTTTCCCTAATCACCAGCTACATATTCCAAGCAGTATATTTTGAGAGGAAAATAAATAAATAAATAAATAAAAAGAAGGAAGAAAAAAAAAAGAGTTTGTATGTGTGTGTTGTGCTTGGTCCTGTTATTTAAAACAGGTTTAAAAATACTTCAGTTCCAAGAATGAGGCATTTGACTCCAGATTTTGCCTGACTTCAAATGTCAGCTACATCTGCTCAGACACCTCAGAGTTCCACACTCAGTCCCATATGTACAGTCTGTTCCCACTACAGCAATAGCCACTGGAAATGGCTTGTTTATAGTGAAGAAAGAAGAAAGCATAGATTATTTATATGAGACTGTTTCAGCTCATGCCCCAGTTGCATCTCCTACCCAATATCAAATCACCAGCAATTTCCAGGGAAAGGTTCATTTCTGCTCCCACAGATTTGCAATAAGTAGGAAGCCTGGAGTTACTGAATATAGAAACTAGACCAAATGGTTATAATTTTACCTGGTATATATTTAATTTTAATATGTTTTTAAAGCTAAATAGTAATTCTCTTTTAAATAACAGATATTGAATGCTTCAAGTATGAGTAGTAGGTGACAGAACTGTCTAGAAGGATCTTACGAGACTGAGTACTATGATCAAATTTAGAGTAGATAAACATTAAGTGATGCATATAACAAAAAAATAAATAATAAAAAAAAAATCCTATGCTAACTCCACATATAATGTTATGGGCGCAGAGATAACTACTCAGGAATGAAAGGTTGTAACAGACAGTCCTATGGAAATGTCATCTCAGTTCTTAGTGGAGGTAACAATGGAAACTGAATGTTAAAAATGCCTAGGAAAGGGAAAGAGAACAAAAGAGAAAACATAATACCATTGTATAAATTCATGGTACATCTGCATCCTGAATGCTACATACCGTTCTTTTTGCCTATCTGAGAAAGGACATAGCAGAATTTGAAAAGGCTCAGAGAAAGTTGGCATAGTTATGAAATGATTTACCACAAAAGGTGAGGTTTCTTCAGCCCAAAGGGATATAACAGAGGGGAAATACATTGGAGATGTGTAAAGTCCTGAATGCCAATATCAAATGAGTGTTGATTGTCTCTCTCCCAGTGCAAGAGCAAGGGGCACCCCATGACATTGGCAGGTGGCAGATTATAAACAAAAAAAAAAGGACATGTTTAAAATAATTCTTTATCAAAAGGTACTGTGTGTATTAAAACTGGGCATGAATTCAAGGAAACTGGAGAAGTTCAAGTAACAGAAACTCATCAAAGATAATTAAACACCATGTCTGTTTCAGGGGATCTTTGAGTCACAAGCTGATGGAGATTGGAATGTTATTTTGGAGAAATATCACTGTATGTTTTCTCTATCCTCTTGCTCTCCCCTAGTTACATACTTCTGGCTATTACAGGATATTGGTTAGGTGGACCTTTGATCTAACTCAGTGTTGGAGTTCTTTATTCCCACAGTCTTGTATGAGGTGAGATTCAGCTCTGGGAAAGCCCTTACAGTAGGAATTTTATCACAGATTCCCTCAGACAAATGTCTGGGTTTGTCCAGTTTAACAGAAATTAAGTGGAGTCACTAGAGAGAAAAAATACCATATAGCAAGACACCATTCACTGCTTTTCATCTTATTTTGTACAGGTTGTTTTGCATAGCTGTTTTGGATATGTGCTGTAATAATGATGAGAATGTATAGTATGCCTGACATCTTCTTAGTATTGGTGATTTTCATTATGTTTTTTTGTTTGTTTGTTTGTTTGTTTGTTTTTCAGTTAAATTACATACAATGAATTGCACAAAACCCACAAAATTATTTTCATCCTACCCTATCTACCAGCACATGCTCTAACTGAAATGAATAGGGAGAAGAAAGTTGTTTTTTTTTCATATGTGGACTCAGAAGCTAGATGTCAAGCAGAGATGTTAGACAATCAGTCCTTGTATCTTTTGCCTTAGAATGCATTAATCTCTGTTTTGATATCAAGGGCACCTGAAGCTGAATACCGTTTTCACCCATTCATTTGTTTCTGAAATATGTGGGAACAGCACTCACAGAAGACAACAACCAAGACAGCACAAAACTACATGAGAAAAAGAGAACAAAATATTTATGTTGGTGATATGTTCCCCTTCTTCCTTCTGTCACAACACCAGGAGTCCTAAAATGTTGTTTCCTTTCCTCTACCACAAGTTTCTATCTAATGACATGTGACTGCCTCCTTGCGCCAGGACTGCCACGCTTCTCAAGGCATGGAAACTGCCTACCCTGCTGTGCTTTGAGCTCTCCTGGCAAAATCCTACAGGGAACAGGCTGGACACCCATGGCTGTTGAAGAAGGTCTCAATCAGCAGGGGACATTCTATTGCTCACAAAATCTAACTCTTTTTTTTTTTTTCCTTGTCTGAAGCAGCTATTCCGCAGTTGTCTATTTCTGAAGGAATCTGGACCTTGGATGGCAGGAACTGAAACAGCTGGCTCCTGGGGAGAGATGAAAGTCCTTCATGGAGGCAGCACAAATTCTAGCAAAAGCCTTTGTATCCCAGGATCTGCTGTCTGAGTGTAGCATTCATGAAAATTACCAGCTCCTAGTTGCCTTCATGACCATGAGAGATTTGATCCCACTGCCATTGCCTTTGGCAGACCACTTCAAATTCATCAGGTAGCATCCGTTAGCACTGAGGTATCCACAACATGTTACTGACACTGTGTCTGAAGCAACTTTTGGTAATTTCATCTGGCATTCAGAATGTAGTTGGAGAACAAAGACATTCCTCCATCTAAATATGCAAAATACTTGACCTTGGGTCGGACAGAGCTTTGCCAGATGCTGTGATATATTTAACCTTCACTTTCAGAGTTTCATAAACTAAGTCTTGAGGTGTTGAAAGCCCTAGATATTTTTTAATGGAAAGTGAGAAAAAATGGCAAATCAGCCACAGAGAAGGCTCTGCCGAAAAATGCAGCTGCATCAGTGTGACTGGGTGAAAAAAAATAAAAATGTTTTTAAAACAGAAACTGCTGATACGGCTTTTGGTTAAGCCTCTGCAGCAGCTGTGATGGCTTTTAACTTTGAGTTTGCAATGGGGAAAAGAAGATATTTCTTGCGCTGTCATTTTTATGAATTACACAAGTGGGTTTCAAAATGTCAGGCCAGGTTGAGGAGTAGATGTAAGGTCAGCTGTGCCTTGGACTGATCTGAATAGATCAGGCTGGGCAGTTTACTGGGGGTGATAAGTACAGGGGACACAGAAGTTGTCGGTACTCCAGCTCAAGTTAGCTTCAACACAAGCTGGTATTGGTGTTGGTTGGCAGCAGTGATGCCCAGAAAAGCATCCCTGAGTGGCTGACTCCCAGGGATGCTAAAGCACCACATGGGAAGAACAAAGCAAGAACTAAAAGTCAACTGTGAGAAGATGCCTGGTATCCCAGTGCGTGGGCAGTCTCTTCCTTGTGCTGCCGAATGCGTGCTCACTGCTCAGCCTCTGGATACTCCACATGTGTCCATGGCTCTGGGGCAGTCTCCAATGAAATCTCTGAAAAAAAGGAAGATTGCCTCTTCCAAAAGACTCTTCTTTCATGAGAAAAAAAAAAAAAAAAAAAAAAAAAAGACAGCAAGATGCAAGACAGCTGGTTTTAGGTACTGTAGCTGTGGATTAATATCTGCTCCCAGGAGAGCAGAGGGCTGAGAAACACTTCTGCTAAAAGCTGACTGAAAACATATCTTTGTGAAAAGTTCTGTTTTTGAGGAATGAACTTCTGAGACAGTAATGGTTTTTGACTGTTTCTAACTGGCTCTGCTTGATTCTCTTCTAAGGAGAAAAATGAAAGGAATCACACTGATCTCTCCAAAAGACCCTGAATTTCCCCCCTGGGGACAGAAACAATACCAAGAGAGGACATTTCTATATTTGAATAGCTACTGTTCTCTGCCCTAACAAGTTGGCAGTAATGTTTGTTTGTTTGTTTGTTTTGAATATGTAAGTTAGCAAGAATTGCAGTAGAGGTGTCCTTCTGGAAAATATGATTCAGTTTTTCAGGGACGTTAACCTTGAACCCACTCTGTTTCCAGGGTAAAATTTATTAGAATTAGCATTTTGGATTTATTCATGCATGAGTCAGGGACAAGAACTCCATAACACATTTCCCCAAGTAACATCCTATTTCTGTCCTACTTGTTTCAAATTCCCTTCTTTGCTCCTATGCAAGCTTCCTAGCCCTGCAGGTAGCTGGTGGACGTACACATACCAGATGGAGGCCAAAGGGTAGCCACTTCAACAGTGGTGAACTCTAACAGCAAAAGGGAAGCATCTGCAAAGAGATTGGCAAATGCCAAGGACACACATCATCTAAGTGTAGCAAAGGCAGAAAGTCTTATTTGTCAATGTGAGTAGATGAACCTAGCATCTGAACAGCATTTGACATTTAGCTCCCAATGTATTAGGGTCTGTAGTGATTTTTCTTGCTTGCGAGAACAAGATCTGCAACCTCAGTGCACTTTCTGAGAGACCAACAGCTCCTCTCCCAATGACTGAAGTTCCCTGTAATCAGCTAAAATTTTCTAAAATTTTCTTCTCACATTAATAGCAGAGAAGAAGAAATAATCTCTGTGTTGCTTGCACCTGTCCCTGAAGAGGGATTTGAATATAAGAACAGAGGCATTTCTTTGTCATAGGAAGCAGAAGCAGAAGGCAGAGCCTTCTGGGGCAGTAGCAGCTAGTGTTGTGCTCTTTGGTGCTGGAGAGCAGATAGGCTTCTGTGATTGGTACCAGGATATGTGCTATCCATTCTTTGCTCTCCGATTTCCTTTCTTTCTCTTTCCTTCCTTTTTCAAGGCTCTTCTTCTGTCCCTTGATCCTGTACATTCTCTCTGCAATTCAGGCTGATTCTGACCCATGATTATCCTCCTGAAGGACCTTTCTCAGTTTTTCTCTCCTGCACCTTCCCACTGCTGCCCAGATTCTGTCTGGCCTAATGCTTGTCTTTGTATTTTCAGCAAGTGGATTTCTTGGGGATGCAGGTGAAGGAAAAGGAAAAGGAGAAAGATTGTCTCCTTCTGTATCCTGTGACAATGTATGCACACAGAGTTAACAAAATGGCAGTGGTGACCCCCAAACAACTGCTTTACAAAATGAGTTCTAAACCAGCACCTAAATGAGGTCAGAATTTGTTTGCTGAAATATAATAATATTATAATTAAACCCAAAATGCAGTGCTTCATATTTCTCTCTGACAAGAAAGTGATGACCTCTGGATACTGATGTATATGAAGAAATAATATGTAATCCTGTAGGAACATTTATGAATTATCTTTTATTGTAAAAGCTGTTTGAATCATTTTGTAAAGCTGATATCATAAACTAAACATACAAAGAAATAAATATGTTTTTATTAAGGAAGATAAAATTTCTATTCCTTCATTTTATTACAAAAGATTCAAAAAAAACCCAACATGTTCTGGCCTTAAGTATCAGACTTACATTTTGTCTTTTGTTATCACTGACAATAGCACTGCTGCTTGAATACCCAGCCATATCAAATGTAAGTTATTTGTATATCTCTATCCTCTCAGGAAATCTTGACCTTGAAATAGAATAAATATGTAACATGTTCATAGGCAACACCACCAGTGCTAAAAACCATAGACACTGAACAAAAACATGCAAAAGATGAGCTTATGCAGTGCTATTTGACTCGTTGCAAAATGAGGAATTACAGTTTAAATGTTTTGTTGTCTTTGAATGACCCTCCATTTGTAATTGATTCAGCTCAACAGACTGCAACTCTAAAACCATTGAGATACAGAACTTATTTGTCCCATGTTTAAAGTACGCTTCAGTCACTCTACCAAAATCAAACTGCACAGGTTGGGATCTTTTCCATTATGAGTGGTTTGATAATGTGCCATGTTACCTTAGAGTCTGAGATGACTGGTTATTTAGGCTGAGATTTTTAGAAGACTGTCAGGAATAAACAGATCATGATTAACATCTGTTGATTGGACCCATAAAAGGAAGTAAATTGTACATAAAACAGAACCTATAATAAGCCCACGATGTGAAAAATAAATGGAACCCCCTTGAGTAAGTACTAGAGGCAAATTTTAAAATAAGTAATGACCACTCTGATAAGTGGTCATACTTATAGATCAATAAGATAACAATCCCCAATATACTTGCTTTGATAACCAAGGGCATGAGCAGCTGCAGTCAAACTGTCAAGCCTTGAGGAATGTGATTTTCAGATGAGAACTCGAAGGCCTGTGCTCCAGTAAGGTCCAAGCACAGATCTCTGAGGACAAGACAACGAGATAAAAAAGTTACAACACATGACGTGCTCTTCCTTTTTCCACTACCCCAATATGAAGATGGTCTGGAGCCATAAAAATACCCAAGGAAACCAGATGTTGGCTTCATGTAAGATTTATGAAAGATGAGGTAAGCAAGATTTAGCATCTGGGGACTGCTTCATAATATGTTCAGCTCCCCAAAGATATAAAAGGCCTATCCAAAATCCTGCTTGTTAAACCAGCAAAGAGGAACACAAGAGATGCACTGAAGACTCAATAGCTGGCCAGAGTACCTGGACATACACACAGTTAGTGCTTATGGGCATGTGGGTGTGAGAAAACAAGTGAGCAAAATGTGTGGGAAAAAGAGCATCAGGGACTGCAGTCAGTTTTGTTTAAAACAAATATCACTTTTGCTTTCCAGAAGGTCTAGAATTATGTTTTGTTGCATTAATTTCCTTCAAGAGCACTAAAGCATGAGTTATAAATTAGCTGTTGGACTGAAACAATAAGCGCTAATGTAGCAAGCTGGGGAAGGTGCCTAGAGGGTTCTTACAGAGACTGAAACTAGCTCTGATTTTAATATCTTTAGTGTGATTATGAAAAAAAAAAAAAAAAAAAAAAAAGATTAGAAACATACTGATGGCATTTGCAGATGATTCTTCCTTGGGAAATGTTCCCATCCTTCACTGGGGACATCATGTTAGATGGACATATAATATGAAAGGATTGAAGGAGCCTAGGGAGATGTTAGAAACAAAAACGCAAGATTAATCTAGGAAAAACAGAAAGTGAAGAAGCTGGAGGAAGGAAGGAAAGCCCAGAACAAGGCTATTCAACTGGGATGATGAATCACATTGACCACCTCGTGGTGCATACCTTAGCAATGGACAGAAAATACTCCCTGAAACTTGTTGTCCAGAAAATATTTTTTATGCTATATGACTAAAGAAATACTCTGCTTTACTGACGTGCTGAACAGCACGAGGGCCATTTAAGCAAGTAAAAAAAATGTGCTAACTGAGAAGTATAAACTAAGGAATCTTATGTATTAGCTTTGCGTTTTCATTTGAAAGAAATGGGTAAGAGAAGGGAAGGGAGGATGGATGTGAATTTTCATAGTAATATTCCATGCCAATGAATGTAAATACAAAATCTGCATTGCTAGTATAGAAAAGAAGAAGGAGAAGAAGAAGAAAAAGAAGAACCCTAAAAAAAAAAAAAAAAGTAAATCATGTGAGATAAGTAGTGAGTTTCCATCTTGAGATCTTGAGCAAAGAGAGAGATGATCAGAGGAAGTCACTGAGGGACTAGCTGTTTGCTCCCTTGGCTAACTTAGTAGTTCACCTCTGAGAAAGTATTTCAATACTCTGCTGAGCCCTTCCAATGACAAGCTGAGTCATTCTGAGAAAGATGTTGTTGATGACCATAAAAAGAGCTAGATTCAAATCAGCTAATCGGAGATATCAATATGCAGATTTCTACTCAATGATGGCTATATAAACTGTCCTTTGTAGGCAATACAGGGAAGCAATCATTTCTAGGGTGACTCAACTCCTCAGAGCAGGGTAAAACAGGATATCTATAACATAAGGATGTGACAGAGACAGAAAATTCATGGCTAAAAGGGATGTAATGACTAAATGGATGAATAAAAGCAGCAGCTAGAATTAGTAAGAGATAATATTGGAAAATATTATATTTTCCAATAATATTCGGATAATATTGGAAAAATTGGGAGCAGGGATGATCCTCAATGAAAGCAATGAAAAGCCCATCCAAGAACAGATAAAGCATTAGAGAAAGAAAAATCAATCCGCCACTGTTGGAGCTATTTTATTGGGTATAAAATGCACAATCTGGGTATCTATCATCGTGGTTTGATGGAGGGTCTGCTGTGATGGGCTCTAGTTGCCCATACTCTAGCATGGATGTCATCTTCAGCAGAGGCCAAATAAGAGGTGAGGTGCTACCTAACAAACATAAGGGGGTGAAGGCACTAACCTTTGAGATGAGGCAAGCTCATTCAGATCTCCTCAGGATTCTTAGTCCTCTACTCCAATTAAGAAGAAATCAACTCTTTCAGTTGAGTTGCCCGTCTAGCCCTGTTATTTTGTGCAATTCATAAATGGATAGTGTCATGAAAACTGGTACTACATTTTCCAGCAAATTTACTGCTCATTAAAATTATGTATTTGAGCAAGTGGAAATGGTAGAGTTCAAGTTTGTTTTCTTTCTCTCATGATTCATCTATAAGTACACAAACAAATTAAGCAGTCACGGGACTATCAGAGCTACCAGATGCAGTGATGTGGAAGAATTTATTAGTTTGGGCTAGCAGAGAAACAAATTGTAAAAACAGGTCATGAGAAGGAGAAATCCAATAAATAAATAAATAAATAAAAATTCCCAGCTGGCAGGAGGTTGCAAAATGTAAAAGGATACTTTTTTAAAATGAACATTATCTGACACATCCTATGTTGTACCACAAAGCTTTAAACAATTGTGACAACAGGCTTTGCTTTGTTAAAAATAACTTGTCCCTGACTCTTCTCTCAAGTACTCCTGGAGTAACTACTGAAGTTAATACAGTTATATTCCAGCCACATATCCTTCAGACTCCAACCCTTTGACTCTGCTATACACATGGATGGAGAGTAAGGAAATCAGCCCTTTTCTGAAGAGAAAAATGAAGTGCATGATGTGGAAAAGAAACGAGATGTAGCAAGAATGAATTTTAAAGAAATGATTAGCAGAAAGAAACTAACCTTGACAGAAACATGTGAGTGTAGACTATTTAAAGGTATAATGCTTCCATGTTTCTCTCTCATTCAATGACTTTGAGACAGATTTTTATCATGGAGGTGGATACTGGAGGTGATCTTTTTTCCTGGTGTTGGATTCAAACACTCAGGAAAAGCCTCAGATGCACTGAGTTGCGTCCCACAACACATTTTCTCCCAGTGCCAACACAAAATCTTGGCTCCACAAACAAGAAAAAAGACCATCCTCCTTTATGTCCCTGTGGTAATCTCCGTTTGGTCCAACTTGTACATCATTACACTGCTGGCTGAGAGGCAGCCATGCTGTTTCCACACCTCGTCACATGCCTCTCAGGCTATATGAGATGGGGAACAAGCAGTTTATGACTTTTTTTTCCATGCTGTCTGAGCATAGTTGACTAGGAATAAGGATGAATGGAGACAAGTAGCAGCTACCTCACCTGGAGGAGCTGGATATCACAGAGGCACAGCTTACGATGCTCCTTCCCCTCTTCACTCTTGGCATGTGGAGTCCTTGTAGTGCAGCACCTCCCTTTCACTGCACCAATGGCTGAAGTGAAACATCCATATTTTCTACTTTAAAGACCTCTTAGCAACCCTTTGAGAAATTCATGAAGGCACTGAACAGCCTAAAAAAAAAAAAAAAAAAAAAAAAAAAAAAAAAAAAAAAACAACTGTCCCTTTACAAAGGCTGTTACCTGTATGCACCAGTTGCTCTTTGACTCTTTCTAACCTGGCTCATCATTTGTGCAAATTTCTCATAGCAATACTGCCATGCAATTTGGTTTTGACCAATAGCATGCAGCTGGATTTGGAATGGAAACGTATTTCGCAACTGCATGACTTTCATGGTCACACATTTGTTTTCTCTTGGGCTATGACTTGATTTTCTCAGCTTTGTGGCATGACACCAAGAGAGACAACAGTGCACGCAGATGACAAGGGGCAGAGGTGGACTAGGAACGAAAGTGACAGAGAAAGGAAGAGGCAAATGTAGAGAGAATAAATTTGATATTGATTCAATGAGTTGCATTCAAAGGTAAAGAAAGAAGCAAAAATCGTGTAGTCAGTTGCAATAGTGGCAATTTCTAAGTCTCTACACTCCTTTCCCTATGTGTACAGAACTCTGTGAGATCAGTAGAAGTTATGTGTGCACATAAAGATGGGAGGATTTGAAAGTGAAGAGCTTTACCTAGCATTCATTTAGATAACTAATCCAAAGAAAGACATTATAGTATACAAAGAATAATACCCATTGTGAAACTTGGTGGAAAACATTTGCTCTGGAAATAAAGAAAGGAGAAGATGTTTACCTATGCATCTCTGGAGCTGTTGACTTGCAAACAAGAAACAAAAGAGCTTTATACTGCATTAGTAAATTTAGGCTACCAGATGCTTTATGACAGATTGTAGTGTGGCTATGGGTTGTCTCATGAAAAGTAGTCCACAATGTTCTATTTAGAAGTGATGATACAGTATGGTCTACTTTGACAAATAAAAGAATAATCTGTGTGTCTTGTATGAATACACTGGATTTGTTGCTTTTCAATAAAAGTTGAAAGAGCTAAAGGCATTCTTATTTCCTCTGGAAGACTAAGCATTTTGGAAAACTATTTTTTTTAACAAAATTCAATAATATTTTTTTAAAAGACTGAAAAAAAAAAAAAAAAACATAGAAGGAACAATAGCTAAAAAGAAAACAAAGGCAATTTTTGGAGTTCAATTATTTTTAAAGTCATTAGAGACAGAATGATATGTAAAAGATCCTGAGACTCACATCTTTGTGTTTAGTAGAGTAAAGGCATGCACATTTTCTATCTGAGTCTTGAAACAGCACCACAGAGTCTCTAGTGCTATATCACCGGTAACCTTAGCATACATAGAAACATCTAGGAACTGTAATTGACCAGTGAGGAGAAGCTGGATTCCTGCCTTTGGCAATGCCTGTCAATCATGCCACAACAGTGATGAAAAATGTGGTCAGCTGAGTGTAATGGTTAGCCGAAGACTTTCTAGAATAGTGAAACAAGATGTCTTGACAAGACTTTATTCTGCAGACAAAAGAGTTCTGCAGTATAGATCATAATATAAGACCAGATGGGTAATATCTACTGTTAAATATTTAGCCCATATAATTGAGCAGGCTTCTGCCAACCATTAGACATGCAGATGTCCAGTTTATGAGTTCTTTCCACAGCTTTCTGCTTCCCAGAAAAGAAGTCCAAACTATTGGGTTTTCTCATTGGCATTTAGTTACTCAGAACAATTTTAAGAACTCAGAGCAATTGGGTTTTCAATTTCAATTTGAGATGGCTGCAAACTGTACTTCTTCTACCACAGAAAAAAAAAATGATACTTCTGAAACCAGAGCAAAGCATTTAACAAAACAGGAGTTTTGGTGAAGTTTCTTTCTCAGGAAGAACAAGCAAAGGGAAAAAATGTCTACCTTGATATTTGACATTTGCTTTGCTTCTGTATTGAAACAGAGAAAAGGAGAGATTTTCAGAAGAGAAAATTCAACTTCTGATAACATAAAATTGTAATCAACAATGCAGCTGGGAGATGCTGTCCAGCTATGGAGTTGGAGGACAGAGAAAAATGTGGGTAAGCAACACCCAAGTGGAGTTTCAATTAGGTTTAACAGAAAAAGATGCAAATTCAGAAAAAAAGAAATGTATCTTCTGCTGAAATTGAGAAGGTTTAAGCTTGCCAGTTTTATTGCAATACAATGTCTACTGATGACTCTTTACCCAGCTAAATGTAGATGATAACTATAGGAAGTGTACATTTAAAGCATGGAAAGATCAATAAAACTAGAAGACCTGATTGGTGATTGAAGTCACCCCAACCCTGGTATTTATTCATAGGTTTGACTATATGAGTAATAATTCTTCTGATTTTCCAGTAGTAGTCACTGCATCTCTAAACCCCCTCTTCCAAATTTGCAGATCACTGATTCCCTGGATATGCAAGCCCTAATTTGTCTCCAAGCCCACTTCCACAGCAGCTTATTCAAGGCCCATGATGGCAAAGTACAGGGCCATTTGTCTCCAGCTTCTCTTGCAAAGCCCTACCATGGGCCTCAAGTGGTGTGAAGAGCCAATATACGGCTACTGAGTAATATTAACTTTAAGGGAATAACCGCTCTTGTAAGCTAAAGTGCAGCAAGGCATTGAAGTGCCCCCACGTTAGAATTTCACGATCAGAGAAAAAGCCATTTCAGTGCTTGAAAGAAGATAAACTTTCAAACAACACTTCATTGAGGGAAGAAAGGGAACCTGTCACACTTGGTTTGTCATTCCTCCTCCTCCCCTGAAGGCAGTTGCCAAAATAGCATAACTGAAAGCACATTGTATGTTGAATCATGTTTGATTCAGCAAAGATTACATCTACTGAGCTTATTGCATCCTTGTAGTATGGAGCTTATGCTTTTACCCATCTGCAGAAAATGCTTTGTGCTCCATAGGTGGATTTTTTCTTTGCTTTCTCATTGTATTCCATGTAAATACATCTGGGAGCATTCTCTGCTATTCTCTTAACAGGGACATATGGATATGCATGATATGTTCTGCCATGTGATTTCTTCCTGATTTTAAAACCATTTTTATATAAACAGTATTGAATAAAGATTTAAAAAATAATCCAGTGAAACATTCTGCTTTGTTTAACAACAGAGGTAAAAGCCACTGTCTTATTAGAGATGGAAGAAATATTTGAAAGCAGAGCATTTCTTCTCTGTGTAGAAGAGGGATCAGAACTGAACCTTATTTCCTAAGAAGCCAAGAAAACAAATCATGTAAGAATTCAGACCTCTGACCAGCTCTGAAGGGGAAAGCTAATCGAAACAGCACCTCGCTGGGGACATTACTGCATATCATCACCTAACGGTGACCCTGAGGGAAATGAAACTGAAGAGAAATGGCGCTGCATGCGAGGGAGGTGGAACTGGTCTCATTTCTGAATCTGCAGCAGAATAGTCTAATTGGATATACAACACAGCCAAATGAATAAATACCACATAAAAAATTATATATATATTCAAGCTTCATAAAGGAGTGACATGCAGATTGAGAGGAAGGCAAAGTTCTGCATTTCTAGCCATTTTGTGTAAATGCAGAATACATAATGATTTAATCAGAAAAGGAAAATTTAGAGAAGTCCATCAGTTCAAAGGGCTGTACGTTCAGCAGAGCATTATGCCTTGCAAGGAACAGGCCATGGAGAGCTGAGCACCCACAGCTCATTGAAAATTTCCTACAGAAGCCACATTTCTTAGAGGTACAAATTTCAAAAACATTTCAGACACCTTATTATTATTATTTATTTCTGAAAGTGGTTGGTCATGGTAATTCACAGCTTTCCTAGGCATGAAGACCCTGCAGCCTGCATGGTACTGCTGGTGCTCAGAGTACTCTGAGTGTTATGTAGAAAGGTGCTCAGTTGTGATGCTTGTACCTGGACACAAGCAGTGTCCCACAGTCCCTAGCACCAAAGTCACCTCTTGCAAGTACACTGGCAGTGCTGGTCAGCTGCTAAAAATGTGATAAGAGGAAGAAGGAGAAAAAGGACTGTGGGGCTGGAAGATTAGGAAAGTTATGGCTGGCATCCTTGTACTGGGATGGGTGACAAGAGGCTGGGGAGCTGGAGGTGGAATGGGCAGACTGGTACAAAGTCAGTCCTAGCAGCCACCACCACGGTCAGCAGCCCTGGCCAGGACTGACACCAACAACTCCAGCTGCCAGCAGCTATGGTTGCTGCAGAAAGAAGTACCCAAAGCAAGATCTATTTGGAAACCCCTGTTCCATGAAATATGTATTTCCATTTGACATTTCCAGGCTACATTCAGGACAAAGCTTTTTTTAACTGAAAAAGCACCAAAATGCAATAATGAAAAAGCAAGTACTCCTTGACAGGTTTTGCAGTGCAAGCTTTAAAGGCTGTAAGTACCAGAGACTCTTCCCACTGAATTTAAATGCAATCCTTATTTCTCACACTGGGAGAGCCCTGGGCCACAGGTGGCAAAGTGGCAGGACAGACCCCTGCCTGCAGGTGATGGCAGCATGTACATGCTCCTAAGCACATCCTGCAGCCCTGTTTGCAACCCCATCAGGAGAAACTGCAGAGATGCTGGGTCACACAAATGTTTTTCTTTTTCTTTTTCTTTTTCTTTTTCTTTTTCTTTTTCTTTTTCTTTTTCTTTTTCTTTTTCTTTTTCTTTTTCTTTTTCTTTT
>CM021769.1:25122890-25188411 GCA_011076525.1 Nettapus auritus
CCGAAAAAAAGCCCGAGGACGGGATGCGGCCGGATCAGTTTGTGTCTTCCTGAAGGTACCGTGCAAGTGCGGGTGTCCCGCACTGGCAACCTCAGGCGCGTCCTGTGCAGCCCCGGTCGGCCCCTGCCTGCCCGGCCCCGGGGGACTCCCCGCTCCCTGCTGGGGTTTCGTTTGCTGGGGTTTGGCCAGCAGAAAGCAACCCCAAGGAAGCGATGGGAAAGTTTGGAGGCGCTCCCCCACAGGGGCAGCCCGGGGCGGGCTGGGGGTCGGGTCTGCCCCGGGGAGCGGCGGGGCCCCCCCGGTGTCTACTGCCCAGATCCGTGTCCCCCTGTGCGGCGTGGCGAGCCCGGGCTGCCCGCTTTCGGCCCGCTGTCCCCCTTTCCTCTCCTCGCTTTTTAACTGTCTTGCGGAATCTGAACGGATTATTTTAAAGATAACCCCAGACGTGGCTTTGTCCCCTGGGGCTCGGGAGGTGCTGGCGGGTCGCGACTTTAGTACCTGCCTTCCCAGGGGTGCTGTGTATGGTGGTGCCGTGGTGCTGGGGCTCCCCGTGATGGGGTGGCAGAGGTAGGGGAAAGGCACGGAGCCATCCCTGGGGGGGTCATGTGTGCGCCGTGGGGTCCGGGCACCACAGGGGAGGCTCCGCAGTGGTGGCTGACGGAGGGGGGGGGGAGGTGCGTGAGTGCGTGTGCGTGTCGGGGGAGGGGGTGTTTGTATGTCGGTGCATCGCCCTGCCACAATGGCAGCGCAATTATCCAGCCGAAACATTCTCAAACCGCAAAAAAAGTTGCAAAATAGATCGACCTCCCCGAGATGAGGAGGAGACAGTTTCAGAGATGTGCAACCATCATGTTTTTTTTTTTTTGTTTGTTTGTTTTTTTTTTCAATACGTTTTAAACAAGAGGATCTAGCGAGTGATTCCGATTCAATACACATAATCAGTTTGGAAGTCCTATTTCCATTTGAAAACAGGCCTATTTGCAATCATGAGGGCCGGACATGCTGGAAGATACAGGACGCATTCAGAGTAGGTGGTAGGTGAGAGAACCTACAGACGAGCACCAAATATTTTCTTCCCGCTGCAGACCTTTTCCACGGTGCTTTAATCACGATGTGTTTTTAATCTAATTTCTCTTTGAAAATATGACTTAATTGCTTTAGAAAGCAAGGTTTTGACCTACAGCGAGACTCCCCGTTGGGAAAAAAAAAAAAAAAAAAAAAAAAAAAAAAAAGGCAAGAAAAGAATGGTGATTGGAAAAGCATGTTGATTGTCCTATCAGTCTCTTAGGGTTAACAGTCATTTAATCAAGGATACACTGGGTAAATGATTCCGGAGAAAATGGTAACTTATTTTTAAAGTCGGCCCCGTAGGACAGACCCTTGCACGGGAGAGCAGGGCGGAGGGAGCTGGGCTGAGAGCCCCGTCCTCCGGCAGCATCCCCCGTTCCCCGGCATCATCCCTGCATCCCGTCCCGCCGCCAGGGTGGAGAAAGGATGCTCGGAAGCCGCCGCACGGAGCGCGGAGCGCGTTCGAGCCCCAGGGAGGGCAGACCCCCTTTGTCACCTCGCCCCCCCCCGAGCACTCCCTGCTCCAAGCAGGCACCGCACCTCGCCGCCTCTGCCTGCCCTGGCGCATTTTTCTTGTTCCTCAAATGCCCGGAGCCCCAGAAAGCCGGGAGGCCTACGCGTCCTCCATCGTAATCATCCTGCAGGAGAGGAGCGGGCAGGGAATTTGAGGCTCTCCTGCGGCTAACCAATAGAGAAATAAAGGCTCTCCCAACACCTCACGGAGCACGTTAATTGGCATTTCCGATTTCCCTCATTTACTTGTTTACGTGCCCGTGTACGCTGCTGACAGCGCGCTATGGCTGCAGGCAGCGTCCCAGCCCTGGTCCCAGCCCTCCGCCCCGTTTTCTGCTCGGGGTTTGAAAGCAGCCGCTCGCTTCGTGCAGCTAAATATTCTGGCCCGTCCCAGTCACAGCAGACCTGCTTTTCCCTGCTCCCACCCTCTGCCACCCAGTTTCTTATTCTTTTCCACTTCAAAGGGCCAAATCAGCTCCTGAGAAGGGCGGAGGGGGGGAGTAAATAAATTATTTGAATAAATAAGTCAATGTCGCGGAAAGCCGAATCAGCCCTAGGAGAGGCAGAAACTGTTATTACTGCCTTGCAAAGCGCCCGCACACCGACGAGGATGGCAGGCGGCTCTGTGCCCCGGCCTCCCCCCGCCCCGCTCCGGGCAGGGCTCATGGTCGTCGCCGCTCCCCGCGCCCCGGTTCCCAGCCCCGGGCCCCCCCCCCCCCCCCACCCCCCCCTCCCGGCAAGGAGCGCGTCCTTCGGCGAGAAGGAGAGAGGGGGGATCTTCTCCCGGCTGGGCTCCCCACCTCTCTCCCCACAGGCCCCCAAGGGAGGACCCCACCTTCCCTCCTCCGCACCGGCTAATTAGGTCTGAGCCCTAATTAGGGCTCGGGCCAGACAGTGCGAGAGGCCCCAAAAGGCTGCCTCTGGGGCTTTGAAGCCTTCCCTCCATGGCCCGAGGTACCATAGTGACAAATCTCTCCTGTCCCTCCCCCCCCTTCCCCAGAAGTGGGCACTGGTTTCTCGTGAGACCCGTCCTGAGTCCAGCCGGATGCGGGAGCTCCTCCAGGCTGGCATCACAGATTTTGCTCCGAAGAACATTTTTGGGGTGGAGGGAGAGGCATGGGCACCCTCTGGGAGGAAGGAGGGAAGGGGCTCCGCCAGCTCCGCATCCTCGGGCCCCCCTTGGCGAAGGATGTGCTGGCTGGACAGCAGGAGAAACACCACCGTCGCCGTTTCCGAGGGACAGCAGGTTCCCCACGCTCTCGACCCCTCCGAGAGCCGATTCTCCCACACAGATGTGAGGGTGGGCATGGAGGGTGAAACGGGGAAAAAAGGGGGAGCTGCTCCCCTTAGGGAAAGTTATGTCCCAGCCCAGGCACTGACGATTTTATTCGCAGGAGTTGTCCCACTGGGACCTATGTGCTAGTCACGGAGAGAACGGAGTAGTTTGGGGCTCCACTTTTTTTTTTTATTATTATTATTATTATTATTATTATTTTTTTTTTTTTTCCTCACCGCTTGGGATAAAAGCATCCCAAGGCTCCGAGCAGAAAAAGGAAAGAATTCGGATCCGAATCCCTTACTATGTGACATCAATAAAGAGCAGCCAAGTTTAGTGGTGTGGGGCATCAGTATATGGAGACACATTACCCGAATGCTGTTGGGAGTCACATCTCTACCACATCTATAATATAGCCCCGAATCTGAAACAGCGATGTCACCTCCAGCAGTGTCACCCGTTCCGTGAGACAGACTCTAGTTCCCCGGGTAATTTAGGAACGCTCCCCCCCGAACACACCACTCGCTGCCCACGACGAATATTTGAACTCCACGAGGGCACCGAAAACTTCACTTTTCATAAACCCCATCAACAAGTGAATCGTTTATTTTATTATCGGTGATTTTCAAGGGAGAAATAGAAGGTCTAATCCAATCGCCTTTAGGCAGACAGTATTCCCACTTAACCCAATCGGCTTGTTGCAAGGGGCAGTCCGCAGGACTGCCACATCATTTCCTTGCAGTACTGGGGTCCAGGCTGGGGAGCTGGGGGCCGTTCCTGCTCGCAAGGAACAGGCGAACATTTGATGAATTACAGTGACCTAAAAATTAGTGTTGCTCCAAGTGCGTGGGGATCATAGGTGTTAACAGAGATCTGCCAAATTGTGACATATGCGTGTGCAGCAAGACTTTTGCAAATGTGTTCGTTCCGATAGAAAAGTATTGACTTTTGTGTTTGTTAATTTGAATTATTCAAAAGTACAATAGAGAGCCTTATTAAATCACTGTGAGATTTTCCAAGAGATAGAAGTTATTCATTATATAGCTGGGGGAGGGGGTGAAGGCGGGGGGGCACGATCTCATTAAAAACAGAATTTAGGAGAGGCGAGGAGAGTATCCTACAAAAGTCTGGTGATTGCTATGTATCGCTTGCCAACGCACAACGGGACTTTTAATTTCTCTTTATTTATCTATTCGTTTCACTTAAATATTCTCTCCTGGTCGCTGGTCAAACTGCCGAGGGGATAGAGAAATTTCAAGGTATTTTGGCAAGACACTGACCGCTGTTCTGGGTGCGTTTTTAAACGAGGCATATTGGGGAAAAGAGAGAGAGAGAGAAACGGTTCCCGTCTAAATGACTAATATTTTCTTAAAATTTCTCTTGCCAATATTTCAAAGAACAAAGAGATAAATAATTCTTTTGCTCAATGAGTACAAACTAAATACTAAATAATCTTTAGGAATAACACTAGCAGATGATAATTAAATATTTCACATACCAAAAATACAGATACCTTTTATATGTACTTGTCCTTAACCTAAAAGCAACCGCTGTAAATACAAGATCCGTACTTTCTCTAATAGATTTTACTAGGAGCTGGTGACAGAGAACTGATTTCTTTTCTATTAGGCTTTAGTACATCTTTGTTGAAGGCCTGCAGAATGACCAGGGATTAGATTTGCATCTCTTAGACTCCCTGTGTGGTCTTTGTAAGAAGCTTGTAACTGTTAAAAATGACTTGTTAGGAAGCGTGTGGGCTCTCATCTCTTTGCTTTTGACAGAATGATTGTGAAATTCAGATTGTTCTTATAGGCTTTAGCCTGTGGATTCCACCTGAACCTTAAGCAATTAGAGCCTAATCTCAGTGCAATCATATTTGAATTAGGATTTGTTGCACTTTGTTTACTTCAATTAAAAAGCTGCGGAATATTTCGGAGCAGTTTTTCCGTGATATTCTCGAGGCGTGAGCGAATTTTTCCAACTTTGAATTTTCTCAGCACCGCCCTGTTATTCGGCGGCTCGTAGTGCAAAGCACTCGTCGGGTTCCGCGGGCAGGACTGAAGAGGAAACAGCAGGAAAGAAAAAACAACCTGCGATTCTTTGCTGGGCGGAGGGGAGAAGATATATGCTGCATCCCCTGCTTCCCACAGCCTGCTGCCCGCTGCTGAACCCCTCGTTTAGGAAGCAGGCTCCGGGGCCGCCACCAGCTGGGTTTGCAGCGATTTCGGCGGCTGCCTTTGAAGTGTTTTGCCGAAGCCCGGGGCCGATTTGCTGCGAGCGAACAGCTCCCGTTGCCCACCTCCCACCTCCGGCCGCCTGGGAGCTGGGGCGCGTCGGCCCCGCGGCTGCCGCGCATCGCCCGGGGAGCGCGGCTTCGAAAAAGCGAAAACTATAACCGCGCCACCTGCCTGTAGCTGTCCGATACTTGAAATGTATAGAAAATATAAAGTATTTTTATATTAAATGGTGTAAAGGAAAAATATTCGCTCTGAGGGATTCCTTTCCCACTCGGGTGCCAAGTTTCTGTGCTCAGGTTTCTTGTGGCCAGCTTCAGAGGATGAGTTCTGCTACTGACATCCACATAATTACGGTTTTCAAGTGCCGTCCTTTCCCATCAGAAATATTTTCGTTTATCTGAAACATTTTTTTTTTTTTTTTCCCCCAGTCATTAGGACATTTCAGAAAGTCTTTATCAAGTCGCTGTGAATCAAGCACGAACCTTCCCGAAACCTCGAGAATGTGGGTTCATCTCCTTTAAAATTTTGGATGATTTTTTCTCCCACGTCAGATATTTGCTATCAATATCCTATGTTAAGGCTGTCCGGGCCCGATCCTGTTCCCACTAAAGTTACTATGCGAGACCTCCTCCGGCTCCCAGCAGAATAGGATCAATCCCCTCCATGCTAATAGAGATTTAATAGCATCAGCACATGCCCAACTACCACCATTATAACCTTGACCCGGTCAGGTGCAATGATATTACTCCTGCTAAAGTTATCCTGCATTTCCTTGGTGAGAGCAAACAGCTCTTTATCACCTCTCATTTCCCACAGTAACCCACAGACAGCGATACAAATAACCCACTGCTATTTTGTCATTCTTTTCCCTCGGAAGTCTACTCCAGTAACTAATAAAATAATGTGTGCATTTTCTAGGTCCGTCAGCCTGTACTGCTCAGGACATTTCAGCCCGATAGTGAGGGTTGAGATAAAAAGTCACATTTTTAGTAGTGAGCGAGTTACTCGCTGAGTAATCTCCGTCCTGCTCCTGAGTGCGGAACTGAGCACTGGAGTGGAACATCAAGAGCTCCTGTGTGTATCCTGCCCCTCAACCAGGCTTCTAGGTTTCTCTGTTTGACCTGAAAACCTCTTTTCCACGAGTGTTAGAGTAATCTATCACTTTAAAAACTTCGTTTCAGGGCTGTAAGAGGCACACGAGCTAGACTTTAAATTTTATTTTATTCTTATCTTTTTCAGAAATGCCAACTTTGGTTCAGTCTTGCGGGATTATTTTTAAACCTCAGGCTTTAATTCCTTCCTTAAACCTGCAGTGATTTACAGTATGTCTTTTCCTTTCAGTTCATAAACACAGACACAATTTTCCCTTACAAAACTCGAGGATCACCATGATACATCTGTAAAATAAAGTGCTCTTCATTTCTTTTCTATCACTCGGTGGAGATATATTTGCCAAATAATCGTTGATCTAATAAAATAAAATAGTCAAACTCAAGGATACTCTCTGTAGAATGTAGGATGCATTCTAAAAATCCACTGATTTTAGTGTTAAGAAAATTATTCTTATTAAAATGGTGTCATGCAGGCAAATATGTTCTTCTCCTGTAGTCTGAAAGAATGGGCAATTCTTCTTGCCTTAAAAGGCTGTTTTACAGATGAAAGCATCTCAGCCCACAACTTAATCTGTTTTAAATCAAGCTTGAACAGGGTGAATGAGTGATGGAATGACAAGATTTCTGGGGCTCCAAGCATCACAGAGTATCTCTGCTTCCCCTCCTCTTTCCCCTGCTTGCAGAGCCTGTGATTGCATGTATGTTGGATTTTCACAGAAAACAGAAGACAGAAGCAGCTAAACAAAGGTGAAGTTACTACAGCAAACGTTCTACTTTGACAAAAGAAATTGAAACGTACAATGTCATTCTTGCTAGATGACCAGAGAAGTATTAAAGGAGAAACTAAAGCTAGCAGGTAGAGCCGATACTTTTCTCAACATACTGGTGAACCTACGCATACACTGAAAAAAAAGACAAAAAAAGAAAAAAAAGACAAAAAAAAAAAAAAAGACAAAAACCTGAGATAAGCAAGCATTTTATTTCTAGCATTATCTCAAGCAAGATTAGGATAATGAGAAGAGCTGGCTTAAGAATGGAGAACAAGCATGAAGAAACAAGACAGAGCAATGCTGGCATGTGCAAAGCTCTGCAAAAACAATGTGGAAGACAAGAACAATAATCCTGTTCTCCAAAGATTCCTCACCCAGTTCCCATTAGAAGCAGGGGCCAGCTGATCAGACTGTATAGAAGTGAGACAATTCACAGTCTGTTTTGGCAGTTTTGGCAGTCTCTTTTCTCTAAGGGAGGATAGGTTTTCCAAAACAGTAATGAAGAAAAGTTATTTCCTGAAATAAAGTGAGAAGCAAAGGGGTAACGAATGATAAATCTATGAAATATTCTGAGGCTCTTTTGACCTGAAAAATGAAATAAAACCTGCAACCCTTCCTGGGTTGTAAAGGTCTTTTCAGCTAGGGACAGCGTGGACACAGTCTCATCAAAAATAGATCTATGGAAAAGTTTGAGATAGAGCTACAAAATATGAAGAATGGCTTTTTTTTTTTTTTTTTTTTTTTTTTTTTTTTTTATGCTGAAATTACTATGTCACTTCTCTAGTGAATATTTTCAGGGAGCTCAGAAGTGAGAACAGATTTAACCGTTGCAGAAACTAGCAAGGGCCAGTCACAGAAATTCTCAATAAAGCTGCATAGAGAATTTTTTGGTATTTTATTGGCTGAAATGAAAACAACTTCTCCCACTCATTTTCAGTAATGATCTACAGCAATAAAAGCCTGGCACTAAAGAAGGGGATAAGGCCTGTGGGGGTATTTGAGGGTATTACAACATAGACAAAAATGCCAGTACTACTGTGGCTATAGGAAGAAATGGGGATGGTGTGAGTATTCAGTTCACAGATATGGGAACTTTATCCATAAAGCAATGGTTAGGCTTAGAGAAAAAGTTATATAGAAAAGGCAGGGTCAAATCAGACCAGTAACTTGTATAACTCTCTATCTTGTCTTCTGTTGATAGCATTAAACTACTGCTTCTAAAACAAGTGCTCAAACTGTGTGAGTATGGACTAATTGCCTCACAAGAGAGCTTTCTGAAGCACATCTGGTAACTTTCTGAACTTCAGTATTGCTTGGACTTTCCCAGGGTTCCAATGAATTACACTACTAAACCATGACATGACCTACCTTTGGCAGTTTAAGCTCCCTCCTTTCCAGAGCTCTTAGACAGGCAGACTCTGTAGGCAAACCTTTGTTCATGGTGTTACATTAATGTTAGGATTGCCCTTTCTCATTGTGTTTTGTACCCTGGAATCACTTCCACCACATTCTTCCCAGTTACTTTCTAATCCAGCCCTTCAGTAGAAGATGCAGAGAGTAAGGGGACCAGAAGAAGCCCCTCTTCTTCCTGGTGACTTAGTAAGCAAAGCTGTAAGATCTGAAGATCCACTTTTACTTCTTATGCCTTCATTGCTGTTATCTCAGTTTAGAACATGAGCTACATACCACTGTTTTGAACATGACCGCACAAATATTATCTAATAATTAATATGAATCCTGAAATAAAAGAACGTCAAGTTTTAAGGAGTCTTTTCACAGTGTGAAAAATAGCTTCTGCTTGTATAATTCACATAGCAACTGGAAACAAAAATGTGCTGTGATCCAAACTCTTTTCTTTCCCTTCATGACACTCTTAGGAAGGTGTTTTTTTTGTTTTTTTTTTTTGTTTTTTTTTTTTTGGTTTTGGTTTTGGTTTGGGTTTTGTTTAAATTCATTGTAAATACAGACAGTACTTTCCTTTTTGTTTCCTCTTACACACTTCTTTTCTAACCCAATCCAGCAGGAGTGATATTTAAGTTATATTTATTTAAGGAATATGAGAGGCTTTTCCAGTATACAAAATCAATGAAGTGTGCTTTTCCAAGGCAGTAGCAAAGAGGTTGAGATGACACAGTCACAGTCTACAGTCTACATGTAACAAAGAAAAGGTTTCCTGTACAAGATGTTTTTTTTTAATTTGGTAGAGAAAAAAACATAATGACACCCTACTGTTGAAAGCTTAGGCTAGGTAAAGTTCAGTTGAAATAAAGTGCAAATCTTTAACAGAGAAGGTATAGGGGTGGTATGATAGAACCTTCACTATGACTGAAAGATGTATGTCCTCCTGGAGCTAATCCACTGTGACTGAAAGGTGTATGTCCTTCTGGAGCTAAATTGGAGTGTGGACAGAAACCTGATGCAGAAATTACTGGTTGTGCAGGCAATAAGACAAGAGATCTGCAATGGACCTTTTTTGCCTCTATTTCTGTGACTCTGAAGAATCCTAGAGATAAGTATCTTTATCCTTACAAAGACACAGTAGTCTCCAGTTTCAGAAAGGATATTACCAGAGATCAACTGACCACCAAATTGCAAACTTAGCACTGAAAATCCAAGATCTGCATTTATGCTATGCTCAACTTGAACTCCATATAGAGAGAAATCTACAAAGCACTTACCTGCAGAAGACTCTGAGACTTTGAATGTCATTAAATCTTTTCAGTTGAAGAAAAATACTTCTGTCCCTATGTTAATGTTCAGTATATTTAGCAACGCTGCTTCTCTATACTTATTCTCTAATCCATCTCATATGTATGGTCAACAAGACAGTAAAACAATTCTTCAGCCAACTGCCTTCTCACCTAGAAGCATTATTTTCTCACCTTAGAATGTCTTATTGACAAGTTCATCATTACTAGCCACCAGTAGTTCACAGTTCTTTCCAACCCCAAGAACCAAACTTGGGTTTCTAAACAAAACAACCCAAACCTGCCAGCACAAAGGCACATTAAGGTATTGTAAGCCTAAATAATATGAATGAAAAGTCCACATAAAAAAAAAAAAAAAAAAAAGGAAATAATAATAAAATAAAATCGATGATGTTTATTATAGTTAGCAATTACATATCTCCAGTGCTCGGTTCTCAGACATGTTCTCTGATGGTCTTGGTCTGCCTGGAGAAAGCAGACACATAATGGAAACACAAGGCAGTTCCTCTTTCACATAGTCTCCATCAATGCGAGGGCTCTTTGGGCATGTGATCCAAGAGGGGTAGCCTCCAGAGAGCTTGTTTATTGTTATCACTACCTGTTTATTGCTAGAACTGATACTTCTCCTGTGCATTGCGACAGCTGCTCTGCTTTTCTTCTCCCTGTGTATTTTCTGTGTGGTTTCTGATCAAACCTTTTCAGTAGGCACTGCAGGTTGAGAGGAAGGGAGAGGGCACAAGGAGCCAGCTCTGCTGGAAGTTCATGCTGGTGTACTGGGAGCTAACTGGGGCTAAAAATATCTACCTTGATAGTCTGCTGCAATAAGCCTTTAACAACACTAATAGAAGGGGTTCTTCAAACCCAACACAGTCAGGGAAAGGAGAAATGCCAATTAATCTGAAACACAATTTTCACCTTATCCTTCTAAGAATCTGACTAGTTTTTCTTTGTTTAATTATAGCTTCACATCCGGAACAAGATTATTGAAATAATATTTGAAGACTGCTTTTGGGCCTTCTTATCTGACAGCAGTACTTCCAGTAAGAGATTATCTAAAGAAGAGCCACATGGTGCTTTCTAATGGAAAAGGTATGACCTGCCTTCAAGGCAGAGCACTAGTAGCCCCATGTTAGTTAAAAAAAACATGTTTTGGAGACCCAAGATGTTAGAGGTATTTCCTATATAATATTCCTAAGTGGTACAGGTGGTATATTCAGACAGCACAAAAAACACAGTCATATTTTTCAATCCCCAGAGTCAACCAAATGTAAACGTATCAAGGAAGACCTAGTCAGTGCCTTCAGAAAACATGGAGCTGAGCACACCTGCTCTTCTGGTTGCAAAGACCATTTCAGTTTTATCTACTTTGTTTTCAAAACCTTAGATGATTATCAGAGGAAGGAGACAGGATGAAAACACAAACAAACAAAAAAACCCAATGCAGGTGGTAGTAATGGGAACCCATCTTCAGAGAAAGAGGAAGGTGGAAAAACAAAGGTAAAACATAAAACATGAGAAAATATAAAAGTGATAGGAAGATATGAAGGAACTGGAATACAGTGGTTGTCCTGTAGAGGAGAATTATTCTTTTGGACTATTTAACACCATAGAAAGAAATTTAATATAAAATAGGTCATTGGATATTTATTTATTACAAGCAGTCTCTATTCTCTTCTTAATTCCTGTGGAAACCTCCCATGAAGTGGGATCTCACTGTGTTTTCTTCTGTGGACCAAAAAAGACTGAAAAAACAACTGTGATTGGCACTGGGATAGATCTTCGCTTTCTCCACTGTGAGGACGGCCACTGTTACACATAGGGTCTGCAGTCTTTCCTACTTTCTGGCACAAAGGTGACAATAACATGACATGAAGCTTAACCACCTCACAGCAGTGCCTAAACCCCAGAAAATACCCCAGCCTCATCCAGAGGAAAAGATGTAGCAAAAAAAGTTGGAGAACAGTGAAGTGACAGACTCAGGACTCCTCTGGATATCTGTAGCACAGTGGGGAACTAGAAAGCAGCCTGCCAAACTGTGCAGCTAACATTGCAGTCGCAAGTCTCTCCTTCCTCTCTTTGCTCTCAAATCCCTAGAAGCAGCAGGAGCAGTGTAACAGAAACAAAAGATGCAGTATGCTCTCACTGACCCCGAGCCTGAAGAGGCCTCTCAGCTCCAATTCCACTTTATAAAAGTGTGATTTCATAGGGGTCTGAGAATATGTCATGGTTGCTTGACGGGCATGACAGGGGGAGGAGAGAATGGATGGGGGAGCAGCAAGGACCTACCTGCTATTAACATAAATCCTATGCAGTATTTTTTCTGTGATTGATTTTTTTCCACAGCCAACAAGTGAAAGCCTGTTCATTCTGGATCCCTAGAAGTTTGTTTTTGAGTGCTTCATCCAACTATCCATCCCTTGCCCATCCCTCCCCTCCCCACAGCCCTCCCAGGCATCAGGAGAACTTCATGCCCCAGAGGGGCAGTGAGTGGTGCACCCATTCTGATTACAAGACATGAACTCCAAAATGCAAAGTAGGAAGTAGCTCCCCTTGCAGACTGTGGAAAAGTTCTCATGTGTTGCAGAGTTGAACTGTTTTTGAATTTAAAATCTTCAGATGACTTGGTTTTGGACCCTCTGTTTTTTATGAATGTATTGTTCTGACTCCGCTTCTTAGAGTCAGTGTGGGTAGGAATGAAGAACCCTTGTAACAAAAATAAAACGGGACTTTGGAAACAAGGATAAAGGACTTTGGAAGTAGAATGAATAGGTAAATTTGCAGCTAGTCAGATGAGAAATACAAAGATTCTTTGTGTGTGTAGTCAATGGAATATACAAGATGTTTTTAACCAAACTGTTTAATAGTGGTGGTTCAGTGCATCTCTGCACTGAACTTTCTCTAGATGTTAAAATTGCAATGGCACCAACTAAAGGCAAATCATGGATTCTTATGTATCTTCAATATTAAAACAATCTGATTTACACAACAAAATGCCTGCTTCTACATCACTGAAAGAGCTTTTTCGTATTCCAGCTTCTACCACCCTGAATGTATCTATCTCTACAGATACACAGATGCAAATGTAGGATGTAGAGGGTAACAACATTTATGTCTCATTCAAGATTAACTTGTATAAGAGGGAAGAAGGGGAAATCAACCACTGAGTTTCTTTCCGGATTTTCTGTCTAGGTTTGTTTTCTTTGTATATATTCCTTCTGATATATATATACAATTCTGATTTGAAAATGTAATCACAAAGTAGCATGTTTCACATGTGTACTGTACTAATAGAAGGGCAAAATCATACGATAAATATACCAAATAATACTTTCTTATTAAATATAAAAACAACATGTCATAGGAAATATTTCTGGTGTACCTACTAAAAATATTTTAAGAAAAAAAAAGTGTTAAAGTTGTACAGATATTGAATTCATCTGTTTTTAAGTAAAAACTCCATTGAAAAGCAAAATAAAAGGTATTGTGTAGTGTGTTCCTGCTTAAAACTGAGAACAGTGGAGCATCACAGTTAATAAGCTCCAGTCAACATGAGATGCTTTACAATACTTCTCACATCAGTTCTTCATCTGGGCTTTGTAATAAATATTTCCCACACTCTGCATGAAGAAAATAACTAGAAAATATGCAGCTTAGCCATACAAGAGTTATTTCAGACAATATTTCCCAAAGCCAGAGAAGAAATTTTAAATCATTTGCATAAAAACAAAGACTAAAACCAATGAAGAGTAGGGCTTGTAATCCTATTTGCTTAGCATTTGGGGTTTTAATATCTATTCTTAATCATCAGATTGTACGTATTTTTTTAAAAGATCTTTCAACCTTTCTGTATTGATTGTAATTTTTATGTACTTTAGTTATCTGTTGCACAAGAGAACTGTCTGCTCTCTGAAGGCATCATATAAAAATCTCCATTTAATGCATTATAAATAATGAAGTGCTACATTATAATAATTATTTCCATATTAACTGAATGCACAGCTAAGTTACCTGTAGTAAACACCTACACTTTGCTTAATGCCTTTAAATAACGTCTGATTCTCTCTTCTTATTGCAACTATTCAACTGATGTTCTGGCCTAGAGGAGGCTGCAGAGTTTACTTCTTAGAGATCTGTATTAGGCCAGTGACTTCCCAAGGAGAAGCACCATACTTAATTAATTTTATTTATTCCATTTAAATGTGATTGTGCAACATATGTATTTAAAGGGCTCAGATTCTTTGCACTTCATGCACTTCAAACAGACATGTAATTTTTTTTGTTTTTTACCATGTTAGAAATTCACTAACCAGCTTCCACTTTACCCAACAGCTGACATGAACTGTCTAAATGGCTTTCTTTCCAAAGGACTGATTTTAATTTCACTTTGTGGGGAACACCAAAGCTTGTCCATGGATTACTGCTAGTAACTACATCATAATAAAGTATTTGTGTTATTTTACATTTTGGGATTTACCATTCACTATGTACATATTTATAAATACATACTATTTTTGAGATCAGAGACTGTGCTTTCAAGCTTGGATGACTGTTTTTAAACCAGGATGTTTATAAGGGAATGCAAAAGATTTAAAAAAATCTTTTGTCTAAAAAACCATGCTGACTAGAACAGCTTTCTTCTGAACTTTCTGAACCCTGACAGCTTGTTTTCCTCAGACATTACTTATTATTTTTACACTGTTTTTTGCTCTTCACTTTGTAACAACAAATAAGTAGTGCTAAGACTTTCAGTTGTAAATATACCAGACCCAACTGAACAGGGGCCATCTTTATTGCAAAAGTGAAAGGGGGTTTGGGGATGGGATTAATTAGGAGGAGGGAATGTAACGGCTTCTGCTTTAAGAGGCAACTATGTTGTATCATTAGTCTGCTTGGTTTTGGGAAAAAAAAAAAAAAAAAAAAAAAAAAAGAGCAACTATCAACAACAACAACAACAAAAATTCAAAGAGGAATTAAAAGCATTTTAAAGTCTGGTCTTCATCCTCTCTGAAGTTTCATTTTTGTTTAAAAAATGACAACTACAGCAGAGCATATGCCTTCAAATCATTTAATGCTCCTTTTACAGGAGATATTCAAAACTGACCAGCAGAACAATTGTTCCATTGACAGTCATATATCAATTAAACATTTGTGAAAGTGACACTGCTTGCTTGTAAAGTTGTCAATGTTCTTAACACTGAGGGCAATTTTATGAACAGTGGATGATGAAAAAAAAAATATTGCTGACATTTGTATTACTTTTTAGTGAATAAAATTTAAAAATCAGTTTAATGCCAACTTTGAATATTAAAGTAGTCACACGAGTGGCTCTGGAATTGTTGTTTCTTATAGCAAATAAATCTTACTGAAAGGTCAAATGGTTTGGGCAAAGTATTTTAATCCTATGGAGAGAAAAATTGTAAAGAGAATGATGTGAAATTTGGAAAGATGAGATCAGACTTTGGCTCAAGAGGATGTACTATAAGAGCAATTTTTAAACAGAGGCTTCAATTGCATCATTTGTTATCATTTTCAACAGGCAAAACTGTCTTCTGCTTAAGGGGAGTTAATTTGGTGCAATGTGTACAACTGAAAATATTTGAAGAAAAAGAAATCACAAGCACAGAGCAGTCGATCAAACACTTCCATCTAGAAAATACTGGGACTTAATTCTGGACTTCTTCATGCTCCTTGGCTGAGTATCAAATTTCTTATTTGGACAAAACTCTCACAGCTGTCTTTCTCTAGATTTTTGCCTAGCAGAAGTGACAAGAGTTTGCCATTCTGTACACCAGTCTGGTTTTCTGCTCTCTCATACAAATTTTAAGCCACTGGCTTCAGCTGAATTATTTTTGGTACACATTATTGAATGTGAAAGAGCTGATCTCTTGGATTACACATTTTATTTACTGAATGTGAATGTAACTCTAAGTCTTTTCAAGAAATTACAGCTAATGAAGCTTCGGAAATTTACTGATGGACTGGGGAAATCTTTCTGCCCTAATCTTCTCTTTTTTATGTTACTTATTGTAACAGAATCAATAAAAACAACAGAACTGGGAAAGGAAGTAGAAGAAAGAAAACACAGAACTTCAGGCAAGTCTATTTTTCCATTAAGGACTAAGCATGCAGGCACAAGAGCACAAAAGACAGCAGCACAGTGATGAAATATTCTACATGGAACACTACTAGTCAGAATGGAAAAAATGACACATGGGAAATCCTGCTTCAACTTTCATAATAGCAGAGAGAAAACTACTTTTTTAAATTACCAGAAGAAATGTGATAATACATAAATTTTAGTGTTACAAGTAAACAAATGATCAATCAGTGAAGGAATGTTATATGATATTCTGTTTAGAAAAATTATGTAACAGGGCCTGGTCCCAAAATCTGTTTTGGGCAAGATTTCCATAAATGTGGTATCATATTATAAGAATTGAAGGATTTGGATCCAACAGTTGTGCCTCCAAACCTTAATTAAAAAGATATATGAATGTGTTTCATTTTTATTATTTTCTTAAATAAAATTGGTTTTGCCATAACAAGCTATTTCTCTTTCTGGGAGAAACATCTCCTTCAGTACCATACTTTTTAACTTTTGATGTTTTGAAAAGATTTCTTGCTCTATTTCATGAACAGGTGCCTAAAAATGACAGGGAAACAAGGACAGAGTGCTGATAAAAGGTAGATCTTACCCTTCTTACTTGTAATTGTTAAAAAGAAACATATGGAAAGATCCTCCAAATCCCCTTTATTTGGCCAACAAGTTCATTGAAGCTACCTGCACTCAAGAGAGCAGAATTTTGTTTAAATATGGGCTCAGCTGGAATTTCAAAAAGAGCACAAAAGGGGAGAGGACTCTAAAGGAGAGTTTCCCATGACGAGACATTGTTTTGTTGCCCAAACTGAAGCAAAAAAATAACCTGAAATACCCAGATCTATGGATTAAGATGAAGTCAAAGAACTTCCCTCAAACTGTGAAGACTCACTTATATGCAGTAGCTGGTTGGAGAGGGGGTGATATGTATCTTTTTCTTCCAGGGATGTCTGTGAATGAAAAACCCTCTGAAGGACCCTTTGATCTCTGGTGGCTGCATACCCACCTTGGGCTTTCTCCTTACGTGTGGATCTATTGAGACGTGCTGCTGCTGAATTCACAGAATCGCAGAATCACAGAATCACAGAATCACAGAAAAGTCTAGGTTGGAAGAGACCTCCAAGATCACTGAGTCCAACCTCTGACCTAACACTAACAAATCATCCACTAAACCATATCCCTAAGCTCTACATCTAAACGTCTTTTAAAGACCTCAAGGGATGGTGACTCAACCACTTCCCTGGGCAGCCTATTCCAGTGACTAACAACCCTTTCTGTAAAGAAGTTCTTCCTAATATCCAACCTAAACCTCCCCTGGAGCAGCTTTAGCCCATTCCCCCTCGTCCTGTCACCAGGCACGTGGGAGAACAGACCAACCCCCACCTCGCTACAGCCTCCTTTCAGGTACCTGTAGAGTGCAATAAGGTCGCCCCTGAGCCTCCTCTTCTCCAGGCTAAATAGTCCCAGCTCCCTCAGCTGCTCCTCGTAAGACTTGTTCTCCACACCCTTCACCAGCTTCGTCGCCCTTCTCTGGACTCGCTCAAGCACCTCCATGTCCTTCTTGTAGTGAGGGGCCCAAAACTGAACACAGTACTGGAGGTGCAGCCTCACCAGAGCCGAGTACAGGGGGACAATCACTTCCCTGGACCTGCTGGCCACACTGTTTCTTATGCAAGCCAGGATGCTGTTGGCCTTCTTGGCCACCTGAGCATACTGCTGGCTCATATTCAGCTGACTGTCAACCAAAACTCCCAGGTCCTTCTCTGACAGGCAGCTTTCTAACCACACATCTCCCAGCCTGTAGCTCTGCTTGGGGTTGTTGTGCCCCAGGTGCAGGACCCGGCACTTGGCCTTGTTGAACTTCATACAGTTGGCCTTGGCCCATCGGTCCAGCCTATCCAGATCTTCCTGCAGAGCCTTCCTACCCTCGAGCAGGTCGACACACGCACCTAACTTGGTGTCGTCTGCAAACTTACTGAGGGTGCACTCGATCCCCTCATCCAGATCATCGATGAAGATGTTAAAGAGGACTGGTCCCAGTACCGAGCCCTGGGGGACTCCACTAGTGACCGGCCTCCAACTGGATTTGACTCCATTCACCACAACTCTCTGGGCCCGGCCATCCAGCCAGTTCTTAACCCAACGAAGCGTGCACCAGTCCAAGCCATGAGCAGACAGTTTCCTGAGGCGAATGCTGTGGGGAATGGTGTCAAATGCCTTACTGAAATCAAGGTAGACCACATCCACAGCCTTTCCCTCATCCGCTAAGCGTGTCACTCTGTCATAGAAGGAGATCAGGTTCATCAAGCAGGACCTACCCTTCATAAACCCATGCTGACTAGGCCTGATCGCCTGCTTGCCCTGTAACTGCCGCATGATGATGCCCAGGATAATCTGCTCCATGAGCTTCCCTGGCACGGACTTTAAACTAAGAGGCCTGTAGTTCCCTGGGTCTACCCTCTGGCCCTTCCTGTAGATGGGCATCACGTTTGCTATCCGCCAGTCAAGTGGGACTTCCCCCGATAGCCAGGACTGCTGATAAATGATGGAAAGCGGCCTGGCCAGCTCTTCCGCCAGTTCTCGCAGTACCCTCGGGTGGATCCCATCCGGCCCCATCGACTTGCGTACATCCAAGTGCTGTAGCAGGTTGCCAACCATCTCCTCGTGGCTTGTGGGGGCCACATTCTGGTCCCCATCCCCTTCCACCAGGTCAGAGTACTGGGCGTCCAGAGAGCAACTGGTTTTGCTGCTAAAGACTGAGGCAAAGAAGGCATTAAGCACCTCGGCTTTATCCTCATCTCTGGTAACTAAGTTTCCCCCTGCATCCAGTAAAGGGTGGAGATTCTCCTTAGTCCTCCTTTTGGTATTGATGTATTTATAAAAACGTTTTTTGTTGTCTTTAACAGCAGTAGCCAGATTGAGCTCCAGATGAGCTTTGGCCTTTCTAATTTTGTCCCTGCACCGCCTCGCAACATCCTTGTAGTCCCCCTGAGTGGCCCGCTCCTGAGCCATTAGGATTTCTTTCTTGAAGAGCGCCCAGCCTTCCTGGGTTCTTCCTGTCCTTCAGAACCACCTCCCAAGGGACTCTGCCAACCAGTGTCCTGAACAGCTCAAAGTCAGCCCTCCGGAAGTCCAAGACAGAGGTTTTACTGGTCCCCTTCCTGACTTCGCCAAGTATCGAGAACTCTACCATTTCGTGGTCACTCTGCCCAAGACAGCCCCCGACCACCACATCTCCCACCAGTCCTTCTCTGTTAGTCAACAGAAGGTCTAGCGGGGCACCTCCCCTGGTAGGCTCACCAACCAGCTGGGTCAGTAAGTCATCTTCCACGCTCTCCAGAATTCAACGCAATTGAGCCTTAACTGTGATTGGGATATGAGGACACATAATTAGCTGTGTTAGAAAACTGACCCTCAGTCTTTCATTAAGATGGAATTTTACCCTTTAAAGTATGAATGAGTAAAGACATTTTAATCAGGAAAATAAAATAACCAAATGATCTTCCACTGTTGTTATTTTTACACTGCAGTGAGACAATGGTAGGGAAATTCACTTTAGGTGATATCACTTAATTAGGAAAAGCATCCTAATCAGATCCCCCTCCAACTGCAATAACTGTAGGGAGTCAAGTATATTTCTCTATCAAAGTAGCAAGCTGCAGTGAAGTATAGATATTGATATTTTAAATTGTGATCCAAAAGCAATAGCAAAACAGGCACAAACACTAAGAAAGCAAAACCGTATTATCTATATCTGGTATTTCAGAATTACTTCTAAAAGATGTAAGTCATACTTCCTACAACATTTCTGCACCTCTACTTACTAAAATAATACCAGGATCTGTCCTTCCATAGCCAGGACTAATGAAGGCCAAGGCACACAGACTATTCCCATCGGTGACTTGATATGGGTAACCAGGATTATCTCAGTCCTTGCATTTTCTCGGTATTTTAGCCCATCTCACTAGGTATTATACATGACACAGAGCAAGGAAAACCTGGATCAGGATGTGGACACGGAGAAGATCTCTTGCTGGAAGGAGAGTCCTCCTGCAGTTAGCAGCTGTGCTGCCTGATACTTTTGGAAGCACAGTATGTGCACATTCTTTGATTCAATTTAGTTGCCTTTTTTTTTTTTTTTTTTTTTTTTTTTTTTTTTTTTTTTTTTCCCAGTGATTGTGAGTTAATAGTATGGTTAAGCCTTCTATCTTTATAACTATGCTTACAGCTTCTGTCTCTACATTTCTTTCCAATGCTATGAATGCCTATTAAGGTTACCATTCCACACCAGTCAGTACTTTGCATAGGAAAAGTTGCGTTGTCTTACAATGCCTGATGATCTGCCTTCTGCACAGAACGAATGCAAACCCCAGGAACTTCAGAACTCAATTTCAGAGTAAATCTTAGGGTTTTTTTCCGTGAAATGGGATTCTAGTGAGGCACCTCCTCCCTGCCTCCTCCCTAACTACAAGTAGCCACGCATAATGAAAGCCATACAGAGTGGGAAGGGAAATAAATATTAAAGTGCTACCAATTATATGCAATTAGTTGCATTGCCAACACCAAGCACTGAAAAGTTACAAAACAGGCTTTAAAATAACAATTTTTAACATATGTGTAGGATCCTGCCTATGCATTAACTAAATTTGTGTGTTTTCTTTTTCCTTTCCCATTTTCTCTATATAAACAGCAGTTAGTAACTCCAGGATTACATTAAAAAAAAACCTACAACAATGCTCATATGTTGGCTACACAACCTATGACAGATTTTCAAAAAAAAATTTTAAGGTTCTTTTCTGAATACACTAAAATGAAACCATCCTGATATAAGAGTGAGGTTCTCTGCTTAAAGGACAAGAAGGAATAACTGTCTACCATTTACCATGATGATGAAAAATATGGCTGTATGTTACCAGTGAATTCTGTCCAGAATACTCACAAATTACAAGAAAAAGAGGTGGGATTGTGTGGGGGGTGTGTGTGTACTGCAAGAGACAAAAGACTGTTGTTGATATTAAAAAATTCAAGTTGCTAATGGAGAGTTGTAGAAAAATCTCAAGACATTTACGTATTGGCTGTTAAAATGTCTGACATTAATGGGTACTGATACATACCAGCTCAAAGTGGTACATGATTTTTTAGCAATTACTGCAGGAGATAGAGAAGAAAACATGAAGCATCTCCATGCCAAAGAATGAATCCGTAGTACAGCTACATATTTAATAATAGCCCTATAGTGCACCCACCACAAAGGAATATAGAAAGACTACAACAGATTCAGAAAAAAACATCAGAACTATCAGAAGAAAAACAGATTTTTGCCAAGACTTGGTTTGACACATTAAGATTCTTCAGCCTAGAAACCAAATAAAGATGTGGAGAAAGTAAATAATGAAGAACTAAAGGGCATCCAATAAAATGATGAGGTAGCAGGTTTAAAAGTAACAAGAATAAATGATGCATGGTCTTAATGTGAAACTCATTGATGCAGGATTTTGCAGGGGCAGAGTACAAAGGGTTAAACAACAACAACAACAAAAAAGACAAATTCATGTGGGAAAAAAAAGGGGGGAGAGGGGAGGATGTGTGGCTATTAACAATAACATGACTCCAGCACAATTCTATGTTCAGGAAGTCATTAAGTAATCAATTGCTTAGATGTGGAAGTAACACCACAGTAGGACCATGCTCTACTTCCCCTATCTGTTAGCTTTTTTCCTTTAGAGTTTGTTATTGACCATTGACAGGCACTGCATCCTGGATTAGCTAGACTTCCATCTAATCCAACACAGTCATTCTCCAGTTATGTTCTTCACGTGAGAAGATTTTTTCTAAAAAAAAAAACAAAAAACAAAAAACAAACAACAAAAAAAATAAAAAAAATAAAAAAAAACATTAAAAATTGTATTTTCTCATAGCAACATGCTTATATATATATATATACACCTTAGATATTAAGAGCTTCTTGATAAAATCACAAGATGTGGAAATGCACATGTGAAAACCTAGAGAATCTGCATATAGCATATAATATCTCATTGATTTTATTAAACCACTATGCCATTTCTTTATCTTAAAGGCTGCAGAATCATCTATTTTCCACCAAGACTCCACCATGATCAAAAGTCACTTTGAAGGAACGGTATGGCTGTATACTGGATGGAACCATTTGTGTCCAGCCTTTCTGAAGAATTTGGAAAGAGAATAGGACCTAACATGATACTCTGTAAAGCACAGTTTAAAAGACTGCAGGTCACTCAATGGTAACTTAGGCATAGACAAAGGATGCTGGGGCAGAGCAGGTGGGCATGCATCCAAAGCAGAATGCTTCTGTTTAACTACAGGACCAGCTGAAGGGAGAAGAATATGGATATATCAAAGCAAAATGTTATGATTCAGGGAAAAAGCTTACGAGGACATGATAGGAAAGGCAAAGATTATTTCTTAAGAGGTACTAACACAGAGAACACACAAGACCAACAAGATAAAGAAACACCTGCAAAGGTTTAGTATTTTTTTCTACTGCTCTGTTAGCTAACGGTAGTGAATGATTTTGAAACATTCATAAGCGCTGTGTTGTCTTACTTTAACTGTTACATATGCCTGGGAAGCGATAAACTGGAGTCTGGAACCTGGAGCTCAGGGTACTCACTGTAATGAGCAGCCTGGTAAGCTGGAGCTGCTCTTGAAGGCTCATGGCAGGTGGCCAGCAAGAACACACTTTTGTAAAGGGATTAAAGACCGAAAGCAGATGCCTAGGATATATGTCAAGGATGTCAAGGAAAGAAGCAGTGCTGCAGCTTACTCAGACTAAGGGAAGCTTAAGAGCAAACTGATCCAAAAGGCTAGGGCCCAGTCACGGGGTGCCTGGCAGGATGGGCATTAGGAGGGCTGAGTGACAGAGTCAGCAAAATAAAGATTTGCAGAGGGGGAGAGCCGAAAGCTTTGAGGGCTGGAATTCAACTGCCTGTTTGTATACAGCCTGACAGGGTGTAGTACTAGTCTCTTCTCACCTACAGACTGAAGGAGAAACTGCAAGCCTCTGCTGACTGCTCCTGGGTTCAGTGGCCACCTGTGGTGGTTTTACTCGGGTGGGCAGCCGAGTTCCACCACAACCGCTCTCTCACTCCCCCTCCTCAAAGAGGAGCGAGGAGAAAATACGATGAAAGGGGCTCAAGGGTTGAGATAAGGACTAGGAGATCGCGCAATAATTATCGTGACGGGCAAAACAGACTCAGCATAGAGAGAAAGTAAGATTTATTGCTTATTACTAACAAGCTAGAGAAGTGAGAAACAAAGGAAAGAAACCAAAAGCACCTTCCCCCCCCATCCACCCTCTTCCACCTCCTCCCCCCGAGCGGCGCAGGGGAACGGGGGAATGGGGGTTATGGTCAGTCTATAGCGCTTCTTCTCTGCCGCTCCTTCTCGGTCACTCTCGTCCCCTGTGCTGTGGGGTCTCACCCATGGGATGCAGTCCTTGCCGAACTGATCCAGCATGGGCTGTCCACAGGCAGCAGCTCTTCAAGAACTGCTCCACATATGGGTCCGGACCATGGGGTCCATCCCTTTGGAGCAAACTGCTCCAACCTGGGTCCCCCACGGGCAGCAGCTCCTGCCGGGTCACCTGCTCCTGCGTGGTCTCCTCTCCACGGGCTGCAGGTCTGGCCCAGAATCTGCTCCAGCAGGGGTCTTCCACAGGCCGCAGCCTCCTTCGGGGCACAGGCTCCACCGTGGTCTCCTCCACGGGCTGCAGCGTGGAACCCTGCTCCACTGTGGCACTCCATGGACTGCAGGGGGACATCCTGCTTCACCATGGTCCTCACCACAGGCCGCAGGGGACTTCTGCTCCGGCACCTGGAGCACCTCTCCCCCTCCTTCTTCACTGACCTTGGCGCCTGCAAGGCTGTTTCTTACTCCTCTCACCCTCCCAGATGCTGAGAGGCACAGCGGTTTTTTCCCTGTCTTAAATATGCTCTCACAGAGGCGCAAAACAACATCGCTTATTGGCTCAGTTCTGGTCAGCAGTGGGGCCCTTACCAAACATGGGGCAGCTTCTAGATCCTTCTCATAGAAGCCACCCCTATGGCCACCCTCCTACCAAAACCTTGCCATGTAAACCCACTACACCACCAAAGCTGGGGGAGAGCACCCTGCTCTCCCAGTGGGCAGACAGTGGCTGCTGCAAAGCGATCACTTTGCTTGCTCTCCCTGTAAATCCCAGACCCGGTCATTGTAGGAAAACACACCCCTTGCATTGCAGATACTTTACAATGAATTTGGAGTACATGTGGGGTTTACTGCTGTAATGTAAAAAATCACATTCTATAATGTCTGTGCCACCCATGCATTTTACTGTTAGCATGTGTCAAATAACTGATGTTTTGAGTTTTCCACCTAAATAGAAAATTCTGATTCTAAAATTGAATCAAAACCCAAATCTGTTACTCAGTTATGCCTTATTTAAAAAGTCTTATTTTGTTTGTTTGTTTGTTTGTTTTGGTCAGCTTTTCTTAATGTAGTACTTTCAAAACATCTCCTTTATAAGTGGAAGTTCTAAAATATCTTTGGGGCTTCATTCCTAAACAGACCATCATTTTAATATGTTCATTTATTTATTAAAGCACACTAGTTTGGTCGTCTGTGTATTCTAGGTCAACTCAAACATGTACAGTTAATGTTGTGGACATCTAAGGGTGTGAGAGCTGGGAGAGCTGGGAAAAGCAGAAGGCTTCTAAACATAACACCTTGAATTGTCTTTTTTTTTTTTTTTTTTTTTTTTTTTTTTTGGTTATTGTTGTTGTTGTTGTTGTTTTTCTCAATAGTGGGTCTAATCAAATATGCTTTCTACACATCCCACCTCACACATCACGGACCTGTATAATGCTACACTGAGGAAAACATACTTTAAAACAAGTAATCTTTCATAGCTAAGATGCTTGTGTATTTTCCTGTTCCTTTTTGCTGTCAAAGAGATGAAACCATAAATAATATTTTAGATCTACGCTAATCTCAGTAAGTATATTTACTGTATTCTATGAAGTTACTATAAAGTCTTTATTTGATTTTATCTAATTATCACATAAATGCAGGAACATTAAGTGGGCTGATGTCAGCAATCAGGACTGCTTGTTACACAACATCAGTAACAGGGGCTCAGGTATGAAACAACTGTAATTATAGGTATTTAGCCAAAATGTATGTCAGTTGTAACTGATTAGCTGTGTAAGTCTTTTAAAGTAATTTAAGTACTTCATAAATAAAAGTCGCAAACTTAGCAACCAACAATATGGACAAATATAGAAGTTTGATTGATGGTACAATGATATTTAATTCTCAATGCCTTTTTCTTTACTTTTATTGATTGTTGCAAACCTGTTTCTTCTTAGAATTTCTTAGAATTTCATTATTAGATATCTTTGTCCTCCCCATTATGTTTCTTTTCTTTGTTTGTTTTCGGATTAAAATGAAGGCTGAGTGAAGACAAGTCTGGAAATTATTCAGCATTCATCTATCTTGCATGTACATTAAAACTTGATTCTGATATGGCAAGCATAAAAATCACGTCTCAAAAATATTTCATCATGGTTTCCTCAAGCCCTCCTGTGCAATGCCTATAATTTTCAATGGACCCTTCAGTGTGCACATCATTCTGTGAAGCACAGTGTTGCTAAGGTGTTTGCCATTCAACAGCATGTTGCAGCTATTGCCAACTGATGTAGCTAGCTTGTTAGGCTGCAAACCAACCTTCACCAATATGTAAATAATTCTACACTTTCTTTGGAAAAGAAGGTAAACTGATGTTTTCAAACCAGGGATCCTAATGTTCAGAAAAGATGTGATGAGATATATGTCATACTAGAGTGATATCTATATACTGATGCAGTGTCAATTTTTTTTTCCTGTCAAGGCTGGCCACATCTCATTAACTATGTGATTGCATTAACTGACCTGCAAAAACAAACAAAAAACACTTTTATTTGGAAGGCACATGGAAAATATGTTTTGCTTAATATGTCACCTTAAACTTTATAACCACATTGAATCAGTATGTATCACGTGGACCTCCCAAAGGGTGCCTAGCAGCAGAAGCCTGGAAGTACCTATTGTACCATACATAAAAATGTCAGACTTAAAGCCCTGATTGCCACACTACTATCTGCTAACTCCTGCCTGTGCAGCAGAGCGGGATTTCTCCGCTTTGGCTGCCAAAAGACATAACTGCCGTGTACTTGCAGAAATCTAACGCTACACAGAGAAGAACAAGCTAAAGCAGCTGCAGTCTGTGGCCATGGTGAATATCCCCTAATTTCTAACTAATTTCTAATTAAGCAGAGGATGAAAACATTCATCACACACTGCCCCCTGACATCACCACCTAATACCATATGCCCACAGACAAAGGACATCCAGCCTGTCAGTCTTGTATGTTTGGTCCCTGTGTTTGTTTACAGTTCGTTCATAAGATCTGACTTACAGCTAAGGCAGGCAGGGCTTTGCCCAGGTGCTGAAAGGTTTGTTGTCAGATGCTACTGGTTCTGCCAAAGCTGAACCACTGGCCATTCATGGGGAAGTATCAAGTTGCCTGACCTGAAGTGAGCTGTCACAAATTTCAGTATGGCAAAAAGCATGACTCACTGCTATGTGCAGTTCCGAAAAGCCCTTAGTAGAGGAAAACATGTGACTTTGCACTTGCTAAAGCAGGGCCACTCTAGAGTTTACAGCTGCTATCAGCCCTCAAAGCTCTTCCTCTTCACAAACAACAGTGCTTTATGCATGAAGACTGTCTCGAGAGCAAGACAGAGGAGCCCTGATGGAACCATATTCCATTGAAACGTGCGATTTTATCAGTTCACTTCAGAATAAAAAATTCTGCTTTATCATTTACAGGACTTCTCTCAAGCACCTGAAGCACATGTAACGGGAGCTGGGACTGCATGGGGATAGCACGTGGTCCATATGCTCACTGAAAAACTCCCTGCCCCCACCAGTCCCCTCCCTCCCCATCATTTAGCTTTAGTGTCCTGCTGTTACTTGTCTTTCTCCCTCTTACCATGATCCTAGCACCACTTGTGTTTCCAGGACAGTGCTAAAGACATGGTGCCAGCACCACTGGAAAAAAGAGAAAGGAATAGATATGTGGATTGAGAAAAGCAGAGTGAAGAGGCATCAGATGTGTTGTCACTTTCTGCTGTTCTTTACATGCAGACTTTTTTTTTTTTTTTTTTTGAGGGGATATATTTTCACAGCCTCAGGTACCCATTCACCATGTTTTCAGTCCCTATCACAAAGCCATAGCTAGGATTTTCTCTTTACCAGTTGTGTTGACTTTGGACTTCACTCTTTTATCACTGGCTGTGACAGAGGATCAGGTTATGGCAGCCATGCCCTAAAGGGCAGGCGGAAGACATATTGAGTGCATAAGTCAAAATCACGCTCACTGGTGCAGAACAGGAGTTTAATCCTGTCACACCTGAATTTTTCTCTACCTCGTTTTATATTTCATTGAACACAAAGAGATAATACAAATCAGAAATACTCTGGTAAGCCTTAGAAATCCTGCAATCACAGTAATAACATGCCCTTCAGGAACCCGCCTTGCAGGCCCAAAGCTGTTCCATGGCATGGCTGGCCCTGCAGATGTCCTCAGCACCTCCGGTGGTGTGGGGGGGGCTTAGTGAGGGGGTACTTAAAGGCAGGCCATGTCCTCCTAGCAGACTGGATGAAATAATACTGTGTTTTGGGAGCTTGCCCCAAAATGCCTCTAGTCTCCTGGCCCTGCATTGTGGTACAAAGCCCTGTGAAGGGCTCACCCTGACTGCAAGGAGCAGCCCCCTTAGGTACACGGTGAGGGAAGCTGGGCAGGAGATTCCCCATCCTGAGCAGGACACAGGAGGTTTGGAGTTACGTTGCTTCATCAGCTCCATGCTGGACCCACGAAGCATCTTCTTGTCCCTCATCCTGCCCAAGGTGGGGACTGCCGCATCCCACTGTTTTCCCACGCTCCCTTTCCTGGGGAAGGGAGGGAAAAAAAATTAAAAAATATATTTTTTCGGCCAGTTGAATTTCAGTCTATCCCAGTGGCTCGGAGAGCACGGGGGGCGGCGAGGAGGCGGGCGGCAGCGCTGCCCTTTGCACTGCGGAGGGGCGGCGGTGCCCGGGCAGGCGGCGGCAGCTGGCGGGGAGCGGGCATGCCTCGGCTTTCCACAGGCACTCGAAAGATACTTTAAAGCCGCTGAAGAGACACTTCGCGGGGCTGATCCATTAATGTCGTTTTATTAGCAGCTTGACACGAGAAATCCAAAATTTTCGGGGCGATAAGTTTATGTTTGTTTGTTTTCCGCGCACAATGAACTCCAAGCAATTGCCGCTCTTTGGATTGCCAAGTAGGGGGGTGGGAGCTGAGAGCGGGGGGACGCGCTGAGCCCTGAGCTCTAATGGAGGGTTCTGTTTGTTTCCATGATTACAGCTATAAATAATAATAGTTAAAAAAAAAATCCCGACAACTTCGGGTGTTTTCATTTTCCGTGTCCCGGGGGTTTCCCCGGCGGCGTGCTGCTGCTGCTGCTGCCGGGGCCGCGGTGCTTTTCTCCATTTCCCGGCGAGCTGCCTCTAAAAGGCCGGCCCCGGCTCCCCGCCTCTAAAAGGCCGGCCCCGGCTCCCCTCTGTGCCCGGGGCCGCGGGGATGCCGCGGGGATGCTGCGGGCATGCTGCGGGGATGCCGCTCCGCTCCGCTCCGCGACCCGGCCCCGCGGCCGTCGCCGCCTCCCGAGCCATCCCCTTGCCGGGCTGGAGCTCCGTCCCCTTTTTAAGCCGTGCCCCACTTTGTATTGGCTGGCGAGCAAGCCTGAAAATGGATATTACAGCTTTTTATGATATAATATCCCTCTAATTGGTGCTTCATAGGGCCGTGCCTGAATTCTTTTCAATTGAGCCCTAAACTACAGTAACTGTTTCTCTCAGTACATGCTGGAAAAGCCATTCACGAGAGAGGCGACTGGTACTGCACAATTCCAAAGTACCTTTAATGTGTCAAAAATGTTTTGTGAAGAAAGCAACACTGTAAATGCAATCACCTACATTGGTGTCCCCATTGTTAAGCGGGAGCCAAAGTATTGCTAATTGTCCTGCGTTTTAGCTGGGTTTTTAGAGCATTATGTAGTAAGTACACCGAAGGGTCAATTTGTGAAGTGAAATACTTAGCATGCAAAGCGTAATACAAGATGCTGTGTAATACTTGACCTCTCAGCATAATAAATGTAGCAGTGAAACGCTGTGCATTCAGGATTCGCTGAATAGAGCCTCCGCAGAGGAACAAAACCAGAAAATGTTCTCTTCATTCCCCCCCCTTTTTTTTTTTTTTTTTTCACTAAGCGAAAATTATTCTTTATAATGGCCATTGCAGCAATTAGCCAGCATTTGGGGAGAATAAATGTGCAGAAATAGCAATTTCTTATTTTAAATGAGATTTTTGTATGGAGCCTGCAAATTACTTGGAGGTATATGAATAATTGTTGCCTTAGTTTTATGCTACAGAATAGGGTGTGGGTGGGTATAAAGATTTCCTATTTGCAGTTAAATGTTTAGACATTTTATTATTTTAATTTCACTCTCAGTCTGTCTCGATTGACCCTGCTTTCCCCACTGATCATTTCATGTATGCCAGGAAGCAAGTACTCAGATGATGGAAGCTTTCCAATTAGAGCTTTATGCTTTGGGTGTGTGTGTGTTGGGGGTGGCAGTGCTGTCTTTCCTTGCTATTTATTTATTTATTTGTAGTTTTTTTTTTTTTTTTTTTTTGTGAATGTGACATGTAAGTGCAATCAGTTTTTACTTTGGACATTAATATGTTGTTTTGAATTTAGCTTGCTAAATCAAAACATTTTAAGAATGTAACATATTTGATGGACACTTCTCATTATCCTCTAGAATGGTAAACCTAATTGGTTCTTTATTTACACATTTTAAAGGTTTTGTGCTCAGTGAAAAAAAAAAAAAAAAAAAAAAAAAAAAAAAAAAGTAAAATTCTTTCTTTGGGGCCTTACAGATTCCTGCATTGAATTTTTAAGTGTATTGAAATTTCTGTGCTTCACTTGCTAAAGTGGGAAAAGTTTTGTGAATCTAAATTAAATTAAATTAAATTAAAACAATTTCAGAGAAAACAGTAAAAGTTCTGACAGCTAAAGCCTATTAGGAACAGTTCATTTCAGGGGAAAAACAAAAAAAAAGAAGTAACCTTTGTTGCATATTTCACTAAAACAATGCACAATAATGGGAGTTTGTATCCTGAATAATAGATCTTCTTTTATAACTCTCTAACACTGGACCAAGAAAAAAGCCTGGATACTTAATTTAGAGTGTATAACTTCTACTCCCTTGGTCTAAAACTTTCCTCCACTATACGTTACTTCTTTTCACTCATTCCCCCTAGACTCCTATCCTCACTTCTGTAAATTGCATACAACCTGGATTGTCCCTCAAAGTGTGATAAATTTTACTACTTAGGTAGTAAAATGACAGAGTCTGAAGACAAACACTGTTTTCTTACATGACCCAAAAAAATTGAATGGCCCTAGGAAATAAGTATTCTGTCCCAAACTTGTTCCTGCTCTTATAATAATAGCAAAGGTTTTTCATGGCTTTTGCACTTTAATATTATTTGAGACTTTTGCAAGGTAAGTAAATATAGTTCCTTTTTGATTATACATAATAATATGTTAAAATTACTAGCACGGTCCTGATCCTGCAGCCACTGCGTATTTCAAAACTCCTTCCAGTTCATTAAGGTGTCATATCTGTAGCAATTTTTGGTTGAAATCCTGAGGGGGAAAAAAAAAAATCAAGCACAAAAAATCCATGAACAAATCTGTAGTAGTTTTACATCTCAAGGAGCTTCTACAATGAGCAATTTGTATATTAAAAATGTTGCTATTAACTCTGTATTCAGATCTTTTTCTCTTGATTCCTTGATAGTAGAAACAGATTCCATGAGTTTATGTGCTAGTAGAAGCATAGGATTAACCTCAATGATGTTAATTATGTATTACACTGCAAAGTCATATTTAACCATATTTTTTTTTGGCATCCTGACTTGTTCTCTGCCTACCATGATATTTTCTTTGAAAGTTCAGGTCATCTTTGTACTTTTAAAAGAAACTGATCTACCATAGAAACAAACCTTCTAACACAAAACTTGTACTCCTTTAAGTAACATTTTGTCCTCATTTCAATTGGAGAGTGGTCAAAGCTAAGCATCCTCTAAGTTAGCAGTTCTCACATTGCATAAACATCTAGGAAAAAAAAATAAAAAATCTTTGGCTAGGTCCTCTGCTGAGTTATATTCTCTGAAGCCAAATAATTTGCATCAGTTAATTGTGTATCCCAGAGATTTATATTTCTGGAAAATAAGAAATATAGCTGTCCCAATGGAATACATGGGACAAACTTCTAACTTTCAAATGCCCCTAAATATTATATGAAATCAAGTGAGTTGATATCTGTGTGAACCATATACTGTTCAATTTTTTGAGGTGTACACAATTGCATTCACAGTATAAAGAAATTCTGTCTTAGAAGGAGAAGATAGAGAAGGCAGCAGACTCAGTAAGTTATTCACAACTTCCCAGGATACTTAAAACTTCTACATTTCATAACATGCATTCAACAGATCGAGCAATAATATCACACCGCATAAATACATGTAACATGTCCTCTGTATTTCACTTTTGCCTATGTCAGATGTTGGGGAGTGAGATTATACTGGTTATACTAGAGCATTCATTGGTAGTCTGCTGCTTTTAAATGAAAAGTTCAACTTATTTTTCATTATCTGGTTGAGATCAGTACCTTCATGGTACTAGTTGCAAAAAACACACTCTTTTCTTTTATTTCCATGTAGAATGTTCCCAGGTAACATGCTTTCAATATACGTTATAAAAGCTCCAATGTGAGAAGATTGTAATGGACTTTTGTTTCTGTCAACTTAGGGAAAAGATGATTAGTGGAGCAATAAAGAACATGTCACCTCTTCAGCATCTTTATTCTGTGGTACGTTAGTCTTCAGTGCAGTATATAAGGAAAAGCGATATTGTTAAAAGCATATATTTTAAAATCATTGTTTATCTAAGAAAACTAAGGGCTTTGCTAAGAGAATCCCTGACAGCCATCTAAAGTATTGCTCTGCCAAAAGTCAGAAGTGAAGAAAATGTAGCTTGTATTGGCTTAGCTACCTTTACTAAAGTATTATTTACATATTTTTGTGCTTCAGTGGTTAATTCTCTAAATAACCCCAAATAATCTAAACAATAGTCAGACAAAGTCCTTAAACTTGATAAGTGCTTCTAGATATGCTTTCATTAATCATTTATTAATCTAAAAGCAACTGCAAATAAAATTATTTGTCTTAGTTGCAGCATGGGTGTCACTGATAAGCTTCAGAGGTACAGGAGCCTTAAAATTGATACAGGGGCAACTAACAGACAGATGTAATACTTAGCAACGTGCATGAAGCCAATATTTTCAAATTCCTCATGTGGACCTAATTTTCAAAGTAAACATACACATTTCTTATTTTGTGGGAATTTTTTAACTTATTGCCATTCATACATTCAGGGGTCTAATTTTGGACAAATAATTATCCATTTGTATATGCATACCTAGAAAGAGGAAAATAAGTGCTTTGTTGAGATTAAATTATTTGTTGGGAAAAAAAAAAAAAAAAAAAAGACTGCTCTTCAGCTATCATAAGTCAAATTTATCTGCCTTGTAAATTAAATTCACTTTCTCATGATATGCAAGAATGAACATGGTCAAGCATTGCTGATAATATCATAGATTTGATTACAAAAATAATAAACAGAAACTTTTTTCCTCATCTTTCTTGTGGTAATTTTTCTACACTTTGAAAAATTACTTGATTCAGTATGCTTTATTCATTAGTGGCCTCTACTCCTAGTAAAACAGAGAGTTATGGCTAATAGGCAAGATGGGGTTCTTTGGTACATCAGTTAATGTTAGATGCTGATGAGGAGTTTTAAATTTAGAAAGTGAAAAACACAGGTTTGCATGTACTGTTCATAACTGCCTCCCCTTTGATGTTCTTGTAGATTCAATCTCACATGTAAATTTTCCGATGAGTAGAATTCATGCACCTAGTCAATTAACAGACCAAATCAAGTATTCTATTCACAGGAATAACCTATACTTTGTGACTTCTTAACTGTTTCACTGAAGAAGATCCATAGCTTAAAGAAGTGCAATTGATGGTGTTTTTAAGAGTTTTGATTCAAATTTGTCAGAAAAAGAAATCTAATCAGGTGTTGGAAAATGGCATGACAGAGTACTAATCCAGCCTTCAAAGGTGACCATATGATGTGTATTTTAGAAGACAGAGGATGCAAGATTGGGAATATATTGGGAAGGCTGACATGAAACACATTAAGGAAGATCCACCAGGCTTGTCTTTTGTCTTCCACTCATTGTTTTTCCTTTCTGAAATATTTCTGTAATTTATTTTCTTACTATTACTTATTTTTTCTTTTTTTCCCCCAGCTGTTGAACTGTTGAATTGATTCAGGCTGCACTGAATTATGGAATACTCAATAAATGCATGTCAGTCCCTTTCTAAATTTATGGTGTATTAGTACCATACATGATATATATTTTTTTAACTTTTCTGTTACTTTCAAACACAGTCTGCATAGTTCTATGAGAAAGTAATTGATTATACAAGAGGCCAAATTTTACTCCTATTTTAGGGTTTCAGCTCTGTACAGAACCAGCAGAAAATGCACCTCTGTGACTGAGAATGGAAACTCAAAGGCTGGATTTTACCCTTTGTGCAATGTCTAGCCAAGGAAAAAAATCCTCTAGATGTCAACATATATGAGAACAAAGGAGACAATGTAGCCAAATACATAAAGAAGTACTTGCATTAAAGTAAGATTGTCAGTAAAATTTTGGAAAAAATATAGAGTGGTATAGAGGGTGATTGCAATACATTAAATGAGAAAAAAGTCAAAGGCACTCAAATATGATGATATAAAGTGGCAAAAGAAAAACAGGACACTTCTGGAAATTGGAGTAGTTTTATTTGCCACATCACAATAACCATAATAAAATGTACAAAATTTGTCACTATCAACCTTCTTTTTTCTTTCAGCTTACCAATGAAAGCCAAAATTGCAATGAAGTTAAATTACAAATGAATGAGATCTGGATTTTGAATTAGGTCTGGCTTCAGGCTGAGATGGAGTGAAACCATTGATCTGACATTAATTCATTCTAAACACATAAATAAGTACAGGTTCATCCACTAGATTCATCCACTAGAATTTGTATATTTATGAAACAGAAAACTGTCCAGTACTGTTGAGTTTTTCATGACATCAAATCTGAGCAAGTTTCCCTTGGCTGCAGTATTGACTCTGAGTACTTCATATAACTTGAAAATATTAGTTTATTTCCACATACGTATAGATACATAGATGTATCTATGTAGGCATACATTTATTTATTTATACAAACTTCTCAAACATATTTATCACACTGATAGTACCAAATCTGTGAAAAGTGCTATATGTAATATGGAAATAGAAATACTAATAGAAATAGAAAAATAAATTAAAATAGGTAATGGCTATATTTGCAGCATTACCTTTCCATATATTAATTCATATTATGTAATTCATCAATAAATTTGAAGAAAAATGGAAGTATGAGGCTTTGGTTGAGATCTTTTTTTCAATACTGAAAAATAACAAATGTAATACATGGTCAGATTGAAGCATAACTTTAACCTATTACAATAGGATTCAAAGCCGTGTTTTTACTGTCATAACTACTAAAAACCTTGAACTTTAAGGTACGTGTTTTCATTATGAAACAGTAAGCCTTGCATGGGTTAATTAGCTGTAGACTTCATTTTCCTCACAGATTTCATTTTGAAAGCAAAAATTAAGGATCAAGAATTAATTAGCTATGTACAAACTATGAAAAATTGTTGAGGCAAGTGCTGTCTTGGTAATTCATGACTATATTTAGACATTCTAATGATTAGATTTTAAAAGAAACAAGCTAATTAGAACATTTTTCCAAAGTCACACAGAGGTCAGGGGTGACAGCGACCTTATGTAAAATGGAGACTAAATATCTGTTATTCTGCACATTGTATGGAACTGGTACAGTAAGGCTAAAGCCTTTTCCTGTTCAATGAGTTGGAATTAAACATGCTAATTTGAGATCTCCTTCAAGTATTTTATTTAACTACTTTGGCCTTTAATTCCTTTATATTGCAACATTAAATGTAATCTTATTTATATATACCATGCACGTTATACTTATTAACCAATGTGCAAAAATCTAAAGTACAGATTTTATGTAATGGGCTAATTACAGGACTTTAAAGCCACCTACTGAGTTTTGCTAAGCTTAACAACAGGTTCACTGAACTGGATAAATTTATTCAAACTTGTGGAAATGAACCCCATTCTATGTGCAACCGTACTGGGAAAACACACAAATTATACCTCAATACCAGTTTAATGGGTCAAACAGTGAACCTGAATACCAAACTTATCTACATCTTGCAATAGCAGAGAAGCTATAGGCCCTGGGTGAGAAGAGGAAGTGCCCATTCATAGTTTCTTCCTCAAGTTTGTAAATAACTCGGACTCAGGGTATGGGACAAGCCAGACTTTCAGTGTACATAGCATTGGGTTAATTTTTATGGTGTTGGTCTTTGAAGCCACAGTCTTAAAGTGTAATATATGCATCACATGCAAGTGTAGGAAAAAAAAAAAAAAAAAAAGTAAAATATATGATCTTTTACTCTATCTTCCTATTACACCTAGTATGTACAGGTTCTATCTATTTATTTATTTATTAAACATGCTTTAAAGGCTAATCTACTTCAACCAGTTATTTCGTATCTATCCATTATCCATTATGCCGGAATTTCATGTAATTTATGTGTTTGTAAATTGGGTCAAATTTAATCAAAGATAGGCTACTGTGTCTTTGTCAGAATGAAATGAGAGTTGTGTCAAAAAATCTCTTATGACTCCACTTCTAAGGTAGTGTTAAACTTTTTAATTCTCTGAAGACTGTACAAAAGACTTACATTTCTTACATATTGTTAGGTTTCAGAAAGGTTCACAAGGCTTCTACTTTCCTTGGCTATCCAAAGTCACTTTATGGTTTTCCATCAAGTTAGCCTAGTTTTATGTCAGTAAAATTCAGCAAAATATGTCTGTTAGTAACCTTTTCTTTTCAACTTTGAGCAGCATTCAGATAAAAGCAAGATGGAAAGGCCAGCTTTCTTATATAAGCCATAACATGTCCTTCAAAAAAGACAGTGTTTATCTATTTTAAACACTACTGTAGTGTAAGGTTCATATGTGATTTTTTTCATTTGCATTGTTCTTCAAAGGTATTGTGCAGATTATCTAATTAAAATCTTCTCTCAAGAATTGAATATTCTGTTGCTGAGATTTTATGTATCTATATGCTGTTTTGGATAACTATGCATAATCTATTCAGTAGCTGACATTTGGGTCTTGATAGATACATTCAAGCATGTACTTTCAGGAATAATAATGCCAGTGCACTGTGTTCTACAATGTGTGCAATGAAAATGTGCCTCATAAAGCCCATAATTGTTGCTTAAGTTACAAAGATGATTTTTTTTTTTTTTTTTCCCAGTAAATGAGGAACAAGCCACATAATCTTGCTAACACTATATGCCCAGGAAAGAAGAGTTTAAATAAGAAATGCATAAATTTAGCAGACTGCTGTAACAAATGAAATGGTGTAGCATTGAAAACATTTGAGGCAATTAATCAATGCTGTGTTTGCACATATCATTAAATATATTATACTAAGTTTAGATTTGATTTCTATGCTTCTTTTATAAAGAGTTAAAAGAAAATACATTTGAATTCATGCTGATACTGAAAACATGCTCCTAGCTCCTAGTTTCTTGGATTTCAAATCATTTCCATTAACAAACAGCTATTTGCCCTCTAATAAAATATGTCATTATGCTTTATTCACATCACACAAAAGAATCACTGAAAAATCGCCCCAATGATGGCCAATAATTACACATTTTGCTCCTGCACGAGCAATGAAGAAATCTGTTCATTGGAGAAAGCAGGTGCTGGGGCATCATGCTAATAGTCAATGTGTGCCACAGTAATTAGCCATTGCAATTGCTAAAATTAACAATTAGCTAACATGCAATTCTCTTTTTGCAGGCTGCAGTTTACTTTGTATAATCCTTGTATGTTCTTAGTAATTATTCTGACAGCTTATTATTTTTATTTTTTCTGGTTTGAACACAGCTTTAACATTTGAATCAGTCTACCCAAATGTTCAACAGGCAGTATGAAACAACTGCTTCACTAGGCAATTTCTAAGGAACAAATTTGTTTTTATTCTCAACTTTGCATTGTTCAGGAAATACATGATTCTTTTATAGAGTAAGTATTCCTCATCTTATTTCAGTGCTGGGGAGCACAGCAAAGGTATTAACACTTTTTGACAGTGGTAGGCCACAGGGTCATCACAACTTTTAGGAAAAAATCTTATGAACTATTCTTTGTGGACTGGTTCCCAGTTCATGACCACTAGTTGCCTGTGGAGCTCTTGGTGAGTCTGTGGAAACTTGGCAGGTTAGAAAGTTCTAAAACTCTTTGTTACTACTGTCAGCTAAATAATGCAAAAAGAATCATGGAGTATACCACTGTTTTTCATGTGAGCATGTGGTGGTATTAGTCCTGGAGTTGTTAGATATATAACGACCTTCACAATCTTACTAGGAATCCTACAGGATTGTTACTGGCCTATGGTCTTTATAGTGGACACAAAAAGAAAACAGAAGAGTAAAGAGCGTCATCATGAGACTGCAGCATAAACTGGTTGTGTACCCTCCTCTTGAAAATTTTATGTTGTTTTGGTAACCCACCTCAAAAGAGAATAACAGTAGATATAGAAAATAAATTCAACAAGGATGAGCAATGGTGAGGAATGTTATTTTCATTGGGAAAAACTATCCAGACTCATCAGGATGGAAAAGGTGACTGGAATTTAATAGAGGCTTCTACATTTACTGGTTGTGTGGAGAAAGGGAGTGAAGGAAACTTTCTGCATTTTCTTAAAGAAAAATTGAGGGGGACTCAATAAAATCATCCAGTTTAAAAGGTTCCAAAACAATGATGTTTTCTTATAGTGCATAATTCAGCTGTGGAACTCATTGCCACAGGATTGCTAAATGAGCTGAAAGAAGAAATGCATGGATTCACAGTTGACAAGTCCCAGGCAGTATCCAAGATGACTCACTCAGTATCAGGCTAAAAGAGCATCTAAAAATGAATGTCAGGATACATAACTGTATGACAGGAAAGGTGTTTCTGCACATATACTGCTTTTCCTTTAACATCTTACTCTCTGTTCTAAATAAATGAAAGTTTTGTTTGACCTGGTATAGTCATATTTTATTATTTTTAGCATTTTTTAACATGTTATATAAAAATATTAATAATGAGCTACTTCAAAGAGGTGTTTTTTGTTGTTGTTTTTGTTTGTTTGTTTGTTTGTTTCCTGCATATACAGGTCTAAATTCAGCTGATGTGAACCTATACAACTCAGCTCAAATCACTGAAGAGTGAAATACAAGCATAGACAGATTATACTCTGCATGTTTTACTTTGTTTTTATATTAAAACATAGGTAAAGATAACTGGACTTGAAACACTGGTAACTTGCTATCCAGAAGGGCCGTATTCTTCTCCAGCACTTGTTTACACCTGTGTAACTTCAATGACTCCAGTGGAATTTTTCACATTTTTAAAGGTGTAAGTGACAGGATAATAAGGCTTGGGGAATTTATGTAATCTTCTGTAATCAGCATGGCATCTGTAGCTGGCACAAAACCAAAAGCAGTTTTTAAACAGTTCTTTAAAGCTCCTCCATGTTTTTAAAATATTTTAAAATGTGATTTGCTCCTGTGCATACTAACAAGCAAAGCTATGCTAGAGAGAAGTAAGCTGTCTCAACAACTGTAGTTTTTGACCTTATTTTTCAGTCTAAAAGCTCAACACAGAGGCAGTCAGAAAGAAGCAACAAAAACATTCTTCAAGATCATTGTGATTTTCCAAAAGAAGACAAAGGGAGGTATGATGATGAGACTAACCTTGGAGTCCAAGCCTTTAGTTATGGCAGTAATGATAGAAGGATAGAAAAGTAAGGATCTCTAGCATGTTTTGACTGCACCTAGCACACTAGGCTCAGTAATTCTGTGGGTTGTGGTCAATATTTCAATCAGAGAACACCTAATAAAATTCAGAATGGAAAATATTTAATTCTTGAGGAACTATCTCATATTTAAGGTAACATTCCTGATGACCATAGGCTCTATGGACTTCATTGAAAATATTTTTACATACCTCACCTGACAAACCTATGTCTATAAACCTATAGTTTATAGACATAGAAAGAATTAGTTATTCATTAGTTCATCAGAAGATGTGTAACAGAGACAAAAAACTTATAATAAACTTATAATAAATGCTGGCTTTTGAATTTGGTTTCCACAGATGAATGTCTACTCTGCACATTTTTGCAGGTACTTCTAAAACATAGGGAACTTAACTAGTTCTAAAAGAGGAGGCTTCAAGATATTCACTGAATAGTAGCTGTTGGATAAGCTGCATAAAAGCCCTTGGGAGGAAGGAACTCAGGAGTTCTTCCACCCGTGCAATTATTCTAAGTACTGGGTTTGACTGTCCTTCATCTGATTTTCCTTCTCTCTGTCCGAGCACATTTTTAATTCCTTTCTAAAAAGTGAAACACCCTCAATGGGGGAATTGACATTACTTCTGTTGTAGAGTCCTTTGCCTTTCCTAGGTGCTTGGAAATCCCATTTCAGGGAGAAAAATGGGCACATGAAGTTGTCTTTCGTACACAGCCCTTTGTATGGTCAGAAGGGAGGTGGGACCATTGGTAACCAGGATTTCACTGGGCAGAAAGAGGCCGGAATCCTCGAGTACTCCACAATATATGCACCACTCTAGTCCTAGACACAAAGATTGACTATTTGGGCCTAAGAGAAGAAGATTTAAAAGGAGATTGAGGAAACAGAATCTCCCCCTGGAAGTCTCCTGATGAAGCAGATAAAAAGATTTCACTGGAATATATAAAATTCATAATGACCAACTGACAACAATATGTTGGTGCTTGAACTTGTTAAGTAAACTATGTTACTTATGCATCACATGCCCTTTGTTTCATAATGAGCCCTACAATTAAAGGCAAAAAGCAGGATCACTTCCGACCATTGCTTCATTATTGGATTTCACATCATTTTGTGGAGAATTAGATGCCAAATCTCAATCCCAGTGGGAACAAAGTAAAGAGAAATGAAATGAAAAGCTTAAGCTTGCATAGCAATAACACACTTAACATAGCACATAGATTTCCCTGTATTGTGGGATATTCATAATTTAATGTAGCAATCCACTTCTGTATGTGTGTACTTTATTGAAAGAAGTCAGTTCATATCACCCCCATTAAAATTTTCTTGAGTTTCTCCAATAGCACACAGTGATCCAAATGATGGGCCATTTAGAAAACTTTGTGTCATACCATGTTACAATGCTTGCTTCTATACTGCTTACATTTAGTTTAATCTCTAATCTGGTTGTAACTGGAGTAAGTTTGGACTCAGATGTTAGTTTTCAATATCTAACGATACCTTTTCCTGTGAGCATTCTTGTTTGAAAATGTTTCTTTTCAGGTTTATCTTACTGAATCAAAGGCTAGGGGAAGGAGTAGATAATAATGTTTCAACTTTCTTGCAGTGTCTCTGCAAGTTGGTCAAATTGCTATCCTCAGACCTGTGGTCCACCATAATTACTGAATGGTTGCATCAACTTCCTCCGATCCCCAACTTCCAACAGGAGAGATAAGATTTAAAATGCAAATGCAGAGAAATTAAGATCTCATGGTTTCTCTTTACAATTGTATTATGTCAACCATGTTGTATAAAATATATTTAATTACTAATTAGACATATACCTAAGTACACATTTTTTATGGTTTGGTTATTCTGATGACAAATAATAATAACATATATCTATAATTTTAAAATAAATAGGTAATAATCTGCTAAATTCTAAGGCATATTTTGGTATATATCTGGTACTTGGTATACATTTATTCTAGAACAGTTCATCGTTTGTGAACAGGGTAGCAGAAATGAATTGCAAAGGTCATCCAAAACAGTAGACAATTAGACAAGCACACAGTAGAATTCTATATTCTTACCTAGTAAATATCAAATGAGTGACAAACATGACACCAAAATATTTTTTGTAGCTTCTGTTATTTTTGTTTCCACTATTGAGACTATTTTTTATGGTTCTGCCTATAAGACCAACAGTTTCACTAAGCTCAGTCTATCAGAGGTTTTGAAAGCATGGGAGCAATTTAATTCAGACATTGGAAATGACCTGAAATTCAGGATGAATTCAGGGTAAGATGCAGCTGCTCTATCTCCCACTGCACTTATAAATAAGCAATATCTATATCATGAAAGATCATGAGTTTCCAAGTTTTAAATTTATTGTTGGACTAAGCTGAACATAATCAATGTTATATTTCAGAGATCTATCATAGTCCTTTTCCAAAAAAAATAAAAATAATAATAAAAAAAATCATACAGTGCTGGAAATGTACTGATAATCATTACAGTAACTCAGCAAAAATACCTTTACAGTGTTAGATGCTTATAGGAGCAAAGATGGGATTTCTGAGATTGGTCACTTGGTGCCACTGGTGATACCTGGGCACTTAGAGCACTGCATGGCAGCACTGAAATGTAGGTTGCTTGTTGAAATGATGTATTGGTTCTCAAGAGCTGAATCAAGAAAATTGATGGGCTCACTGGCAAAAGCTTCTGAAAATCAATGAGAGGTTTACTGTTGACTTCGACAGGCTTTGGATCAGGCTTATGCAGAGATCTTCAGATACATGAATGTTATATGGCTGATCCCTCTGAGAGAGGAAGGGACATAGTAAGGACTCAAAATCATGATTCCTTAGATCCTGTAAATAATCTAAAGACCCACATTTCATTTCATTTGTACTGGCTGACAACACAGAGTGACAAAACATAAAGCTAAATAATCTCCAGAACCACAATCATTTTTAGAACAATGGAGTCTACTTTATTTTATCATACTTGTAAAATATGTGCTAAGGATTACATTCTTAGCTATGAATGTTAAGAAATTAGAAACTAATTATACTGCATTACACAACAGCTATATTATAAAAGATTGTCCAATGAAATTAATAAAGCTGTTAAATTGAAATTGAATTTATTTATTTATTTATTTATTTATTTATTTTTTCATCCAGGATAGACTTTAAATGTGCAACGGCATGCTCTCCAGAATATGTGTGCTATGAGTAAATCTCTTACAGCAAAAGGATAAGTATGTTAGGAGCTTCCTCAGTTAAGTTGTTGCTGTATATAAGCTGGGGCATACAAAACTATAGTGTGTTTCCTTATATAGAAACACATAACCAAACAAGAACAAATCTATCACCAACTGCTTCATACTGTGTTGTGCTTAGATAGGGAAGGAAAGCCAAGTTTCTAGCCTGGGTCTAGCCTGACTCAGGCCATAACTTGTGAGTCCTGCTATTCTAACCCTTTCTCTTGATCTGCTTTTCAGCATGTCTTAGAGTACACAGCTCAAAGCAGCAGGGGAGTTTCTTAGCAAAGGGCCACCCACTTGCATATTATTCCTTCCTTGCCTGTGACATGACACAAGAACAAAGTAGACATTAACCGCTACATTAAACCCAGAAGGAAAGTAATCAGTAACCTGTTATTCCCTTAATAAAGGGAAACACATGCAGTGTGAAATCCAGAAGACTAATCAATAGCCCCAGACAATGCAATGTGCCAAACAAATTGCAAATCAATTAGAATCCTTGTTTTCTTTGAAATGGTTCACTATACCTAAAGCAATTACTCGTTCATTAGACCTAATTTAACAGCATGACTGCCCTAGCAACAACTGGCAGCGTCTGGCTATCAAATGGAAGAATGGCAGCTTATTTCTGTCTGTCTGTGAGTCTAATGCCAATCAAAAAAAAAAAAAAAAATCCTTTATATAAGACAACTTTTCATTAATGGATACAATATTTTCTGTGAGGAAAGAATTAAGTATCATACTGATTTTGTTGAGTTTAGTTTTATCAACTAAGTAAAGGAAGTGACATTTATATAGACTCTATATAAAAAAAAATTGTGGAGTTATTTAAATGTTTAGTAAGTTGCAGTACTAAAGTATGCAGGAAGGAGGGGAAGCTTTAGATTTGCTTCAGTAAATCCTTCGGGATTTGGAAAATAAATAAATAAATAAATAAATAATGAGTCTGATATATGTTTGCATCAGCTGCATGTTTACTGCAATTTAAATGATACAATAAGGTTAGCAAGGTCCAGCACAGGGTGACACAAATTCGTCAAATTGTCCATAATCTCTTTGATGGGCTCAGAGGGCATTCAGCATTTGGTACAACCCTACCCCCACATTATCTTCACTTGGCATTGGATAAGGCCCCTAACACCCTAACTCTGGGTTTAAAGTAATGGTTTTATACTTTGTTTCCTGCTCTATTCAGTGATATGGTAATATCACTGTAATACCACCACTCAGTGATATGGTAATAGCCACATGGGCCTTAAGACATTTCTAAAAAAAATGGACAAGTTTTTAATATATGCTCCTTTCCCTCCCTGCAAATCTCAAATTCATGAAACTGCTTTTTTTTTTTTTTTTTTTTTTTTTTTCCCCCTCTGGGGTATTGCCCTGCAGTGTTACAAAGAGAGGGATGCACCTGGATGGGGTCAGCTGGCTGGGAGCCACCTCCAGGAGAGGGGCCTAGCTGCCTCTGCCATGCTCTCAATGTAGGCATTTCTTGTCCTTACAGTGAATAAAGGCAAACAGGAATGTCCCACACCTTTAATGGCTGATATAAGGGGTGTTTCCAGAACCAGAGCAAGCTCCAGAGCGACTGGCAGAGTAGCTGGGGCTTTTCCTTTTCCAGTATTGCTAGGGAAAAGGTAGCATGCTATGTAACAATCTGTCCAGGATTAAATCCACCACAGTTTTGGCTTGTCAACTTTAACCACATGGGAAAAAAAAAAAAAAAAAAAAAAAAAAAAAAAAAAAAAAAAAAAAAAAGGAAATGTTTCTCTAGAGGGTTATTTTTAATGGGGATGATTTGAAACCCTGATATTGGTTATTGACCTTTAAAGACAGGACATTCTTCTGTAAACATCCTTTCAAATTCTTCAGTGTATACACAATGTGCATATATTAAAATATGTATGTATATCCTAAATATATACATAGCCTGTATATAGGGACTAAATATATATGTACGTATTTATAGCTTAGACATATATATGTATATTTGGAGTATATTTTTGTATTAATTGAAGTAATTTCTAAATTCCAGCAGATAAAAAACCCTTCAAAATTATTTTTGAAAGCCTTTAAATATTTTTGGGCCTATATTTAGTGTCAACTTGATCTAATTACTTTTAGAACAGCTGCTGTTACAGGGAGTTGGAACTGTTAAAGTGACCTTAGTATTTATCTAAAGATACTCAACTTTGATTTTCAGCATTGTCAGGCCTGGTAGAAGTTTATCCTCCTGGTTCTTGCCATCTTTTTATGTGGTATAATACTTTCTTCCCTTGCAGAGAGGAGTACTGAGATGATATTTTAACTCTGAGAGGAGAATATTTTTCTGGAATTTTATCTTTTTTTTTTTTTTTTTTTTTTTTTTTTTTGTGTGTGTGTGTGTGTGTGTGGTGTGTGTGTGTGTGGTTATCAAGGGCTGCTAACAGGGTAAGAACATAAGAGGTAAGTGTAGTAATCACAGAAGTGTAATAAACAATCACAGTTCCATATTTTACCTTGTCTGTATCCACATGCATGTCGATATTTGATGTTATGCTGAAAATGCAGAAATCATAGAATCATAAAATTATTTAGCTTGGAAAAGGCCTCTAACATCACCTAGTCCAATGACACCTTTCCTCACATCTCACATAAACCCAGTGAGCTGATCTTTGTATCAGTCTGGTATTACAGACCCAGACAATGCTCAGGGTTGCAGCTTAGCTAGCAGACACAGATGCTGAGATCCTGTCTGAAAGATTCTGGACCACAGAATCCTAGTGTTCATGAACCTTCTGGCCCTTCTGCAGGCTTATCTTTTCCCTAGAGTACAGACTAAGGAGCCATGAAAGGCACCATAAAAATCAATAAAACATGTCATTAACTTTTATCCTGACATTTTAATATATACCTTATAGTTCACATATGCTATCCAATACTGAAAAGATGTTTAGCTTTTTAAGAGGGTAAGAAATCTGATATCACTTTATAACTCAAAGGGTGTCAAACTGAAGTTCACAATAATCTTCTGCAGTGGCTCTGCCAACATTCAGAGTTCACTAAGAATTATTTTTAACACTTTACCACAAATACATCAATAGATGGAGTGTGTTATTAAGTGTAACTTAACAATTTTTTTAAATTAAATTGAAGCACTCATCACATTTTAACTCTTAGAGGAAATACCTTGAGGCACCTTGAAGATATTATAACCTTGAAATTAACTACAAATTACCTACTATTTTCTATACCTTCTTTGGATATATTAAAAACCTGCCTGGATGCAATCCTGTGTAACATGCTCTAGGTGACCCTGCTTGAGCAGGGGGGTTGGACTAGATGATCTCTGGAGGTCCCTTCCAACCACTCTGCGATTCTGTGATTCTGTGATACTAGCTTCTGCCCATAACATATTCAGCAAAGTAGGCCAGCTGTTTATGCCTTCACTATGGTGGAAAGCTTAAACTTACATTCATGTCCATTCTTTTTGGCAAAACTGAAGATCGTATTTATTCATCTGCTTACATCTCCTTAGTGCCCATATGTCTTAAGGGTACGTACAAGCATTCTGTTACGTAGGTATGGTAATCCGAATCATGCCCTAAACTGGATATAATTACTCTTTGTTATTCACATTTGAAACACAACAGCATTTGCAACAAGCCAGAGGACATTTTAATACCTACAAATAAGATATAACCATAATGCAGCTATCACAAAATAATGAAATTAACAGGCTTAGACATACAATAAATCTAATCTTTTCATTCTGTGGGATCATTTGCAGGTGAGCTCCATATGTTTTTACATTTATCAGATTTTAGTGCAGACCTGAATTGGAACTAAAATCAGCTGTAGGCAGGTGACCTTTTTTTTTTTTTTTTTTTTTTTTTTTTTTTTTTTTTTTTTTTTTTTTACTTCTTAATTTTGCACAGATGAAGTGTGAAAGTTTTGATTTATTGCAAAGCAGAGCACATACTTTAAGTTATCTTGAGGTACAGGAAAAAAATATCTACCTACTGTTTGCACATCATGGCATCAAGGTAATGATCCTGTTTGTTGGCTACACCTGAGTTCCTTCACCAGCAAGGCCAGGATCTGTCTGGTGGGGAACTCCACCTGAGCCAAAGGTGGATAAGAAACCCACTGTGTATCTGAGTTTGTGAGGATGCTTCTGCATGCAGTGCCCTGACACCTAGTGGATCACACATAGACCTTTCAAAAACCGCCGAGCAGATGACACTTTGGTCTCTCCTTTGCATATGAAGCAGAGGCACACACTTGTGTAGATGATGAACACAGTACATGCAGAAAGCACCCATACACAAGCATAAATGATCATTATTGCTGTTTCTTATTATTTTAATAACATATGTTTTCCATTTTACAAACTTAAGTAGGAATAAATACTTTTTTCTCTGCAGTTGCATCTGCATCATTAAGGGTTGTGCCAGATAAACTGAAATAACTACAGTATTTTTGTTCAAGCTCTCTATGCTATACCCATAAGCAGGGTTTACTACACCAGTTCCCATGTCAGGGGTGACATCCCCTTAATAGGTAAGTCAGGATAGGATGTTTGTTTGTGCCTTACTCTGTTTTAGCTTCCTGCTCAGCACCTTAGCTTAGAACATCAGTGAACTCTGCACTATTTCTAAAGGCAGGATTTATTCCAATGCTTTTCAGCTGCCTAAAAGTGAGGCATCTAAGCTGCCGGTCATTTAGGGTCCTTTTGCAGATACTGGAGAGACATGAGGAGTTCTGGCGGCTGTAAGACAGTTAAGTCCTTCACTATGCAAACTATGAATTTAATATTTAGCATAGTAGCTGATAACACTTGTTATATCCAAAGATTAGCTATACGTTTCTGACATATGTGTAGTTAGACTTAAAATTGTATTAGACTACAGCTTCCTATAAAAATAAATAAATAAATAAATAAATAAATAAATAAATAAATAAATAAATAAAAAATCCCACTTATGTTTAGAACAATTTTTATTTTATTTTATTTTATTTCCTTTTTTGGCAAGAATGTGCCTGGGGGGATACCTCTGGAATTCTTTTTTATCTTTTAACATATACATTTTCTCTAAGGTCTTAAGAGTAGCTGAAGACTGCTGTGTTGTCCAAGCTACTTTCAAACAACAACGCATTTGTCTTCTTTGGCTGACTATTGCTTGTATAATTAAAGGTAATTCAGTAGCAACAGCTAAGTATCACTTTTCTGATTCGTGTTTGGCAATGCAGGAAATACAAGCACACATTGATGACAAATGGATTTCTTTGTTTCCTATTTATTGCAAGTGTAATAGGGCTGAATGGGATCTCAAGATGTCATCACATTGATCTTCCAGTCTCAAGGCAGAATCGACTGTATCTTGAAACTGATTAAGGGAGGAAATGTAATCTGTGTTTTGTGTTCTGGTAATTAAGCATTTTATAAAGATGTGGCTGTGGCTAATCTGAAGAATGACTATGCATATACATATGTATGCCATGATGAGGCATCTCTCTATGCAAGGAAAAACTAGTCCTAATAGGGCTGCCCATACCTTAGCATTATATTGATAATGCATGAGTCAAAAGGGAATAGGATTCATACTCTCATAGTTGCACTGGTTCAACAGTGGGAAAAACTTACTTCAGAGTCTCAATAAATGTATGTAAAGAAGAATCTAGCGGTACAGAATAGAGTATTCAGAAAGGGACTCTTTAACACTTTCCATATAATTCCACTCTATAAAAGGCTTTTTCCAGGCTATTGAAAGGGCTTCTTCCAGGCTATTGACAGGGTGATGAGAAAAACACAATTGTCCTGTTGAACAAATTCCCTACACAGAAACTATTTATTATTTATTAGTATGTAGCTGTGGTTTGAATAACAAGTTCATATTTTTTCAAAGCTTTTAGGGCATGATTCCTCTTACATCTGTTGGTATCTATATTATAGCCTGTATCATAGTGAAGCCATTCTCTGTCATCTTTGAAAAGTGACAGAGACCAAGGGGAGCTCCATGATGACTGGAGAAGGGCAAATGTTGCATCCATCTTCAAAAAAGGCCAGAGGGGAATTTGGGAAGCTAAAGGGTCCAGGACAATCATGGAGTGAGTTCTTCTTGAACATGTTTATGTGTGTATGAAGAAGGTGGCGACTGCAATGTCAGTAGATAAAATCATGCTTTACCTGATGCTTTCTGTCATGAAATGACTAGATCTGCAGATGAGGAAAGTGCAGTGGATGTCATTTACCTTGACTTTAGCATGTTTTGGGGAAGTTTCCATAATGTTCTTGTATTTAGGTTGATATGTTATTGTCTAGACTGTTGGACAAATGGATGAGTAAAAACTGTTTGGATGATCAGGCTCAGAAGGTAGTGACAAATGAGTTGTGTTCTACCTGGAGGTTGGTAACAAGTGAAACACCATAGGGGTGTTGGAAGTTTTTTAGACCTGACTAGATAAAGCCCTGAACAGCTTGGCCAGGCCTCCAAAAAGGCACAACATAAGTGGGAAGTTGAACTGGCAACATCCTGAGAGCCCCCTTTCCTACTACACTTTTCTTTACTACACTTAAGTATTGTGTAGCCATCTGAGTTTTAGACTAAAGTGAGAGCAAGTTTCTCTACTGATGAAGTGATGTATTTGCTCCTCTGGACTGACATACTATCTTTACCTCAGTAGCTTCTGGCTTGAGCTTCAGGAAGCACAGCTGTCAGCCATGACTCTGGCACTGGGAAGGTCATTCAGCTCTGTATAGCAGAGGTGGAATTTGGGTAGTGCTGCCACAAAAGCAAAAGATTATCCCATGGCAAAACCAATCAATTATACAGATACGAATTAAAAAAAAAAAAAAAAAAAAAAAAAAAAAAAAAAAAGAGAGAGAGAGAGGAAAGAGAAAGAAAAGGTAATGATCAGTGATTATAGTTAAACAATATTTTAGAATTAAAAAAAAAATCTGTAATTAACAAGAAATGCAGAAAGTTTTGAACCCGTAGACATGAAGAGAGGTACTTTCAGAAATATCAAGGTGAATTAACTCATAACAAATCCAGAGTAGCCACCACTTCAGGACATTGCAAACCCTCAGTTTGGTGAGGCTTCAAACGCATCTTAAAGTATCCAGCTCTATTTATTTTTCATTTTCCCCTGTTCACTGCAATCAATGGAAATTAAGGGTACTTAGCAATTCACAGAACTCCCCCAACAATCTGAAGGACTGGCACAATCACAAGCTCTCTGAGAGACTCTGGGCATCTGGGCAAAATTCTTATTTGAACATCTCCCAAAGGTGTGGTTTCTTGCCCAGGGCAAGGATCATTTGAAAGCTCTGGAAATTTATAATCCATATTCCAAGTGTGCAGAATATGTACACATACCACAAAAATATCTTATAATAATAATAATAAAGGTAAATATTACCAAGACAAAAACAAGAACCATCTTTTGTTCTGTGTTTGTGATGTTCAAGAATATCTGGGCCCTAAATTCCCATTTGGCATCTTCATCACTATTGCAATAAGAATCATAACAATATAAGGCAATTAACTCCAGATACTTGAATAAGAAGTGAACAATACTTTCAAACTAATTCAAACAATTCAAACTAATACAGATTACATCTTAGAACAATAGCTTAAAATACTTGGCAACACTCTAGTCACATAAATAAAAATCAGTTTAGAACAGCTATTACATTTTATAGCCTTGTAATTTTAGTGTATAATTCCAGTAAGTAATTTCACTGTTTTCACAAAAAAATGTGTGTATGTACATATAGGTGTATGAAAAAAATGATTTATGTAAGGGACTTCAACATAACTAAAAAGATCACAAGAACAACTTTACACCCCCAAGCTTGTGCAATTCAATTCTGTTTCCAATATTCATGCAAGTTTTTTATTAAGTTTTTTTTTTTTTTTTTTTTTTTTTTTTTTTACAAAACTCAGTTTTTAAACATATGTTTAAGCTTTAGAATGCACATCACATATACTTTTTTTTTGGTCAAATTGTTCATGGAGAAATTCAGCAAACAATTTAACTGTCATTGTATTTAAAAATGTTCTATAACTGACTATTAATGAGCAAGTTTATTACAGATAATTTCATCGGTTTTGTGAATTTCTTTTACCTGTAACATAATATGAAAACCTTTTAGCCCCTATGAAAAATTCAGAGTGATTTAAGACAGCTGTCTTATAAAAGATTCCAGCTTTTGAGGATCATCTTATGCATTAAAAGGAAGGAAAGTTTAGCTTGACCATTACAGTGAAAATTAAGAAGTAAAGAAGTAGGGAGCCTATAACCTTTTGATGAAGATAGAAGCAATGAGGTTTTATGTATACGAATAATTATTTGTTTTCCTCCTAAGGGAATCATTCAAATCATTCAAAGAAAAAGAAAGAGATAGCTATATGAGTCTTATAGCAATAAATTTTGAGAGATTCTTTCTTGCTATAATTCTTCATGTATTTCCAAGACCAGTCAATCACTATTTTTGACAGATAGCATGTACGGCACCTATCAAAATGTTTTAAATGGCTTTTGCTAAGAGACTCACCAAAAATTATTAAGGAGATTTTCTACATGTGACATATTTCCTTTTACTACAGCACATGCTTCAGAGACTTGATTACTGGTAAAGCACAGATAAAAGCTATAACAGAATGGTGGTCAAACAAGTGGAGCCTATAAAGTATGCACTCCTCTTTTGTTTGCTGCTATACAAAAAGTGAATAGACAAGCCCTTTTGCAAACTTGCAGAGGACCAACATTTTCCCTACCCCCCACTCCTGGGAATAAGCCATTTTAATTATTTAAGTTTTTTTGTTTAATCTTCCACCAACAAGTAATATGAATATTTTATACAACACTGATGAATGCTTAACTAATACAGTTCTTCATACAAATGCAAACTTCCTTTTTACTGGCCTCTGGTGACTATGCATCTAGTGCCAGAGTGGCATCATTCAGCTCCAGTTGCTATAGCATTTTCAAGAACCTCTCTGTTCTTGTCATAAATTATCTTTAAGTGAAAAAAGCTCCAAGGAGGTCTGCAGCAAACTGTATCAAATAATGAATTTCTAAGCTGTGGTGGAAAACACTCATCTTACTTATATTCTTCTACCATCGATTGTTTAGTGACCCTTCTTTGGGATACAGATGAGCATAACCCTGAAAAATGTTTGTGTTGTCTTTCTCTTGCTGGCAGCCTGCAGCCTGGATGATCTAATAAATATTGGCAGGACCAAATGAAATAATATAGAAGAGCTTCTCTTCTTTAAAGTCCATAGACCAAGAGACTCTTGTCACTTGTTAATATCTCCATCAAACAGTGAAGTGTTAACATATGTGATACGACCACGCAATCAAGTAAGGACCGATTTGTTGACTAATTAAACCAACACAACAAGCTCTTTAGCACCTACAAGTGACAAGTTTAGAGCAGGCAAGTGGAAACTCTCAATTGAGTCCCCTTTTATGAGACTATCATGCCAAATTCAATTCTGACTGAGTAGTATTTGAATGTACTTGACTTCCACTATGTGCTGACATGCTTACAATAATTCATCATGTGTGACAATAGCCCAATATTAGAGATTTATGATATATACAAAACAGTTACAAATGAAATGTAGCCCTAACATGTGTCTGCTTTACTTATCCACAGCCTATTGATATTATAATTAATGGTCAATTACTTAGGGATAGAGAATAGAAAATAGTCATTACCAGTTTCAGTCATCATCTGTTTTTGGCAAATTCTGGAAGTAAATGAAACCATTTTCATAGTGTTTGGCGGTTGCTGGAAAGTACATTGTTGCTCACTACAAGAAGATTGGGTTTGCTATCTGTTCTATAGCTGAAGAATTATTTTAGGAACATAACATTTATTTTATTAGTATAATAATGCAGATAAGATTTAGAAAGTGTATCTGTGAAGAAGAAAATACAATGAAAATTGCGTACAAATATTTTAAGATTGCTAGCGCTGGCCAATTTTACAGACATACACACAGAACCAATCCCCAATACAATTTAAAAAACGTAAATTCACATAGAAAATCCTTTCATGGGAAAAAAAAAAAAAAAAAAAAAAAAAAAAAAAAAAGGCATGAAACTATGCAATTGCTCTTAATCATTCACAGGTTTAGATGCTGCCTTAACATTGACAAGATGACTCATAGACTAATAGTCCAGTTCAAGATGGAGCTCAAACTACTTGCAAAAAGGCATGGCCCTTTCAGGCCACTGGTTGTGCAAATGATGGTGAATACTTTCCTTTTAACTTTGAATAGTTCAACTGAAATTGGGCTTTTCACATGCTGAAAATTATGTATATGTGTCTTTGCAGTATTTGGGCCCTTGTCTTTAACAAACAGCAACCACAAGTGCAGACCTTTAAAGGTTCTTGGAGAGCTAATTCAAGGTTCACCTTCTCCCTGCTAAGCTTTCAGCCCTGAAAGGGCAGGAAGGCTTTCCAAGTTTAGGAGAATATTTTCAGGAATCACCCAGCTGTCTGGGCACCTCCCTCAGCTCCCAAGCAACGGAATGTGAAGAGGCACTTTACTGGCTCACCTGTTGCAGTCTGTTAATGGGCTAGAGAAAATAATTCACTTATCTCAAGATCCTCAGCTGTACGTCTTCCCTGGAGTTAGGTCACAAAGAATAACTACCCTCAGGGATATGGTTTAGAGGGAACCATATATTTTCCAGCATGAACTTTTTGATAATTGCTCAAGCATGGAAATGAGATCAGGAAGAAGAGAAAAGAACTCAGGCTGAGCAGAAGTAGCCTGACCAGTGTCTCCATTTTGATGATGTATTTAACCACTGACCTGGCATGGAGGGCACCTTTTAAACATATGGTTGTAGTAATACAGGAATGACATAGGCAATGTATCGGTTTGGGTGGTGGTGTACCTTTACTTGAAAGAAAAGGTGAAGAATGAGAAATAATCTTGGCTTTATATCTGGCAAATTACTCTAATTGTTAATTTCACCACTAGTGTTTACACAGTACTTTGACATCATCAGTTGGAAGAACAGCAGAATATTTTTTTTCTGTCTTAGGAGCAAGCAGTGACAAAAGGAGTTCTTTCCAACAGCAGGAGCTAATAGTGATACCTTTCATAGGTTACTGCTAATCTTCTATTGCTAACCAAACTTCTAATGTGAAATTTTTAATGTCTCTAAGAGAAGAACATTTTGCCCTTTGATGGAAATATGTTGTTTTTTTCCAGTATTCCCAATTTACTTTAAAATTATATCCAAATAAGTAAATATCCCTAATTTATCAAACATATCAACATAAATTGTCAGAATTTTATATAATAATGATCTAGAATCTAGATAAGTATGTTTTATTTTGTAAGTACAATCTTGGAAAAGAAAGACTTTGATTCAGTTCTCAGTGATACTGGTGCAAACAGAGGGCAATAATATAACACTGAACTCATGCAATTTAATGCCAGGTTTAACATACAAACTCATTTAGATATTTTACTAACTAAAAGGCTAAAAGCATTAAATAAAAATGCAATTATTTTAGTAACCTTAAAGGAGACGAGATCTTATAGACTTGAGATCTTATAGACTTGTATTGATATCTGCATCTCTAGAAGAATCAATGCAATTTCAACAAAAGAACTGTACCACATTGAGTTGTTCCATATAACGCCATTGAAATGAAAGAGGTTCATGAGGGGTTGATTAAATTTAAGTGGAAGAAACACAATGAGCAAAATTCATCACTGGTGTAATTCGGTTGTCTCCTGCAGTTCCACCATGAATGGATAGGGCCCATGGCAATCTGAGTTTTTTCTTCACTTCGGCAATTGAATTAGCTGAAATGGAATAGATTGAATTGTAAAACAAAACAGAACAAACAACAACAACAAAACCACACACCCCTCATATTATACAAACCAAAATCAATTAAAGGAAAATACAAAGAAAGATAAGCACTTGATTATATATAAAGATGAAACTCAGTCACTAACATGCACTATGGGCAATATTGATAGTGTAGGTCATATCAAAACTATTTCAAATCAGTCTGAAGATACGATGTGCATGACAAAACTACAGCTACTATTCAGATACATCTGCCTTTTCTTTCTTTCTTTCTGTTTCTCCTATTTAGGGAAGAAGAGAGCAGGGGTCCAAGATAGACTTTAAACTATATTCTTAAAACTGTACATAAAGATTATTTCTAAACAATACTGAAGTCAAAAGGAACTACAAGTGGTCATTATGTCACAGGATGAGGCATTAATTTCTTTTCACAATTAATCACATTTAAAACTCATCAGTTGCAGTAGCAATTGAACAGATGAATCAGTAAAGAATATCTAAGTATTCTCTGTATAATATATATTTATACATACATATATTTATATATTCATATATGTATTTATAATATATATTTATATATTTTAAAATATATAAATAATATATATTATAATATAATAAATAATATATATTTATATATTTTAAAATATTTATATATTTTTAATATATATTTATATATTTATACATGTATACAAGTGAAGCTTTGTGAAATATAGTTAGCACAAGAGCTTACGCACCCGACCTGTACTTATTATGACAATGATTTTCCACTCCCAGGTACCTCAGTATTCAAAGTTATTTTTCAAAAGGGAGAGATGAAATTAGTGGCTACTGAAATTTATCTAACCTACATCTTTCTACTTCATACAAAAGGAATGAAATAACCTACTTTTATTGGAATGGAGTTTGCATACTAACTCCATCAGTGTAGATGGAGTTCAGTAGTCATACAAATAAATGTATTCAGTTATCTATTCATTTAGACACTGTAACTGGGAGCCTAGAAAATCTTTCAAAAAAGAGAGGTAAAATGCCAGGAGAAAAACCTTGGTTTTCTTTTAAAACAAACTCACCAGATTTCTAAATTTGTAGTTTTATAATTAGTTTGAATGTAAAAGCTTCAGAGTAAGAAATAGCTCTGTGAATTATGAACCCAGGTTCTATAGTATCTCTCCTGTACTACTCTTGATGTCTTGTCACATGTCTGATTTCATACCACAGCCTAATGGGCAATGAGAGTGCTTAAATTTCACACCACTGCCGAGCTGTCTGCTTTCCTGTATCTCCTACTCATCTTGAATCTGAAATATTTCTTCTTAACAATTCTAGTCTTTCTGTATAATATCACTGAAATTAGACTACATATTGAAGAATTAGTAAAGGCAGTGGGGACTAGCAGAAGGATAGACAGAGCAATTCCAGAACTGTTTTTCACTTTAAGAAGTAAAGCTAATAAAAATTTTGTCTTCCCACGACCTCAAAAAATCAATTTATTTCCCTGTTAAGCAACAGAGTAGAATGAGTATTGGCATATTTTAGGACTATTTTCACCCCAATGTTTATAAAGGACCATAGAGAAACTGTTTAACCCATCTTCAGCTTGCCATACAGAGTTTTCCTGTGGTATGGAAAAACTGCAATATTAGAGCACATCAAACACATCTTGTAACATTTTTCTGGAATCTAGCATTTCAGCTGAGCTTTTTTCCAGTTCTCATGAAAGTAATATTGGGATGTACCTCAATAAGGAATGAAGAAATATATCAACAGGATTATGGCTAAAAGGGTATACTGGGCCATAGCTTTGCAATGATCTCTGCCTTTGAGAGACACATCATTTGAGTCTAATCTCATTTGTATCCAGTAAAGTTTAATCAAAGTAAGCTTATGTTAGTTGTGGACCAGATGTTTTATTTCTGCTCCCACCTTGACCCAGAAATATTGCAGTCTGTTTTATTTAACCTCTCCATTAAACATTAAAATATGTTATAATAGATTTTCACTCTATTCCAAATACATAGTGCCTTCTATTTGTAGAGTTGCCTTATTCCATTTACAGCACTTTTGTACTTGAATAATTCATCAATTTCAATGAAGTTGCATATGTTTTCTGCTGATAAAGATTAATTTCTAGCTGTCTATGCTGGCAAGTGCCACCACCAGCCTCCACCATAAAAAGTGGGGGAAAAAAAAAAAAGTACCAGATCAAACTATTCATAATTTCGGTTACCTATAATGTGCCAGTCTCTGAATCTGAGCTTTTTTTAGTTTCATTTATGAGCATATTGGGCATTTCTGCCTTGGTGAGTGGTGAAACCCATGAGAAGGTTGGAGTACCAGCAGTGTTAGTTGTCTAATCTTAACATGTTACTACAACTCTGTTGGAGCCCTAAATCATCTACCTTGCTCTCTCTCTTCCCATCCCCAGGGTCATATTTTTCTTTCTTATCCTCCCACATACCAGCACTGGACTTTGGTCCATGTGGAACACTTGTAAGACTCAGGCCTCCTTTTGGGGACGAGGAAAGTAAGAGGAAATAGGAGATATAATAACTCTAAACAACACAGTTCGATGGCTCCAATAAATTCACTCTCTTGATATAGGTTGAATAGTGTTGTCATGAGCTGACTGAAATAGGTCTGCGCACAGGGGCACGTCCAACAGTACTTTGGCTGTTCAGACCACTTATTTGCCTTGAACTTAGGTAGTCTTACACACTTTGGTGTATATCCACAAATGCCACTGACATTACATGGGAATGCTGTAGGGTGAAATATTGGCTGCCTTGAACTCAGAACCAGAAACGTGATTGACTTAAATGGTGACCACAGTCTCTCTTACAGACTTAGCTCCAACTCCCAGAGGTCACAGTCTACTGCAAGCCATGGAAGTCCTGTTGATTTGAGTGGAGTTGTAAGTGATGGATCTCGTCTAGCCATATAGGTGGGCTACCCACAAAATTAACTGTGTAAAAACTTTGAAAGAAGCACCTGGGAGGAAGTGTTCTGCAGAGATTAGGATCGGTCTTGATCTATGTTAGTCCTTATTAAAACAACTGCAATTACATTTAAATAAATAAAGTGATCATGGTACCTATAGGTTCCAAATGTTATGTCTGTGACAATCTCACCTACTGAGGCCTCATCTCCAGTGCTCTGTTTGGACTTATCACTTCCACAGGAAAGGACACAGATAGGATTTCATACAGTGATCTTCAAATGAAGGTATGTGATCTTTTCTGCTGCTGACGTTATTACAGCAGCAGCAACCTTTGACAGGAAGACACAGCAACATATGTGCAGTTATATTTTAAAACGTATTGGTTAGATTTGCCAGTGATATGCCCCAGCACCTGCAGATATGCTTCTTTCACTAAACTTCAATTCACTTTTGCCTCTGAAAAATAAATAATGTTCATAAAAATAGCAACAATGATATTTTAAGTGTTGTGATTTCATACTTGTTTAGCTTCTGATTATAGGACCTTGCAATTGAATAGTAGAGTTCCAGCAGCCATGTTTTTTTTTTTTTTTTTTTTTTTTTTTTCTTATTTATTTTTTTTTTATTTATTTTTATGTTTACATTTTTATTAGTAGAGGTAACATGTAGTTTAAAAACCTTCACCTCTGGAATCTTGATCTGAAATATTATTTATGCCACACATGAAAATGAGTACAGTGCCATGAACTTAATAGCATGTAGGCTGAGATTACAAAGCTTTCCTTTTCCTCAGTAGGTTTCTGTTTAAGAAAAGGCCAAGGACTTGAACAGTAGGGATGTTTGAGTTCAGGACTCAGGTGCATTAGAATAAATGCAGAAGACTCAACAGTTTCCATCTCTAAAAATGTTATTAGAGTTTACGAGACAGAGAAGCCAATGTAGGACTCCAATCCACAAAACAATTAGCATTCCAGCTTTAATACTGCAAAACACTTAAATAGATGCTGCTCCTGAGAGAAAAAATGTATGATATTAGTCTGGACTTAATTGCTCCTATCTTTTTAAATGTATTTATTTCTTAATAATGCTCCTATCTTTTAAAATGTATTTAGTTCTTAATAATGCTATCTCCCCATTTTGAAAAAAAAAAAAAAAAAAAAAAAAAAAAAAAAAAAAAGTGAGACAGAGCCTGAGGGATCCACTTCTGCACATGAAAGTAATCAACTATGGTAGTTTAAGACACTTCTTGTCCCATCTATTCTCCCTTCTCCTTTTCTGGAGGTTGCAGCCACCACTGCAAGAAGGGGGAGATTTGAATCAAACCCGTGCTCATTCCCCAGCTGATGTATTTCATAGTCCAGTCTCTCAGTGCAAACTTCAACAGCCCTGAGGCCTGAAGTTAATATACAGAGTTGTGAGCTAGAATGGCTGAGGTGCCACCACATATTCCTTTTTGACAGTTCCTGTACAGGATTAGTAACTTGCAGGAGAGGGATGAGGCAGGAAGCTCACAGTAGTGATGTCTAAAACTGCACCAGCAAGATTCTCCAAAATGTACTCTCAGAGCTTGAAGATCTAACTCTACAAAGGGACAACTATGGTTCGATTAAAGCCCAAGATTAAAATCCTCAAACCCTCTTTGTCTGTGAAGATGGTTAAAATCCACACAATTTTTAAATTTTCTGTGTGTCTAAGTGCTGGGATACCCAACATATCAGTTCTGATAGAGGTGAACTACTCGGTAATTGGTAAGGCTTACCCTTGTCTACAAAATGTTCCTGTCTGTTACCTCTAGATCTTGATCATATAAATGTCATAGAGCACACTTACTTATTAGAGTAGGGTCTACACAAATTTGAGCATGAAAGAATACAATACCTTTTATAAAATAGAGGAATCAGTAAAGGATGTTGATAAACTATGGGAGATTTTCATTTGTGTCACTGTCAAGCTGAAGTTTTAGAAAGTCCATCTCCAAGACCATAATACAGTTAGCTTCTCTGGGCATAGGGATCTTACAGTGACTGGCAGAGCTTTGATGGATAGTCACCAGATGAAATCAACAAATAAAAGACAACATGCAATTCTTCAGTTCAATTAATAAGGCAACAAGAATGGAAGAGGGAGGTGAATAGTAGTGTTTTATTACCCCCACTTTTGGCTATTTCTATATTTTAGTTGTGGAATTTGCTGAACAAAACAAAACACATTCTGTGAATTGACTTCTGCTGAGTTCCTGATGTCACAAGTAAAGTCTATGGTGGACATCAGTAAGAAGTGTCCCAGTTCCTCAGCTAATGCCCCAACCACTGGTTTGTCTTTTCTATCTGAGTAAGTTTTTTAGATCAAGAAGGCTGTTCACTAACTTCAGTAATTTCCCAGAGAATGGCCAGCATCTTCCAAGATGCTGGTCTTGATTCCTAAAGTGTAGCTGGAAAAGAAGAAAAACCCAACATGTTGTTTTTCTTATCAAATTGGTATCAAAGCTGACAGAGGATACAAACTATGGTCTCAGTCCTGCAAAGGTATTTGTCCATTTCCAGGATTAATGATTAAATTACCAGTTGTTGAAAATCATTCTGTCCTAAGTGAAAATAAAGAAAAGCATGATTTCCTACTTTCAAGCAGAATATCACAAAGCAAGCTGAAATGAAGGGGCCCAATTTAGAGTGAGGTGAGGGGAACAAACCAACGCAGTGGGTTTCATTCTAGAAAGTAACATCAAGACTATTTTTGGTATTTTGAGACCCTGCCTAACTCATGTGGGAAGACTGCTATATGCATATGCATATTCCACTTGGCAATACATTCATTACGGCACACAGCCACCTACTAAATAATACAACTTAAAAATGGAAAACCAAATGACAGAAAAATCTATTTCCAGGTATTTAATCAAAGGGAGGATCAGAGTACAAAGCTCAAGACAGTCCCAGCACACAACTCTGGCTGAACTGTCACTCTACAGTGGGTTTTAAACATCTGCATTACTTTGAAATACCATGAATAATTTATAATAGAATAAAGAATTTAAGAAAAATAGATTAAAAAAAAAATAGTACCCCACAGTAATCACCTGGCTTCATGTTTGTTAGTGAGGTGCTCTGGGGGTAGAAAACATCATTGATTTTATGAACCTTTTGGGAGGTTTCTTTTTAAAAATTAACATTTCAGCTTGATATTATTTTAGTATTTACCACTCGGTATTGTCTTAGATGTCATCTTGGCAAAGGGCTCCTAAACAACTGCCACTTTTAGCACTGCTGCCAAAAGGCCCCCTTTCACAATAAAGCATGCTGTGCTTTGGCAGGAAATCAATAAAGTGAAAATCTGTTCTCATCATCCATACATTTACCATCACAATCAACAATCAAAGGCAAGACCTGGGTTCTTTATCCACAGGCTCCAGCCTCCCAATTTTCTGCTATGAAAGGCAGCATAAATTAGAACCCTTGGTTCCTGTTAGCTGGGCTTAATGGGTATGATTTATGAACCATTAAATGAGGTTATGTAAATTGATCCTTAGCAGAATGCTAGCACACAGGTGACAGGTGCAGTACATTTGAATGATGAGTCCACAAGGGTTCTGTACAAATCAGATTTCAGTGACATTCAGTTTTAGGAAGGAGAAATATGTTGTCAACAAGGAAGTGATTTAAATAGTGCCCTGGGTTTGTCAGCAATTACGCTTTTCTTCTTAATTGCTGCAAACTATATAAATTCTAATAGGAAATAAATTACTGATTTACCAGTTAATGACAAGGGGGTATAGACAAGAATGGTTTAAACATTAAAAAAAACCATTTGCCTTGTGAGGCCATATTCAGTGATGATTTCATTTATGCTGTTAAAGTTAACAGATGCTTTAAAGTCACATGATAAACTTTGACATGATCTAAGTAAAATTGTTTTTATTGCTAAGTTAAAGGAAGCTGGTTTTGTGCTAAAGTGATGGTTGTTCTTGAAAGGATGAAATCACATACTTATGTAGGAATAAAGATAAAATATTTTTGTATTTTTTTGTGTATTTGTTAGTTTTTTTGTCTTAATAACCTTTTCACAAAGTCAGAACAAATTATATTAACTAGATTTAAAATATTCTGGCTTAGTGTGACAGGATTTTTATATTAATATTGAAAATGATCATACCTAGTGATCTGTTTGACTCATTTACTTCTCACTCCTATCGCAAGTGACCATAAGGATTGACTAACTTTGTTATCGTAAGGTTTCTATAGGAAAAAATAGTCTTGCTGTTGTAACATATTTAAATCAGTGTCATTGCTATTCAGGCTGCTTTGGTTTTGGTAGGAGGACTTCTGGAGGATTAGATGTATTTGTGTGATATTTAAGTTCTGCTTTTCTCTAGCCTGGTTAATAATAGCATGTTCCAACCAGTGGCCTGGCACACCTCAATTTAATGAATATTTGCATCTTTCATTGGAAAGAAATTAAATAGTAATAGAAATGATTGATAAGGATTGAATAGGGATGATGGATAAACCTGTATGCAACTCAAGGCTGCAAGGGCAGCAGTTCTGGAGAAAAGATTATACAGGGGGGTAACTCAGTATACATAGGATAACAGAATGGTATGAAAATACTTCCAGAGGCTTGGCCATATTATGTCTTTTTCATCTGCAGAAGAAAATAAAGATGATGAGAGGGAACTGGGAAAAGAAAAACAACAACAAAAAACAACAACAACAAAAAAAAAAAAAACAAAAACTGAAGTTGGGAAGCCTAATAAGATCTAAGGCAAACTGAACAAACCTGAGATATTAACGTGTCTATTTTGCCAATATATACCTTGGCTATGTTTGTTTGTTTGTTTCAGAATTTGTTGACGTATGTTGAAGAAACAAGCATCTCTTGCTAATTGAATTAGCTTTTCCTATTGTGTTTTATTTCAATGGAGGTTCCCTTCATGGTTTAGCTGCTTACTCATTGAATTGTTCTGTTCAATGCAGAATGTAATTCTCTGCAATACTTCCCCTTTCATAGAAGCTGTCACTTTTATTTCTGTGAAGAGAAACAACAGGGGAGAGTCCAGAGTTTGCAGTGCTTTTGGGGGTGTGGAATGCAAATGAAAAGAATCACGAGGTTGCAATGTAGCTAATGCAGAAAAAGCATGATGAATATTGGTGAGGTGAGGTGGGTTTTACTCCAGGTATTAAGGAAGAATAGCCTACCTATCAGTATCTCATGACAAAGCTGCATCAAAAGACAAGTCCCCTAGAGTTAAGGGAAACCTCACTGCACTTGTCTATGTGAACCTCATTCAGTATCTTCTGTGACTGCACAACAATATAGCCTTCATCCTGCAGGATGGTGCTTTGGAAGGTTCAGCTTCACACCTACAGCATGGTCTGTGTATCCAGAGGTAAATCAGTCATTTTTAAAGGCATTAGCCTGAACTAATCAGTTATCCTCTCCCACCACACAGCTTGCCTTAGATTGCTGTCACTAAATCACCATTGCTACCACAAACCTATAACTTGAGTCACAAATAAAACTCTGATTTTTCCTGATATCAGCTTGCCTCATTCAGTGTACAAAGTGGTCGGTCTTTGTGCAATGGGTTACTTCTCTATGCTTCTCTGTATCCACCCTGTCTACTGCATATTCCTTGCCCTATCTAAGCTTTACTTTAATACAGCATTACTCATTTCTCCATATAACCTTCTCCACATATCTTACTGCCATACTTTAAATTTAGTGTCTTAGGAACAGATTAATGTGGAAACCAAAGCCTATCACCTTCTTATATAGACAGGTGAGCACATCTTTTCTTAAAAGGTTGATCCAACTTCAATCTTTCATTTTAAAATATGTCCATTATCCTTTTAGTTATTTTTTTAACATAATAGCTAAGTGATTATAGGACTTGTGTAGAAGTCACAGAAGAAGTAAATTCAGGTGCATCTCTCACCTGAGAAGATTTAAGCTTATGTTTGGTTTGGTTTCTTTCTCAGGAGAGTTCCCCACTCACTAGGCTCCTTCAAGTGTAGGCAACAACATAACAGAAGTGACACTGGGTCAGACCAGATCCAGCTAGCTTTCTACCTTGCTCTGTGACAGGGGCAAAAAGCAGATGCTGCAGAAAGAGTACCAGAACAGGGGAAAGATATATAGTACTTCTGAGTGATCTTCCAGCCTCCAGTCATTTTTCATGTAGGGGATTCCAGAGCTGGATGTTATTCATTATGCTTATTAACTTCCAATGGATTAACTGCCAATGGATTTGTCTTCCATACAATTGATTGTACCATCTTCTCTTAAACTGACATAAATATTACCAACAAATTTCAGATGTCTTCTATTCACCTCTCCTTTTGTTTGTTTTGAAATTGAATCTCAGTGCAGAAAAGAAAGTGTTGGGAAAGAGCAGGAGTAATGGTGAAGGTACTGCAATGGATCTCAGTGCAAAGATCCCTTGACATGAACTTGTACATCCACACAATGCTGAACAGCTTTACGCAGACAGCTTCTCAGGTTTGAAAGTATTCTGGTTGTGCTGGTGCAATGCAACAATGCAAGGAAGCCAAAAGCAGTGAATTAAACAGTTATGTCACAGAAGCCAAATCCTCTAAATTCAGCTAAGATGTCTTTGCATCATGATATGGGGAGAAACATCTGGTTTAGATTTGTTTCAGATCTAGTTCTGAGTTCTTCAGGACCTGAGCTACTCCTTCCCTGAGTGGTATTATCCTTCCTGTGGTCCAGATGGGCAAAAAAAAGGGAGGGCAGGGAAAACGCATCCCATGGCTACAGCCTGTCTAGCAAGGGAACGTAGCAACGTCTCCACTTACAGAAGATCTCTTTTGGACAAACTTTGTGGGTTTATTTTGAATAAATCAAGACTAGGAAAAAGAATTGATGCCGAAAGGAGTCATCCAGTACAGAAGCCCTGTGAAATTCAGTAATACAGAAAGAGCCACTGACATTAAAGCCCAAATTAACAGAAGTGGCAAGTAAATGTGGGTGACTGTTTTGAAAGACAAAAGGTTTAATTTTGCTGTATCTTAACCTGAAAGCACTTAATTTTCACAAAGGAGATTGCAAGGGCTCTAAGACACAGAGGTCAGAGATCACTACGTCAGTGAAGCACAACCATGATGTATGGAATGTGACAATATGAAAATAGTGGCCCTTTGTAAAAATGGTGGCTCATGACTTCCCAGCATCACACAGGATCTCCATGGCAGAATTTGTGATAGCAAACAGTTTGCTCGAGCAATATTCCATTGCTTTAGTCATCAGGTCACACTGTGTCCCTTCCTACAGTTCCCTTCCTCACTAAGTGCACACTTTCTCAGGTTTCAGCAGTTAATGAAATAGGGATACTGAGGTGGTCATATCCTGAAGTGTACTTAGCATAGATCATAGCATAGATCATCCTCAGACTAGCCCCTAGGTACAGTGAAGTGAGGTTAAGATCATGCTGAGAAAACTTAACAAAATCATGGAATTAAAGAATGTATCATTATGCTCTTATTAATTAATAATGGCTGTCAATTCTAGTAATTCTTTTGAGTGTTTGACTATATGACCTTTTTACAACTCTTTAAGTATGGATAAAAAAAAAAAAAGAGACTTTTAAAAATAATTTCTTACATTATAAATCTTAGACTTCGGAAAATCAAGCATTTCATGTACTATTGCAACCCATTGTACATAGGTTCGTTAGTAGGACTGAAATGTCTAAGGCCACAAAACCTAATTGAAAGAAAGATAAGAAGGTCATCTGAAGTTCTGGGAAGTTCTGGTCTCCTGAGATTCTGTCCCCTTCCTGCAGCTTCTGCACCTATTGCTCTTTCTCATATCCCCAGATTCTTCCTCTTTTTCTGACGTCACTGCCTCATCCTCACTACCAGCACTACTCGCATCCTCCTGTCTCTGATTTCTGCCCTGTTTCTAACTTGTTCCTCTTCTCCACTTCCTCTTTCTTTATCTGTCCTCTTCTTCATCTGGATTTCTTCCTTCCCAGACCACGTCACCACATCGTAGCCCCTCTGAAACACACTGGAAACCCTTAGGGCTTGCTGCCCCCAGTGCTGAGCATTGCAATGGACACCTCTCCCGGCCTCCTCCAGCTATGCCCCCCAAATATACCGCAGAGAAAATCTAGATTGGGACAGCTTACAAAGAGTCCCAAAGTCACAGAGTGTTTTCACTATGAGATGGGGCTACAAAAGTTGTAACAGCACAATCGCCAAGTCCATCTTTCAGGTATAAAGGAGTACTGTCATAGGGTTGGGATCCTAGATCCTGGGCATTTCTGCTGGAGTCAGGACTAGACCTTTCAGCATTATCCTGATCCCCAGTCGCATCACCTAGTTTCACTGTTAAGTAACTGTGTAGAAAGATTCCTTCTCCAGTTGAAAGAAAAACAGTTTGTCAAAATTGTCATGTAAATACAACAATGAAAAAAAAAAAAAAAAAAAAAAAAAAAAAAAAAAAAAA
>CM021769.1:25188511-25289770 GCA_011076525.1 Nettapus auritus
AAAAAAAAAAAAAAAAAAAAAAAAAAAAAAAAAAAGTTAACAAATTTAATTGCTTAAAATACCTTCAATTTAGTTTTCTGAATTATTTCCATTTTCTCTGCTCTTTCATTGTCTCTTGTTGTGAGGCCCAAAGACTACATCCCCACGAAGAACGAAGGACAGGCTGACGCAGAAACTGGGCTGTTATGAAACCATTGCAGTGGAAGCATTTCAGTGTGGCTATGGGAGAGCAGGAGATCAGGCCCATTGTCTCAAGTATCATTAACTGGCTTTCCTTGAGGACTGATTGTAGTCCAGAGTAAGTATCTGACTTTTGTCTCCTCATATCTGTTTCTGTTCTTATTCCAGATGATTCATGGAAGAATCTATTTGGAGAGAAGAGGTTCAGGTAAGAAGGGAAAAACCCTTCAAAAATCACTTTCTAAACTGCTTGCCCCCATCTTAGTTTTTTCAATAGATTTTTCACTCCTATGCTCTACAAAGTAGTAGGGGAACAGGAAGTATATACATATTGGTTATTAACATTTATTTAACCACTGCTGGTGGCTGAATTGAAAGGAGTTCAGACCCCATGATTATTTTATCTAGACATATTACTGTTAGATTTTTATTTTTATTTTTTTACCACCATGGTTCATACAGGATAGGTCCTGATATGTAAAATGGTGACAAATCTTAGAGTGGTTTGTTGAACTTTCATTTTTTGTCCTGCTAGAAATCATTCTACAGTGGTAGGAATTTCCTTTAGCCTGGATTTTTTTTTTTTTTTTTTTTTTTTTTTTTTTTTAATATTATTATTATTATTTTATAGTATCTAATTGTATCAAAACTATGCTATGAAGAGTCATGATCTTCAGATATCTTAGGCAACATATTGGCACTAATCACATGGTATCCAAAACAGTGAACATTATACACAAGGTATTATTTTTATATTTGCATTCATAACAATCAGGTTTTTCTGGCTCTTCTGGAGACCACACAAAGTTGGTGGTATGATTTGCTCTGGTTCTTTGTTCCCCTCACTACATATCTCAGAAAAAATAATAAATATATCAAAAATGGCAATATTTCCTTTTGAAAGGAAATGCAAGTTGTGCCAGTTACTAGTGCTGTGCATCCTGCCTTCTCCTTCAGTAAAGGTTACACTGGGAAAAGAAAGAAATAGCTACAATGGACACTTAGAGTATGGCCTTTTGCTATTGACACCCTCTTTGGCACAGGATCAGATGGGAATCCTTCATCACTAGAGAAATCAGGGCTACTAGAAAACAAAGGGCAAATTCAGTAAAGACCAGTCTCCACCTCCTGCGTGGTGGAGACTGCAGAAGTCTCTGGGTATAAGTAGGGAGAAGAGGTTCAGTAACTGATGACAGGTCACACTTTGCTGCAAATACAGTTGAAGAATGCCAAGTCAAAATGCAAATTTAATTTCCATTTGGATTTTTTACTGAGAAGTTCAGAAAAGATTGGAAAGTGAAACTGGGAATAATTTATTGGAAAGCTTGTGCAGTAAGGTTAATTTTATAAATAGAAAGATTCACCTCAAAAAGTGATGTCTACCTGGAAGCACTTCTGATGAAAGAGTTAGTTGTACCCTCTGTAAGTTCCTGAGTTTTAGACAGACCTTTACATTTCTGCTCAGATTTAATATTATATTGTGTTAAATTTCTTTCTCTGTCTCTCAGTAGTTTTACAGTTATTTTTTGTCTGTCTTGGGCCTGATCCTTACTACTTTGGCAAATGTTTTATCAATTCAATTACAATAATAGTAGAATAACTCCTGCCCAGCTTTACTTGTTCCAGTAAAGACAGGTTTTGGCTTTATATTTCAGAACTTCTCCAAATGACAAGTTTTTATACTAAGCATTTGCTTGAATCTCTAACAAAGATAATATGTAAGATAAATGCCTCCTTTACAGCTGAATATTACAAAGCAATGGCATCTGTGAGGGGAATAAAGTTGCTCAGTAGGAAAATAACTTCCACCTAGTGGCTTTCCAGAAAACTGCCATAGTAGTGAATTTCTTGTGGATCTCAAATTTCTATTTTTACATAAACGGGGTAATCTTTTCACCACAACTAATATTCAGTTTAAGTGAACTCAAATGCACTACCCACACATATATAGTACTTAGTATACAGTGCACAGTTATTTTACCATCATCGTGCTTTTGAATTTATCAAAACATAATTCTGGCAAAATTTAGATTAAAAACTCTTACAATTTCTATTGGTAAACAGACTTTGTTTCAGCTTTGCTATTTCACAGTGAAAACATGTTTAAACACTAACTATACTAATATCCCCATACCCACTTCAGAAGAAGCTCTCTGTATTATCTCTGTACTTAAAAAAACAGCTCATCATAACCGCGAATATAGCCATTTTGGGTAGTAGAGCTTACTGGAATATAAATGAATAACAATTCTGATAAGATCTGAATCCAGCATTTAATTTAAAATTGAATTATTCAAGAGTTTACTATATTACATCTGGCATAGCTGAACAAAGAAACTCCTGGAAACGTGTGTCCATACATTATTTCTCATGTTATTGAAACAACTATTCTTGATCCATGATTCCAATGCTCTCACTAGCTGAGAATTTGGCCACTAGGCTACTCTGAATGTTTTCTTTGAAAGAAAATGGACTGAAATGGTTGAAAATGGACTCTGATGAATAGCATTGCTTGATAAGTAATTTTTTTGGGACTTGTTCAATTGCTAGCTGTGGGCTAAATTCTGAAATGTAATCCAAACTTATGCTTTTATAACAATATTTTTTTCCAAACAAAATTATCAGTAGAAATATTTAATATAGCAAAAGTATTTGTTGGAATCCAAGAAGCTAAAAGGAATCTCATAATAAGCTGCAGTGAAGTTTATTTCATAATTTAGAAATTCCAGCGAATTTTGGATTTATTTTTTTTCCATTTCAGTAATGTGAAGTATTTAGTAATACAAAGACAGGAATAAATCGTTTTCCTCCTGCTGTTTTGCCCTTTGTATAACCTCATATTATTTTGCAAAATTATCAGAAACTGAAGGCTGCAAATTCTTTGCATATGTGTGTACAATTTTGGGCAATGCAAAACAGACAATAAGACTGTACTTTTCAAGTTAACAACAATTCTCTATACTATTATAGCACGTACTTGATTAATTTACAATAGTTCTCTTGGCAAGTAAACACAGAAATATTAATCTCTTAATATTATCAATGTATGTGCAATTGTATTTGTAACTTTATCTTAAGCTAGCTGGTCACCCTGTATGTATCTACTATAAACTCTGCATACACTGCAACTGAGGCTTTGCCAAAGGGAAAAATAAGGATTAGAGTCAGAGCAGTAGAATTTAGTTAAAATGTTTTACTGCTGTTTAAAAGATCCCATTGTGTTCTTCATTCAGAATGCTTATCCCAGATAGAAAAGTTGTTTATATTTGGGTTTTGTGTGAAATGGGTAGAAACCAAGTACAGAATCAACCAGCTGTGTGCAAACTGATTAACTTTGATTCTTATGTTTTCTAATGGTAAACTGATTTTATTCCAGCTTTGCTATTTCACATGGAAAACATGTTTAAACACCAGCTATAATAACATATCCATACCCACTTCAGAAAAAGCTTGGGAGCTGGGGGTATGCAAATATTTTTTTGTATTTGTGTGAGTGGTTAAACTAGTAAATTAAGCTAAATCAACATTATTTTGAATTAGGTGATTACTATATGGCAGTTTTCATTAGTATGGTTCTTATCAACAGAGTTTTTGCTAATTTTTCTTTACATCATCCATCATGATGTATAATATTTTAGTCATTATGTATCATCATGTGCGCTATGTGGACTACGTAAATTCAGTTACATGAATTATAAGAGTAGGATGTGAAAAGAAGTCTTTAAGTATATGATGGGGGATCCACAAAGGCAGGCAGCCTCTCTCAACCCTAACTATGGCTTTGTTGAAGTTCAATGATTTCTAAATGTGATGGGAATTATCTTTAGAATACCTTTAAAGGGTGTGGGGCCATATTTCTCTCTTTCAGTCTGTCTTGAAACAGGAAGTTACCCTAGAGGAACCAGGAGCAATATGAGAGATGTAAGTCTCAAAATCATCATCTGGCTGGCCACCTCCTTGCCCTCTGAAGCTGTGAGCTTATTCAACTAGCTTTTAAAAATCTTCATTTTCAGGATCAAATGTTTTTATCTTGATGCCCTGTAGTGAGGTGTCAGAAACAGTTTGAGGATTGCAGTGCACCCATTTACACCAGTCTTAAATTATTATTACAGCTCAAGAGGCAGAATGTCAGTATTTGCTTATTTACTATAATGGGTATATATTTATTCAGGCTAGCGGATTGTAATTAATCTTGTTTATGGAAGGCAAAATTAAACAATTAGGCAATCAAACATACTGTACAAATTTGTAAGAAAACACTACAAGAAAAAAAAAAAATCAAAAGGCATATGGCTCCTTTACTTTGTTCCCAAGATTTTAAATTCTATTTTGGAATAAATAAATAAATAAATAAATAAAATAAAATAAAAGTTAAAAAAAAAATTATTTTATAGCTGCAGGAGTTCTTTTTGTTTGTTTGTTTTTGTTTGTTTTGAATTAACATCTTTTATTACAAGCAATTCTCAGTGGAGTGAACTGACAAGTTGCATATCATGACTCTGGATAAGAGATTAAAAAAAAAACACACCTTGCCACATCCTCCAAATTAGGCAAATAAAACTCCAGTCTATGAATGCTCTATTAAAGCTATGAAAAAAAAGCATCTGGAAACACTTTGATATAAAGCTGGAAAATGAATTAAGATGAACACAAACTATATTATAACCAGTGAGAAAAATAGAGAATTGTGATAGAATCTGACACCCAAATACGTAGGCAAGTACTGCATCTTGTCCAGGAAGACAGGCAGTATGTGAAGAGTTAGGGAAGGGATATTTCAAAATATGTCTGTGATGGTTATTTGCACAGTAGATAGGGAAAGAAGATCATTTTTGTTCCCATGGAAAAAGTGCTGGAACCAAAAAGGTATTTGTTGCTCTAAAAATGAATACGTTCATAATTTTTTACATTTTATCAAAATACAGACATATCCATCACCTTTCTCCTTCCCTCCCTTTTTTGACAATAAAATACTAACATTGGGTGAGTTTGGATAGTAAGAAATCATTTTGTTTCTAACTGCCTGAACAAAATGTTAAGTATTTTATTTCTTCAAAAGAATTATTACTGCCGATGTTTTCCAAAAAGGCAACATTTCAACAACAAACTACAAAACCATGTCAATCAAAAAAAAAAAAAAAAAAAGAGAGAGAGAGAGAGAGAGAGAGAGAGAGAGGAGAGAGAAGTTTATATGTTTACTTATTACTTTTCATATCATGTAAACAAATACATCTCCACCTACCCAAAAGTGCATGTCTGTTTGAAGGGAGATTGATCCATGCATGTAGGACTGAATATAAATGTTTTACAGTAGGCTTAACAAAGGGGAGATGAAGATGTTTTATATATTATTTCCAAAAATGTCTAACAACCACTGCAGCACTCTAACAACACACACTGCACCACCAGCTAGACTGTAGAAAGGACTTAGAAATCCACAGCAGAAAGTACACTGACAGACGACCTCCAAGAGCCATATAATAGAGAACCAGCCATAACGCTCACTATTTTCTTTGAAACTCAGTTGCTTCTGTTGTCACCAATCAGGCTGAAGTACTTTGTATTTACAGCTTAAAACTACAAAATGGATTAGTTTATCACAGCATAATATCATGACACTAGGATATGAAGGATAGAAGATTTATTCTCTTTGATGCAAGTAAAAGAAGCTTTTATTTTCAAATTTCTACTACTCAGTGCAGTACATCAAACAATCAGTTTTAATATCTTTAGGGTTAAGTGCACTCTTGTAATTTAGAATTAAATGATTTTTATTAAGCACTTTTACTGAATATCTACATGCTGTACAACTCTGCTGATTAAGGATCTGATAGTGACTGGTAAAGCAGCCACCTCCACGAATTAGGGAAGCATTAGTTAATGCATTGTGTCTATGGTCCTTAGTGCTTAGGGAGTATTTCAAAATAAGTGCAATTTCTGTAAAATGTATCCATAAAACTGCGAGTGAGTCAATGCACATGAAGCCCAGTGCCTGTGCTGCATAGTGACACCTTTTAACAGGTTAAAGGCATTTTTCCAGGGAGAGGAGAAATCAAATAAAGTCCCCCTGGGGTGAAACTTGCACTGCAGGGGTTATGAAATGTTCCTCTGTGACACTGAAACTTGAAATGTAAAGCTAGCTAGCAATACCCCACATGAGATGGCCAGATTGCCACTGAAAACCCAGACCTGAGAGAGGCCTGGTTGGGCAGCCTGAGCGTGGCTCTGGGACCAAGGAATGTTCACTGCATACTGATAGTAGCCTCCTCTGCAAGCTTCCACAAGCTCCTTTATTTCCAGAGACGTTGTTTCCTCCGCGCCCTCATTAACTTCAATGGGAGCCAAGAATGCACAGCACCTTTGAAAATCAAGCGGCTCAACTCACAGCTTCAGTTTCCCCAGTTATAAAATGAGGCTAAACCTTTCCTATCAGCCTCACAGATCTGTTGTGAAGATTAATTAGATAATGACTGCAAAGCCCTTTGAACATGAAAAGTGCTAAGAATTGTTGTTACCAAATGATGGCAAAGATTGGGCTATTCTTCATTGCTGTCAAATAATAATAAAGAGATGTGCTAGTCTAAGGAAAGGAGAGGTGGGAAATAAAGGGCAATAATGGCTGCTGTTGTTTGCGCATATGGTACTGAATAATCTTTGCAAGAAGAAGCCAATCTTGTGAAAAGCTATCTACTGTAATGGTGCTAGGGTTATTGACAGGTCTGGCTATAAGTGCAGGTTCCATTAGATACATCAGCCGCAATGTATTCGCGGCAAATCTCACTGATGATTGCCCTCCTGCAGAGGGAGAGATAAGACAAACTATGATTGAAGTAAAAATGTAAACAGTTAAAAAAGAAATAGAAGTCAACCACTGCTCTCCCACAGGGGCAAGGACCAAGGATTGTTGCACCTGCGAAGCTGTAATAACATCAAATGTTAATGTGATATGTGATTGTAGCACAGATACTGCTTCAAGCTCTTGCTGAAGAATTTATGTTGTTTAGTATTTTTATATGTATATTAAGTGAAGTGCACTTTCCTAGTCTGGGGCAGTGCAGGGCACAATACTGGCAAAGTGAAGGGGTTTTACATGAGTCGCGTTAACAAGTGCATTCTTTGGCAGTACAAGTTATAGCTTTTGCTTTTTACAGGTCTCCAGCAAAAAACTCTGAATGAATAGTGACCCTCTTAATCTCAGGGCGGTGTTATGAAGTATATGTGCTACTGTTTTCTCTTTTGTATTTGAAGTTTCTATTAGACTCACTATTGTAAGGAGATATTATTAATTCTTTTCAAAACATGGCATAAATACTTGTATTTGGCAACTAGAACGGAACTAGGTGATACCTCAGTGATAAAAAGGTACCTCCCACTTTCCCAGGAATAGGGAGCATGCTAAGCACTGATGTTAAATCATTTTCAGATCTGAAGGGTGGCATAATATGCATACCAGAGTTTTGAAACAATTGGCCAAAGTAGCATTCTAAGGTTGATTTATGTGCATGTCTGAATAAATAATGAAGTACATGTGACTGCCCCTTCAGCTGCCTATCAGCTCTCCTTTCCTTCCCCACCCGTTTTCCCCCACCCCAAAGTAAATTTCACCCGGTGGGTTTGTTGCAGTCTTATTTAGCAGAGGGATAGAAGCAGCAATTATTTTTTTCAACACATTTTTTTGGAAAAAAAAAAAAAAAAAAAAATCATGTCTGGGTAGAAGAGAGACTCTATTCATGCCACAGAAGAGAATTCATTGTCCATCACACATAGCAGCAGCCGGCTCATTCAATGACTACACGTGTACTAGCCAGCTAGTCAGCGTGCCTATGCCAGATGTGTTGTCTCTCTCCCAGCTGGCAGGACAAAATACAGAGGTAGAGAACATGGAAAAAAAAAAAAAAAAAAAAAAAAAAAAAAAAAAAAAAAAAAAAAGAATATAGAGAACACAGAGCTTTTGTTGTACTGGATATACAGGAGACAGAAGGGAGCTAGAGACAGGTACAACAGTATCAGAGATCAAAGACAAGACACTGGAAGGAGTGCACAGCAGTGTTGTGGGGAGTTAGGTGATGTGATAGAGAGACATGGAGGGGAGGGCATGGCAGAACTATGTTGGGAAAGATTTAGAAGGTACAAGAGAGCTGGGATTAAGCAGTAAGCAAGTACAAGATACAACTTCAAATAAAATAAGGTTTAATTCTTCCAACTACTCAGGGAACAACCTCTTAAAAATATTGTAATGCTGTTAAAGTTTCAGTAAATACTGGAAAATACTTAATACATTGACATTTTTGAAGAAGCCTGAACAATATTACCAAAGGTACAAAAAATTGAGTGACCTTATATTCATTCCAAACAATACATTGGGATATAGAAAAGAACAGGATCTAATCAGTAAATCCATAAAGAGAGTAGCATAATCCATTTCAGTGAATGAGGTTTCATGGAAAACTAGTGATAAATCTGGTTACATCTTTTGATGAAATTAAAAGGTTTTGTTGCTAAAGGAAGTTGCATAATATAACTGATCAAAAATATTTTACCTTGTATTCTGACCTTCTAGTTAAAAGTGACACAACATAAAATCTGTGTAGCATATTTTAACTGGCTTGAAATTGCTGATACAGCAAAAAAAAAAAAAAGTAATTGTATAGAGGGCATCGTTATATAATGGGGTTCCACATAAGTCTATTCTTAGTTCAGCGCTATTCAGTATCTTTATCAATGAGATGGAAGAAAATAGAAACTTGTTGTTGGTAAAGGCTGCAGATGCCATATTCATATATAAGAAGATAGTACGTGACCTGATTTTTAGAGGCATTATGCATATTTAGGCAATCAAAAAGGAGGGTTTTGGCTTAGAAACTAAAACTACAGACATGGAGTTCCTGCAGTGCCAAGCTTTTAAGCACCTTTTGGGCTAAACTCATCTCAAAATGGGCTTCATAACAGATGGTAAGAGAGAGATGCCCAAGACAGCCAGTACAAAATGGCCCTGTTCTTCAACACTTAGGCACCTATTTCTGATTTGTCAGGCCAGAAGGAAACTGCTTCATCACAAAACCCTCACATTTAAATAAACATGTAATTTCTACTCTACACAACCAAGCTGTTTAGCAGTGAGTGCTCAATGGGCTACTTGGTATACAAGGGCTGAACATCCTCCTTTTGTATGAGCAAGCTGAGGTGCACTTCTCTCATTCTACAAAGGTGTCTTCACCTAACAGGATGGTTTTGGTGGAGGTACTTTCAATCCCTCCTGTCTAAAGTGGGGCACTATGTAGAAGTGCTAAAAGAACATCACATATGCTCAGATAAGTATTATATGATGTAATGGCTACAGTGTTTTCAGCCCTCACTACCTGATAGTGAGAAACAGATGACCACAGTCATAAAGTAAAATTACTCAGTGCTATCACACTTTTTTTTTGAGGCAAAACTTGAGGCAAGAGAGAAAAGGCAAGCAGATGAGCATATGCTAGCAGGTTCTCTCTTTCTATGTATGTATATGTATATGTAGAAAAAAAATAAATAAAACATCAGGATCTTGCTTCTTTATGGTTCATGTAGGAACCTGACCAGACAATGTTATCACCACTGTTGCTCCTCACATTAAGGTTCATTTTCCATGAAAGGAAGAGCAGACAGGACAGAAAAAGAAGGCACATACATTCCAGCTGAGAGATAAGCTCCTACTTACATCATGTACCTGGAGCAGAAGGTGGAGAATTATTCCCAGGTCTTGAAGTTTAGACATAGCCTGAGGGAACAGAAGTTCCTCCTCAGTCTTCTCTCCCCTTCACTCATCATACATACTCTAATCTGATCCCATTTATTAATTTCCTCTCTCAGGTAATTATTTCTAGGCTTTTACATTTCTCTTCATAAAACTTTTTCTAGGCCAAAGAGTAAAACAAAGGCCTAGAACAGTCATTACTCCAGACAGCAAATATAAACACACTGGAAGGAAAGAGTAAAATAAATAAATAAATAAATAAATAAATAGATCCTAAAGGATTTTTATTAATTATGATCATGAAGTTGGGGGTAATAGAAATGGATATCAACCCCTTTATTTGTCCAGACTATGGATTCCTAGTGTCAGAGGCTGTGCAGACCTTCCTGAAGCACAGATTTACTATAGTGGCACTTGGCAGCTTGCTCTCCAGACTTACTCCTTTCTTTATCTTGCTGCTGGAACTACCAACAAATGCCACATTCAGGTGTATTTTCTATAAAGTGGATTATTACCAGCAAAAACATAAAGGGAAACTATCAACTCACTAAATGTTGAGTACCTGTGAGCATTCAGATGCTGCCACTTCTGGGCATGGATGCCCTTGGCTAAATTTGATTTACCTGTGCACAGCACTGCTTTCTGCCACCAGCCTGGACCTGGATTCCAGGTTGTGACTACCAGATGCACTGGCCATGAAAGAGCTGGTAGAGCTCCTCTGTTCTACCCACACAGCAGCAGTCCCTCTGTGCTCTCAGTGACCCAGCAAGAACTGCAGCTTCTGTTGTCTCAGGGTGACTTTTGAAGAAGTTCTGGGGTATCTGATGTGATTTCAGCTATTGTTTTCAAGACCATTTTATATCTGTTGTACTGCTAGAACAAAAAGACCCCATGCATGAAAAGTTTATGTAAACTATATATGTCGTTATTTTTTCTAACTTCTAAACCAAAGTGTCCAAATGTCGTTTTATAAGAAAAAAAATATCACAGAGTAACTATTTAATTACAGTACTTGCACATGGACTACTTTGTGCATGTCTGGGCTGCATTGCAGGGTGAAATATCTGAACTGGCCTTAAATGACTTAGATGCAGTCTAGCCATTCCAGCACAGCTGTCAGCTTTAATCAATTTTCCCTTCCAAAAAAAAATTGCTGCCATCAGTACGAACTCTTTGTGAGCTATCTTGATCCCTCACTACAGTTGCAGCAAGGATCTAGCCTATTTATATTCTCCAGCAATGAATAAGGGCACCTGATCTGGGAATTGTTGTGTACCCCATTCCTGTTGTAACTAATACCAGAAGGAATTGTGCTGTACTCTGCAAGAAAGTCCCTCATCTGGATGACTGCAGACAGGGATCTTTTGTACTACAGTCCAATGACCTTTATCAGCCCCAACAGAATCCAGATCTTTTATTAGAGATAGTGGGGTTTATTTCAATTTTACCTAACATGATTTGGAGACACTTTATGTATTTAAATACTTCTTCAACACAGAATGTAGTCCTCCCCAGCACAGGTAATTAGTAGCTATCAGTGTGCAGTATGGTAATGTTTTTCTCATTTTTCTCCTACAAAGAGAGCACACTGTGTATCACATTAACACGGTCTGATAGCAACAGATGACAGCTATAAAAAACCCAACAAGAAAATTAACAATAATGCTTCAAAAAATGATCACTAAGGACCTGATCGTGCTAATTGATGTTTAGGATGAGTCATCCAATTAGTTCTTTAAAACCGGACTGGCTTCTGTTCTTATATTATTCAGATTGCTGTATTGTAGACCTTTGACAGTATCAAGCAGTCAATGAATGCAAATTAATGACTATTGACCCACAGAAGCAGAAACAATTATATATATGTTATCTTACTTCAGCAACGGGTGTCCTGACTCACTGTCTACACTGCCTAGCCACTAACAGTGCCCTGGGGACTCTATGTTCTTCGACTGATACCAAGCAGGGAATCTCAGAACACCCAGCCCTCTGGGTACCCCCAGGGCACTATGGATACCTGAATGGTCTACAGAAGCCCAAGTTATCTAGACAAAATGCTGAGAAATGCTTCAAAGAGGGCTAAAGATGAACAGTTTGTAATTATGCAGAAGAAGGTAGACTTTGGTCATCAGAAAGAGGAGGGGATCAAATATTCTGGAGACATACTCTCAGGCTGTAAATGAAATACCCATTTCAGTGCATAGCTCAGTACAAATGGACCCATAGAAACCTCCGTTGTGAAGTGTGAGACATCTCATCCTGTGAACAGAGTGTGAGACCACTGCCAGCAAGGGGTAACTATCCAGCACCACACTTCTGCATACCCTGCCACAGTCCAGGAGCCTCTCCGTATCTGAGAAAGGATGGAAGAAGAATGCTCAGTGGGGCAATGGAACCAGGCTCAGGGGAGCAAGATGGGAGTAAACAGGAAACTAAGAAGAAAATGTCTTGTGGAGAGATGTTGGATGCTGGCAGGTGGGAGGCAGGAAGCTACATGCTTCCTTGTACATTTTCTTTGTGATTATGTGAAGTGAATTCATGGAATGACTGTTGCTTTAAATTCTAGTTGCTGTCTTCAAAAAAAGAATTGAGAAGAAATGTGTATAATTATACACAGAATATTAATCTTCTTCCTGGTGATCTACAACTCTAGCATATTCATCATACTGGAACTGTGCTCAAAAGTATTTTCATGTGATTAAAACAGCTGATTCATCGATGCATGTAATCCGTTCCTAATAGTATGTATATAAAAGGTTCTTAACAATTTGCACATCAGTTATTCTTAATTTTTCATTGTTATTTGCTTTCCCTTAAACACTGGGTGCAATACGGAACTTTTATGTTTTGATCTAGCTTTTTGGAGAGGTAAGGGGCAGTGGTCTGGCATAAGAAGTAGGAAATCTGAAATCCAAACATCTCATTTTAGCTCTGGCAGCAGCTCTACATTGTGACTTTGGAAAGCTCACTCTATTCATGCCTGCGCTGATAGCTAGGAGTCAGTTTTACAGTTACCTTCAATCCTGGATCCACATTTTTAGGACTTGTGAATACTTATACATTATCAACAGCCATCCAGTACTAGAAGATCTGTCAAACTTTGGGGTGAGGATACTGACAATACTGCAAGGTTTTTCTCCACTAGCTCAGAAATTCACACTGGAAGATACCTGTATACTCTCACCAGGAATGCATCAATTTACTATTCTTTAATTCTGACTCTTCTGTACATCCAACTATTTATAAATGGAAGCTACCTTAGAGAATAGACAAGGCTGCCAAATGATTGACAGCTGTGTTCCACAACGAAACTTGGCATACATCTTACTTCTGTTCTTATGAAATAGAAATGCAATGTAAACAGCTTTGGTTTACACCAAGCAACCCATAGAAACATTACGCAAACAGGAAATACTTGTCTCATGTGGCTCAAACTGTTTGACAGTAACTTCAAGGTGAACACTAAATATCATTATAGATATACCCTTAGGGCATACGTTTATAAGTCTCAATAGCACCCTATCAAAATCTTCAAAGCTGAAATTTAGTCCCAAAGGCTAGAGATAGTGTCAGATAAAATTCCCACGGCTTGAACATCTGCTTCAATACATGTTCACAACTACTCAGCAGCAGAACATGAATCTAATACCCACTATCCCTTGTTCATATCCACGAACTGGGCACATCCCACCTATTTCTCCTGGGGATCCTGAAATAGTAGATGTGCTCATAGCATATGAAACATATCTGGGAGATTGATTTTATGTGAAACCCAGTGTTAGCCACTTTACTTATTAAAAATGAAGACATGGGTGATCTGAGCATTTCCCCTATGTTCAGTTCTCTCCTCAAGCTGGGAGAAAAATCAAGGTCAAATCCACACTGCCCAGGAGCACAACTTCACTATTTGGCTGCAAACTCTTGGGAGACACTGATCTTCTCTGGCTCTTGGAGCTAGTAAGTACAATTCTAACATTTCCCCACTCTTGAGAAAACTCTAGGCAATAAATTTTGCAGTCTTGCTCCCAGTCTCAATCTCATCTTCCACTAAAAATAATTTATGCAGTTAATGCCAAGAAAGACTTCAGAGCTGTTTAGCCTACATGGAGGGAAGTTTGTAAAGGGTTATTTATAGATCAGAACAGCAGCTGGAATTGAGAGAATTTGGAAATCATTCTTCTCTTCCTGCTAGTTTAGGTAGGTTCAGGCTTACCTGCTCTAATTATTATTCTGAACTAATGAACTCCTCCCATGTTTTGATCTGGGTAGTTATGCACTCACTGCACATCTGTGGATTGGGTTATAGATACATAAAAATTGGTAATTACTCAGTATTTTAGTATCCAAGATTGTTTAGGAATTTAGCGACTAGGCCAAAAGTTACCATTATGAATATGCAAATTTCTTCAGTGCTTCTGAAAATTAGATCATGTATCTATCTAGTCTGTGCCTAATTTTATAGTCAATATTCAGAAATGTTTTCCCAACCTCTGTTTTATTGTTTGTAAAAATGGATCATTAATACTTCATTGCTTCTCAAAACTTTGTGGGAGTTAACGTTTCTAAAACATTTCAAGAATGAAAAGGACCATAACTGACAACTACTGTAATTAAGTACGAATTATTTAAAATGAAAAATTTGTATTGCAAATGAAGTGCTGTAGCAATACATTGAAGAAAACACCAAAAAGCTCATAAAAATTACTAACCAAAACATTAGGCTTAGACATGTTATACTACCAACTCTTAGCAAAATATGAAGCATTAACTGAGCTGTAGTGCTTGACCATATATGCACATTGTCTTATTTCCATGGAAATTATAAAATTTAGCTGCTAAGGTAAATGAATAGCTTAATTCTTTACTTTTTCCTTTTAAAATCTGTTCTGTGAACACTGTCTTTTAACATATGAGACAATATATTAAACAAAGCAACATAGCTTTTTTCCTATTTGTAAAATAATACTTCCTTTTAAGGACATTTACTATAAATAACTATATGCAACCAGATAAAAAAATGCAAATGCACATTTAGAGTAAATAACTCAAGTGATTTATTTTCTAGATGAAATATAGTCAGTGGATTTCATATCAGGTAAAGGAAACTAATAATTAATCTATAATATGATATAATAACATAGTGACATTTAATAACAACATTCCACTAGTAAGTAGTTACTGATATTCAATATTTCTTTTTAAAAGCACAGGTGTTATTATTTTGCAGACATTTTACAAAGTCATTCTGTTCAGCAAAAGACCTGATGGCTGGAAAATGGCCAACATAATGTCATTATTGAAGATAGACTCTGGGAACACTTCAGGAAATTATAGACCATTTAGTTTGGATGCCTTTTGGGAGGAGGGAATCTTAAAAAGCATTTTTTGGAGATTAAATAGGTACCATTTAGAAAAGCACAGCTTGATGAAGGATAGCCAATATTGCCTCAGGAATGAAAAGTCATGCTTCACTACATTCTGAATTTCTTTAAGGTTATACATAATCAGGGGGACAAATAGTATATATTTGGTTATCATTTTCAGAGAGTATTCAGGAAAATTTCAAATCAACAACTAATATAGTGCACTATGATTTTGGTAAGGGAATAAAGGAAATATTTCTTTTAAGAGGAAAACTTTATTATTCTGAAACAAAGAGAAGCAGAGCAACATGCCTATTAATGATAGGGCTTTGTATTTTCATTTTATACATATTAGTGAGAAATGTAGTACCGAGATCAGGCTATCCAAAACACATTATTTAAGTCCCAAGAGAGTACTTAAGTATGTATACAATTCTATGCAGATGTTGAAACAATATTGTTAAAGTAAGTGGAATTACTCAGGTGCTTAAATGATTCATAGAGAACAGAATGATCAGCCCTTTCAAATTTAAACTCACAGGTTTCAGATGAAAATAATAATAATAATAATATATCATTCATATGAAGAAAAGAAACAATTTTTGTAACATATTAATCAGGAAGTTGACATGATAATTACAGGACACAGTTTCTTAACCTCTCCTCTCTCAACACTTCCAAAATACTGTGATTTCATTTATGAGATTCAGATCCATTCAACTTCCTGAGCCCATGGCCTACAACTTATTGTGTCCCTGGCTCAGAAATTTTTGTGTGCTTTAAACAAATGAAAATACAGTACAATCAAGAATTTACAAAAACAAATGAAGACTTGGAGTATCTTTTTGCTTAGACATGGGAGCAAGAAACTTTTGAAATACCTGCCTTACAGAAAACAAGTGAGTAGTAGCACCTCTGAAAATCAGTCCCATTTTAAAGAAGTCCCAAATTTAGCACAACCAAATGGAGACACCCAAGACTATGAGAGGTTACCCTACTTGAAATTCATAGCTAAGAGATACTCAAAGCATCTAAGATTAATTGTGCAGAACATTCAACAGAAACATATTATTCTGATGTAGAATTATCCAATTCAGATAAAGATAAATATATATCAACAAGTTAATTACTGTATCAGTTTACATTAAGCATACCACTATCATAAGACTCAAGTACATAATTATATAATACATATTTTAAAACTTAATAAAATTAAGTTTTATAACTTTTATTTTTTATAAAATAAAATTTTAAAACATAAATTTAGCTTCCTCCATTCCTTTTCTGTTTCTTCTCCAATATCAGTAGTAGTTTGACATTTCAGCTCAAACGTCAAGCTTCATGCTTAAAAGTGCTATTATAGAGAAAATCCTTCAAACAAATTTATAACTGACTGTAATTCTGGAAATATTATGACAAAATAATGAATTAGTTTGCACAGCAGCATTTTTTTTCATTTCTTCCAAGACCTTTGCAGACATCCATTTGAGATACAAATACTAAAGTTAATATCTTATAAACATGTTAACATCTCATTACCTTTCAATCTCTTACTTCTTTGAGTGTTTGATAAAGGAGCTCCTAACATGCAAAAGTATGGGGAAGACTGACAGGATTTTAAAAAAATGAAAATATGTAATTAGATTTTTAAGAATTACCCTTGACATATGCTTCATCTTGGAATCTGAACACTTTCCAAGTCATTTACTAAAGTCAGTGCTCCAAAAATGAAGCACAAGGAGAATACAAGATAGACCTCTCTCCAAGAGATCTTAGAAATCCTAAATTTTTCACTCAGGTTCTGAATAAAGAAGTCAAGACAAAACTCCTCAATTAATTAAAGAAAAATATATCTCCTAACTGTAAATTAAGACACACACAGTTCATACAAAGAAATAACATTTTCTGCAAGACAAGTTGGAGTAGCTGGGAAAGGGGAACAAGCATTTGGTCAGTCCCTAATCACAGCTCTATTGGTGCAACAATTTGATGATGAGACTGCGCCTAAAAGCTTGTCTTTCTTTCCCAGCTACATCAGCTAATCTTATTTACTTCTTTATCCATGCTCTGTATCCTCTCTATTCTTAGATCACTGCTACGACAACAGCACTACTATTTCCAGCTGAAGGCAGGGAAATCTGACACAGGATATTTAAAAAGAGGAAAGTGAAGCTAAAAGCCATTTGCAGGATAAATCATATAACTACTCCCTTTACTGAGCCCAGTTTTATAATTCAGTGATTCTATCACAGAATTCTGCTCTCTGATCAGACCAGATGAAAAGTATGGACATACTGAATTTTTTGTTGAATGTAAGGTTTGGCCTGGCCTGATGCATATATGCCAGTTATAACTGTGGTCTCATGATGTGTATGCATAAGTACAAGAGTGTTAAGGGAGACAGTGTACATTACGTTTTTCTTGCTGTAGGTTCAACCTTTTTTAGATGTATTTTGCTTAATTTCAAAGGAAAATAAACAATCACTTGTATATTGCATTAAAAATATCTTTAAGGTAAGGTAGTTTGTAAAGTAGCTATTTAGCATTCATCTGATGGGTGTACCTGGCAAACTGGAGCTGTTAAGATAAAGAATGATTTGGCCAAGTTCTGTAATATTTTTACTAAAGAAAGATGACCGAAGCCTTCAGTTTGGGCAAATCTAGGTACAAGACTCATACTACTGAAATTAAAAGCTACATAAATTTAGACTACATGCCCAATTTTTTTCATAGTTATAATAATCATTGAAACATCATATTCAACTTTTGGTAAATTTTTCATGTCTGGAAACATTATAATCAAGGATAGCATGCTTTCTCAAACATAGTCTGTAATTTCAGAAGGAACCAATTCCAGGAAATTCTTAGATCTGTGTTATGTGGGAGGTCCAACTAGATAATTGCAGTAGTTTCTACTGGCTTTATACTATACAACCAACCTAAGAACATGTAACAGAATCGTTGTTGCCACTCCTGTCTGGGAAATAGGCATTATGGTCACAATGCTCTTTCAGTGGCAAAGCTCATTTCAACTACAGGCTAAAGTATCAGACCTTAAAAAGAGACTAACTATTTGGCAGTATCACCCATTTTGTATAGCTCTTTGTACTTCTTTAATAATTTCACATTTCTTTCTAGTTTTACTGAATCATTGTCACTGATTAAAATCACAATTATGAATATTTTTGTAAATGCATTCATTAAAAGTATATATTTTTAATGACAGGTCACACTGATCTGCCATGTATAAGTTGACTATTAAAGTCTAGTAATTCAGTGATTAATGTATGACTCACGTATATACTTGTCCAGATAATACAGTTTTAAAATAAGCATTCAGAAATATATTTTGCCCAGTATTATAGTTTGAAACAATATTGATAGAAGCCCATACACGTGAAGAAGTGAAGAAGACCAATTGTCACCTAAGACATAAATGAGGACTTTTGATCACAAAGAAATGAGATTTTTTTCTGAAACCAAACTTTCAGAATTTAAAAAATGGAAAATCAGGCTATGACAGCATTTCTTGTTATAGTATAAGAGAGATTGCTGAAGTACATCACTATATGTAGTTTCAATAGCTGGCTCCTATTTTTTTTTTTTTTTTTTTTTTTTTTACCAACACTGGTACAGCTTTAGTTTGGATGCTGTTTTAGGATAGGGTTTTCATGTGGAATCAGCTTCTCTGGTTTTGAAAAGCACAAATGTGTCAGGATCTGTCACACTTTTATCTTTGTGAAGAATGCTGGGCTAAACTGAATCTGATTCTTGGGTAAATATAAAGACTGGTGAGGATGCAAGGGATCCTAACCTTTGTAAACACTAGCAAAATCTGCAGAGGGACAAAGAGAGGGAAAAAGAGAATGAGAAACATTAGTGAAAGAATTCACAGCGTTTAGAAGCCCCAATTATGGACCAAGATCCCATTTGCATTGTTCAATAACAAAAGATGGTTCTTGCCGCCAAAGCACTTACAATAAATGTGGACTTAAAATTCATTTTCAAGGAATGCTAAGGTACTTGTGTGTGCATGGTGTTTAATACATAGGCAACACACTTTTGGAAATGGCATGTATTAGTGGAATAAAGCCAGCCTGAGCCTGTGTATTGTTAAATTCTCTTCACAAGATAAAAAAAATGATTGTGTGATATCAGGCAAAGACATAATTTCTTCATTGATTAATTTAAATTTTTAAATGCTTTTCTACATTTAGCTAAAGAATTTATGCACCTAACAATATCTGAATGAGAAAAATAAGATTTTGCATTCTGTCACTGAATGACCTTGACAATCATAATAGAAATTAGAAAATATGTTCTATATTTGTTATGACAAATGTATTCTCCAAAGTATTACAGTAATTATTTTTAAAATCATAATAATTTAACAGTTCTTCAAGTACTTTGGCCTTGGATGATTGCATGAACCTTGACATACAGTACCTAAGAAATATTTGTATATGTTTTTTAATATCCAAAACTCCTTAATTTCCTTGAAATATGTTTAAAGATAGTGTGATTTAATGAAGAGCCAGTTGAACATATTTAATGGTCTTTTATGCCACAGCTGAGGTAAAGTGGAACTATGTTCACAGACATATTATCAAGTGTTTTATCTTCACTTTTATGAAAATCTTTTTATTTTCTGCTGTAACAAAAAAGAAATGAGCTCCCACAGAAGATACATCTTTCATGTCGAGCAGCAAGCACCACTGTTTCACTCCATAGGCTTGTATCTGTGAATGAAATTCCCTACCACAATTCCATAGGTCAGTTCTTAGCAGCAATGCTAATAGATGAACTAGTCCCTGTGTCTCAGAAAGTCATTAGAAATGGTGCACATCACCACTGACACTCCTGGGATCTTGCCACACTTTTAAGCACAAACCATCACCCTGACAGCTACGGTGATCTGTGGAACTCTCTGGAAATTTTCAGTTGTTCTTTTCCATATGCTTTTTTTTTTTTTTTTTTTTTTTTTCCCCACTGCTCATCACCTGCCCCTTTCTGTAAGCTGATCTTGTGCCACTACTCAAGAGAACAACATTCCTCTCTAAACTGCCCACATTGTTTGGATCTATGGCATCCTAATCAGCTGTAATGTTCCATGAAGACAATAATGTTGCCTGTAAAACTACTGGAGAAGAACAGTGCTTTCTCAGACAGAAGGCATTGTCTCCATTTCTGGTCCCTCAACTTGTCAGTCAAAATAGGCATCCCGCCAAGAACTCCCTCTCATATTTCCTACCTATGTTCCCTAACCTAATTGAAGTCCTTAAACCTATAAGGTGCAATCTTCTACTCATTTCCCAAACTGTTTCTTACATTAGCCATCAGCTGGTTTCTTTCTTCCTCGGATTTATTTTCTCCCCTTCAAACAAGGTTCATACTCTCACATCTTTTGCATATGTTTGCACATCAAGTCGAGCAGGATCAAGCTGGAAGAGCACTTATCAGCACTGTCTACTGACATACGTCTGAACCACCTACAGAAAAAGGTATCTCATTGTGGTACCGTCAGGAGATGGTGAATATATTGCATTACACCACTTCCCTTCCCATGACACCTGATTTGTGAACCTCAGCTGTCAGAAAGGAGCTGCTGGATGTATCCAAACCCTGTTAAGTGGAAAGCAATTCCACTGAGCCAAGAATGACACCATGCCCCCCTCCCAAACCACAAGAACCAGTTCTTCTCTCCTAGTTATCACAGGACCACAGAGCTTCCTCCTTGGCCCTAAAAAGTAGCCTTCCTCTCTCTTCTGCAGTCTGTCAGCAAACCCAGTCAGACCTGCTGTAAAGTTTATTTGGGTATATGTGATTATACCAAGGTCTACTTTCCTGTGTTTTACCTCATTAAGTCCATCCTTTGCATCCACAGTAGCAAATACAGAAAGTATTTCTGTCTTATGAGCATTTACAATGAATTCAAAGCAAAACTTCCTCTGACTTCTGCTTGCCAAAGTATTGTGTACTTGAGCAGAGTCTATAATTTGCCAAAGGTACTTCCAAAGGTTATGCAAGGCCGTGATTCTGAGAAATGGTGCTGAACATTTATGTCAGAAACTGAACTGTGCTCAGCTGCATACACTGACTCAGCTGTTAAGCAGACACCTGGCAGATACAGACCTTCAGCTGCCATCTGTGCTGCCTGCATTGTGCAATCACATCCCTGTAATCTTAGAGTAAAAATGGAGGGGAAGAAGTAGCAATAACTGTGAGAAAGGAGAGTGCAGTAAGTTTCATATAACCTCTAATATCAAGAAGTGTAGGTCACAGAGTAGTTGATTTTGCTTGCCACCAAAGCAATTTTCACAGTAGGTGATATACAAAATTATCCTAGACTCATTCAGTTTTTTAGAATAATCGAGGAGAATTACACACACATAAAACTCATGTTATATATAGGGCAGTAACTGTCATTACCATAGGAACTGTCTGTGAGATGCCTGCTTCCAAAGAATCTGTCAGAGACATCACAAGGAGAAGCCATTAGGTTTTTGTAATCTGCAGAGGGTAATAAATTCTGAGTGACACTATTGGGAGCAACTTTTTACAATAGCATCTCTAGCTGCTGATAAATGCCTCTTACCTTTTCCCCCTAAAATGAAAAAAATGAGGATGTCTAGTGGCAAGAAAAGGTTTTTTCTTTAATACCCAACTCTGTATCAAACACACAGGAACACATCCCAACACCAGAAATTTAAGACATGGAAAAGCAACAATGCAAAAGCAATGTACTGCAGTGGTGGCCTCATACCTTTTGGGCTAAAAGGGAGATAGTCAGAGGATGACTATGTTGACCATTCCTGAAGTTAACTCTAATTCTTGCTTATCTTCCCTACCTTTTACAGAACTCTCAGAGCTTTCCAAGATGAGCTGGGCTGCCCTCAATATAACTAGGTTTCAGAGAAAGGCTATCTGGAATAAATAGACTAAATTAAAAAATTCATTTGTACAATGGCAATCATGCCTTGAGCTTTTATAATTGAGCTTTTGCTTTCATATGTCTTTTCATATGTCTTTTTCTTAGAGGTAAAGTTATGTGTAAGAGCTAAAGCAGCTCCTTCATAGACAGCCTTCTGTGCCCCAGATGTCATCCAGAGATTAGCCAAGGAATTATTTCTCCCATCATCTTCTTTTCTGTAGTTCTGTGTTTGGTTTCCCCTCCACTCCCCATCCCCCCCCCCCCCCCCCCCCCCCCCAGTTTAGAGCCTATATGTTCATTTTCTTATTATATTTAGAAAAAAATCAAAAAATATGTGCACACAGTTCCAGGAATGTACATATTCTTAATATGGATAACTTTATTTTAATTTACTTTCCTTTGTTTTTTATGAATTACTTGCTGCATTTAGTCTTCAGGTGAAAAGCAGGCTCATCCTACACATTAGTATATTCAGTATGCAATGCAGTAAAATCATAAACTATTCAGCTGTACTACAACATATTAAATGATATAACCTGCAATTGTTTTTTCTTATGGAGTTCCTAAGGTGGAACACTGAAACTTTTGGCTCCATTTTGTTCAGTTGATAGTTTATTAGATTTCAATAATAAAAGCTTTATTGTACTGTGTTTATTATTTCTTTAACTTCTGCATTCTTCCACGGGCTTCTGTGACAGAGCCAAAGGCAGTGTGTTGTTTGGGAGAACCTTTTCTCAGGGGAGATGAATGTGTGGGAGAGGCACACAGCACGAGACTGAAGTTCACTAAAGGGCTTGTTGCTCTTACAGAAGTCTCAGATGTTAGGGAATGTTCATCATCTATTGAATTTCCTTGGTTTTGCTAGTACATGGTAGATGTTTGTTCCTCCTGCATGAGTAGCCTAACATTTAGTATTATTCTTTGATGAAGCCCTTCTCCTAGTCCACACTTGAACCAGGCACATCGTATCCCCTTTGGGAGCATAAGTGGAATATCTCTCATAGCCTGACCCCACTGTTTTGTATTGAGGCTTCTCTTATCTTAATACCTCTTGGGATACCTGGCAAGCTTGGGAAGTGCCTCTTTTGCATGTTAGGCTATCAGCTGGGCAGGCTTTGCCTTGTGTGCTTTTCACCATGTTCATTGTGCCTGCGATTCCACTTCAATGTCATCACAATTCCTAGTATTCAAGGGATTCTGTGCAAGCTACCCACTTCAGTATTTTACTTATTCATGAATATTTTAAAACACATTCCTATTGGAATCAGAGAATCGTGTCATTTAATTAAAAAGTCGGGTGACCATCAAATGCCTATAGATTGTAGTTTCATCACATGCAGGCTGCCCCAAAGATACAATCTTTAGTGAATCTTTTTCAAAACTTAGGAAAGACTTTTCTTACCCATCCCTTCAGGAATTGAAACATGCTGCTTATATTGAAGTGGGAAAACAGTATGAAAGCATGAAGTGCTTATTAAATTAAATGCTCTTGTTACTGCCTCCTCATCTGCCCTTTACTTGTAGATAACTTAAGATAGAAGCTGAAGTAAATGCAGTTATCCTGCTGTTGCCTATTTAGTTTTCATCAAGTAAGTTGGTGTGCAGCTCATACTCATTCGCAAAACCAGCCCATCATCTAAAAGTATTTACATAAGACTCTTTGCATTATATACCAACCTCTGCAACACTAGTATTAACTACTGACATCTGCCAAGGCTGACTAGCAAGTGCTTTACAGTATCAATTCATCCTAAGCAAAAAGCATGTTTGAGTGCTGCAGTGCTCTTGTTAATGCCAATAAGAAGTATCAGAGCTCATATGACACCTAGCTGAAATTAGTACCCACATTCAAAGAAAAGCTTTTGTTATTTTCCAGAGTATTATGTGGACTTTATTGAGATGACTGCATCTGACACCTGCTGTAATATAAAATGCAGCTATAATTAACCAACTGATGCTCTCTGCAGTTTAGGTCGAATCCCTTCTGTGGGAATTATGCTTTAAAATATTCAGAACTCCAAGTGGCTCTCATTACATTTAATTTTTACTTAGAATTAGGTGGTCTAGAAAAAAAAATTTAGGATTGTAATAGCCCCCCGCTGAATGCCACACAGCAATGTGAAAACCCATAGATTTTATTCCAAATAAAAAAAATGAGAACAGCAGACTACACTACAGCCTTCAATTGAAGTCTGGCTTTGCTTAATTGTACTTTTTGCACTCATCAGTCTCTCCTCTTCAGAGCAAGCTACAAAAATTGCCTGAATAGCCAAAGAAAAGTTTCCCACAGTCACTGGCCACAGAAAAACACCATTGTCCTTCCTCACAGTTTGATGGACAACATTTCTATAAATGGGTAGCCAGTCTGTCAATGGCACCCTTGCTGAAAAGGCAAAAGAAGAGAACAGATTCTGCCAATATCTGACAAAGCATGTTAACACATAATCAGGCATTCACTAGTCAGGCAGCTGCCCCTGGGACCTTCATAACACAGGTGCCTTTAAGCCATTTCCTATTCACAGATAAAGGAAACAAGCAGGAGATACCTGGGAAAGGAGCAGTCTATTGTGGCCTGTCAAATGTCCATCTTCAAGGCTGCCTGCATAAAAACAGAAAGAACATAAAGGAGACTTCAGCATGAACTGCTAAATTATTAAATGGCAAAATACTCTCCAACTCCATAACTTTTATCTTTGTTTAAATAATAATTAGAGTGGCAAAGGAGGAACACCAGGCCTTATAAGAGCTATCTTCTTCCTTCTTTTTATTGCATCAAACTGAGCAAAAGTTCTGTCACTTCCCCAAAGCCAACAGCTAGAACAAAGCCAGCAGTGGTGGTCCCAGGACCATCACTTTCACTCACTGCATCTTTGGTATGATTTTTTTCCATGGCTGATATGCTCACTTCTTCACCTGGTCAAGGTTATTAAATTCATCCTTTAACTGAGGAAACAGGAGTTTTCTTGTGGACCAGTCTACTATGACTAAAAGTTGATTAAGACGCAAGTTGTTCTCTCCTTTTTGGCAACTTTATCATAACATCTTCATCTTCATGATAAACCAGGCTCACTGAGTGTAATAAGTGACATTTCACAGTTGGTATTACCTAAAGGCCATTAAGTAGAGTGATCATTGTAGCAGGGAATAGATCATGATCAGACAACAATTGCAGTTAGCTTTATGGAAGAAAATAATAATAATAATAATAATAATAATAATAATAATAATAATAATAATAATAATAATAATAATAAAATGTGATTTTGGTAGCAATGCCTGCATGTTTAACGTTAAAGACTTGAACAAATATTTATCATTTTCTATGGAAGTTCCTGATGTAAGCATGTTCCTGAAATAATATTGAGACAAAGGTTTTGGGAGATGTATCATAATCACTGGAATCACCCTGATGTTGTTGAGATGCAGGTGAGGAGCTGCCTCTGAGAACACAAACTGCTGCAGCACAACACAAAGCACATGCAGCAGAAGCTAGAGTATGTCAGGGTAAGAACAAGGAAAGCTCTTCTGCACTCTTCTGTATGGAACAGCACCTTCTCCAAAAGCAATGAGCACATTTATGATTTCTCACAATTATCATTCTCTAACCAGATCTACTCTTTAAAACAAGCTACATATATGTACAAATAATAAATATATATGTTTATATGAATTTTAAACAGGAAAGATCCTGAGCTCTTGCAATAAAGTTATTCAAATGGAATTCATTGCCATAATGAAATTAAGCTGAAGCCAAGAGTTAAAAAGATTTAGGAAAAATGAGGTATCATAAAATGTAAATGAAAAAGACTTGGGATACCCATTGTCATTTTTTCTTGGTCAGCTTTGAGAGTTCCCTGTAGTACAAGGTTTCTTAGAATTGCCCATACCTGTTCAGCTGAACTAGAGTTATACTTCTCAACATTTAAAAAAGACTGCTTGTTCTCCTTTGAATCAGCCTCAGGTCATTATTAAACTTACAACCTAGGCCCAGTCTTGCAAAGGCTTTTACACACAGGCTTAGCTTTATGCACATGAATAGTCCTTTAGAATTCATTAGAATGATTTGTGCACAAAGTAAGCAGGTGCACAGCTAGTTTCACTGAAGGATTGGGACCCAAAATGTTAAAGACTCCATATTCCGTACTAACAAATGCCTCTTCTGCATTAGAAAACTACTGACAGTGTAAAGATGAGTGTGATCTTTTGTTTTGTCTGTTTACTATAATACAATGGAGAACATTCAAATAACTTTATAAGTACTTTATATCAAAAATAGAGCATTATGTATTTACTTATACAGACGTAGAAGCTGAAGAATAGTGCAGGTGGTATGAAGACAGGACGATATTTCCAGAGCCTGAAGGATTTAGGTGCCCATCTTAATATGGATATATTAACCTCTTAAGCCTGTCCTGAGAAGCTCAACTCAACTATGTAATATAGGCCCCTAATTTCTACCATCAGTTCATGAATCTCATATCAAAGTTCAGATCTGGACCTGGTTCCTGAAGTCACGAGCCTGAAAGGGTACTGAATGACTGATCAGACCAATAATGACAGATGCAGTCTAGTAGATGGTAATTGTCCAGCTACTGCGCTATAGAATGTATAAACTAAACTGCTGAAGCAGGAGGTAAATTTAAATTTGAGCAGTTTCATAGTTCTGCAGAAAATGCTAGGAAGAGTGTATGTTTAGTAAAGGATTTGGCTCCCATCTAAGCTGATCTGAAAAACTTGTATACAATGTAGCTGAAGAACCCCATTTTAAATATCCTGAAGCGCCTATCACTATTATTTCTTTTTAAATAATAGTCCAATTATACTAATAAAGATGCAAGCTACAGCTTTTAAAATCAAGCACTCAGCAATCAAGGAATCCCAAAAGTTAAAGTTTCTCTGAAGTAAAAGTGCTATATTCCTGTTTTCCTGTTAAATATAAATTTTCAAGCATCCTATTAAACCTGAGTTAAATATATAATATGTGCAGTATGTACATATTAATGCAGTGGAAAATTATTAATTCTTAGAATATCTTCAGGTATGAGTGCTTTATTTCACAATGCTTGTGTCAATTTACTGACAGTTCACAGACAAGTGAAACACTGTGAGCATAGATACCTACTCTGCAAGATACCTTCCTTATTTTCATGTTAGAGTTTCAAAATGAAATTATAAGGAGGTTTACATTCAAATCTTTCCAAGTAACTATAGAAATCTAAATTTCCACACACAGAATGATTCCAATAATAATTCACTGTCTTCTTAGGAAGGTTGTTGAGCTGAGCCTTGCTGAGGTCAGTTCTTGATCCTAAATTTTATGAGATTTGAATTAATGAAATGAAGAATTTTGCAGAGTATGTAAATGTTATTTGCCAATGGGTCAAGAAAGAAGGGGGCAGGAAAGGAAGATAAAACTTAAATACATTAGGAAAACTACTGAACATAGACATGAACAACAATGACCAAAGTAAAGCAAAACATATAGCTTTATTAGAAAGCATCAAGGGTAAAACAAAAGCAGGATTCTGACAGGAAGAGCCATGCATCTAAGTGCATGGTAGGGGAAGGACATTAATCATGAAGCAGGTAACAGTTGCATGAAGATTTTGTATTTTGTTAGGAATTATAAAATTACTGCAAGTAATAAATATAAGATATTGATAAGATTATGGGTTATCTTTTTTTTTTTTTTTCTTTTTCCTTTTTTCCCTCCCTTTGAATGCAAATACATCACGGCTGTATTTCCCACAGGGCTTTTCACACAAATCCCATTCCAATCCTGTCTGAATAGGGCTTTTTTAATATTGATACAGTGACAGAAACACCAAAAGGTCAGCAAAGATGTTTGCTTTGAAGGAAGACAGTTCCTATTTGACAATGAATTGATTTGATATTTGATGAAGTGATTAAGCACATGGCTACATTTTAGTGAAGTAGGCTACATTTTAGGGCTACTGCATAAATTTAGGCACCAGCTTAAGCATCTTGTTGAACCAGAACTGAATCACTCCATTGGTTGGAGTGATGCCTTTTCCTGGGTACCCAGGCAGCAACAGAACAAGGACTCTTCTTCTGAAATTAATGCTTGGAAAAATAAATAAACTTTTATTCTGGAGGGGACTTTGTTATGTGCTATTCTATTTTAATCCAACGAGTAGGCTAGTATCAATTTTCTATTTATAATCTGAAATGATTTGGAGCAGCACTGATAATCTGGATATTAAGGAAAACACTACATTTACAGCAGTGAGTGCTGAACTGCACCACTTTCCTGGGGCTCTGGGCAGAATTCAGGGTATTGTTTTTATCTTTCAAGCTTCACATAATTTCAGTTTAATTTTTCTGAAGTGTTGTCTCTTTTGCCTTTCCATGGTGCTATAGCTGACATAAGCAAAAGTATGCAGGATGAGCTTTTCAATTCAGGAGAAAAATCTGCTTGTATGTTACACAGGCTCCTTAGCTCAGCACTTCACTCTTTAGCACAACAAACCTCAAACACTGCTACATTCTGCAAAACACCCACCTTTCTTTGGGTGTTAGGGACAAAATTAAAGTGCGAGTTCAGAAACGATGTTTAATGCCATGCTCAGAAGAAGAAATAGTGTTAGTAATTTTGGTGATCAGCAAACACAAGTTGTGACAACTTATTAAAATTTATTGGCATTTTAGAGTCCTTAAAGGCACCTGGAGCTGGAAAGAGCTGTATATCTTTATTATTTTATGAACCATATTAAATGGAGCAATAGTCCAGAAAGCAAAAGAAAATCCTTTTTTTATTTCAAAATATTTTTCACTCTTTTGTTGTTGTTGTTATTGAACAGATGAATGTTTTGATGTTTATATTTTTCAAGTTGTGGGGCTTTTATATGTCTCAGATATCCATTTCAGGGATCAAAGCACACGAAATTTAATCTTACCCCAACAACTCTATCCCTCATTGTTCAAAGCAGTTCCAGATTTTTCCTTCCCTCAGTAGTCACATCATTAAAATATCTGAAAATGACCATTATTGCCAAGTTATACATATTTAAATCTTCAGATCCTTCCTTGGAAACTAGTATCTCTATCTCCGGCAATCCACTTTTTGCCAGTTTTCTACAAATTCCCTGCAAATGAGCAGTATCTTCCCAGCAATGAGAGCGTCCAATATTGTATTGTTTCATCAGCTTTAGTGAGCATGCCATGTAATTTCCTCTGTCTTTATGGGAGGCCTGGATTTACTGTGGCCAGTTTTACTGCCAGAGGCGATTGCAAGCGTATTCATTTTCACTGTGCACTAAATGCAGTGAGCATATAATAATCTCTTGGAACTGTTCTTCTCTGGTCTGTATTCCCCATTAGATATGAACGTTTAACACAGTTTGTCTTAGCTGTATTTCCACATGTTTTTTGCTCTGTTCTCATTTTCTCACATGCTCTCATCTTTCTAATCTCTTAAATCACTGGATTATTACTGTTTCTGTTCATGTTTGCATAATGCATTATATAATTTAATCTGCGGAATTTCTGATGATAAATTTATTCAGCTAGCAGCTGCAACATGGATCAAGGCTTTCTGAGACAGTGAAAACAGGAAGAAGTTCTGTGCCCTCTTTACCAACATGAATCATTACTATTTCTCTAAGAGAAGACATGATAGTTCATATCATCTGAATCCAGCCAAGTGCAATCTAGCTCAGTTTATGTAAGATATTTTTGTAAAAAACATCTCGATATGAAACATGTTTGCAAATCATTAGCTCTGAAGTCAATTATTTTCCTCTGGAACTGAGCAGTACTTTCTCTTTTGGTGGATGCTCCAGAAAATGTTCATGATCACATAACAGTTCTGAAATATTGCCATCTCCCAAAAGCTTAAGGCAGCCATAGCAGTCGGAAAAACACTATCTGGGCTGCTGGAATTTCAGCATCACCTAGAAAAAAACAAGGGTATCAGGACAGAAAATGAATTAAAACCAAAGATCACAGTGCTTTCTCAAAAACTCAGGAGATCTAATACAATACGAAAATGAAACTATACATCCGGTCGATCGGTGGGTATCCTCTGTCCATCTTGTCTGGATTTTCTCTTACCCTTAACATTCTGTTGCTTCTTACTAATGATGTATGTTCCGAATTACTACAACTGGCATGAAAAGTGCAAGATAGATAGAAAACAAAAATGTCAAGACTGCACAGCTATGTGGTCTCCCTTTATATGATAGAATGAGAATTTGCTCATGCACCTAGGAAGACCCTTTTCAAGAGATAGAAGGAGATAAAGAATCAAGAGAAACAACTTATTCTAAAGGAAAGCTACTGGGGGGAGGAAAGGAAAATGTATGAAGGCTAAAGGATCAAAATTAGGCAATGAAAGGAAACATCATGAAAAAAACCTTTGTCAGCACTCCTACTGTCCTAAAAAAGAAGTTGAGACTGTGTTTGAGCAAATATTTTTGCAAGCCCTATCAACAGAGTATTCTGAGAAACTTGCTCCTTGTGGTCTAGTGAAAAAACAACCTTGCTGTAAACTGAAGAGTCAAGGCACAACTGAAACAAGTGCACTAATTCAATATACTTAGAAGTAACACACGTCCTTGCCTCCATGAAAGAGCACTCAGCCAAGGCACTGCTAGAAGTGCCTGCCACGTGCCCATGCTGACAGCTCTTTGGAGGCAGCTAAGGACCTGAAGGAGGAAGGAGGCAAAAAGAAGGGCAAGGGGACGAGGTGACCTTGCAGGGAGAGGATGTAGCTGCGGTTCAGGCTTGAAAAACTTGTTATACCATCGATGTCAAAGCAGCACACAGAGGGGAGTCTTTGCCACTGGCCAAACACAGTGACTGCAAAAACAGATGGTCTTTTACCTGAGTGGCAACAGATCGGAGCTGAGAACAGCTTAAAGGTCCCAGGGAAGCATAAGAGAGGAGCAAAAGCTGAGCTAACTTGTGATAGGACAAGAAGGAATGGACTAATGTTGTGCTGGGGGAGGTTCAAGTTGGAAATGAGGAGACATTTCTTCTCAGAAAGAGCAGTCAGGCCTTGGAACGTGCTGCCCAGGGATGTGGTGGAGTCACCATCCCTGGAAGTGTTTAAGAAAAGGTTGGACCTGGTGCTTAGGGACATGGTTTAGGGGTTGATATCAGTGCCAGGAGGATGGTTGGACCAGATGATCTTGGAGGGCTTTTCCAACCTTTATGATTCTAGGATTCTTATGTTCCTCAGACTTGGGGAAGCCATACGCTTAACATGCTGGGGAGCTGGACACTGCAGGCCACGCCACAGCATGGACACACAGCGTCCTTCCTTCCCTGTGGTACAGGGGACCAGAACAGCGAGACCTGCGGCTGCTTCCCCACCGCGGACCCAGCTGCCCCAACCGCCGCCCCCAGGTGCTGGGCACCGCTTCCCCACCGAAAGGGCCTGGGTAGCCCGGTCCCTCTCCGAACCGCCCGCCTCAGGAGCGCAGCCCGCGATTGGCTGCCGCTACCGTCCATCACCCGCAGGGGCGGGGCCGGCGGCTGGGCCTCCCGAGGCGTTCGTCATCGCCCAGCGACGCCGCGGACGGGGCTGGCGGCGGGGCCCGGCCCGGCCTGGCCCGGTGTCATGGCGGCGGCGGTGCCCAGCCAGCTCCAGCCCGGCGACCGCGCTCCGGGGGCCGGCGCCAACCTGGCGGCCTCGGAGGTGGTGAGCAGCGCCCTGCGGTCCGTGGTCGGGCTGGCGGGGCAGGTGAGTGCAGGGCGGGCGGGCGAGGGGGGTCCCCTGGCGCTGAGAGCTTTGGGGTTTGGCGGACAGCCTCGTCTGTGAGAAGCTGGTGCTGCCTAGTAGCGGTCTCTTAAAAATCGAGCGTTCTGAGTTGAAATGCTACCAAAGAGTTACTGTAGGTTGAATGACAGTAAATGATCAGGAGCTTGACGCGTTGATGTAATAATGTATAATCAGACACAGAGTGCTTAAGAGTGGCTTCGCTCTGTGGTACGTTAGGTTGAATCACCTGCTTGAGGTTTCAGTGGTGCTGAATTATTTAGCAGATGTTAAGTAGTGGTGGGAGGCCCTTATCACAGTATCACCCCATGGTTTAGTTTGGAAGGGACCTGTGGAGATCATCAGGTCCAACTCCCCTGTGCAAGGAGGAATACCTAGAGCAGGTTGCCTATGCCTACGTCCAGAGAAGGTTTCAGTAACAACTTAATCATTGCCCTAAATAATTTACAGATTAAATCCTTTTCTACTGTGGAAGCAGGTATGCAGCGCTGTGAAGGCGGTAGAATCACACTTATGCTTCTGAAATTAGACAGTGGTTTAGAGGTTTGGGTCTGGGTGATGAGTAATGTCTTGGGGCGATAATATGCCTTCATGTTAGAGTTGCTACATCCCCTCAGTTGAGCAACAGTAGTTATGGTGCAGAATAAAATTGTCATCACTGGTGTCTGGAGTGTATTTTTTCCATGAGAACATAAACAATCCCATTTTACTGTGCACTGCATTGAACTATGAGCAGGTAGGGTTTGGTTGGCCTATCTTAGCTGACAAGATAGTTTTAATTGCTCAGTCATGATTCTTTCCTGTTGTCCAGTTACACTTGTCTGCCAGCACTTGAGTTCTGTTAGATTTAACTGTGTTTTACCAGCTTACCCACCCTAGTGATCCATCTTGCACTTTTGACTGAAGCTGGTGGTCTCCCTTGTCTAGGGAGGTGGAACATATGCCAACTCTATCACAGTTTGTGGCCTGTTACAGTAGCTTAAGTTAGATTTATGCTAGTCATTTGCACTGTAAACAGGAATCATTCTGGCATAGGAGTTTTATTTACTAGAGCAGTGAGTTGCAGTACATTGATTAGGAGGAGATCTGGGGATAACAACTCTTAAAACCAAGATGACTGCCAAGTGCTTTAAGCCCAGAGTGGTAATTAGTGTCTTTCATAAAAACAATTTCAAAGAGCTGAAATAACTTACGTTCTTGTAGATTTCTACAGAATAGACTATGGGGCTGTAAATCTGTGAAGGGTTTGAAGTTGCTAAATCACAGAATTTACAAGGCTGCTTGTCACAGTTCCTATAGGTAGGATGTGAAACAATGAGAAAACTAACTGCATTGTATTTGAAACATGTTTAGTTGCAGGAGGGGTTTATTCTTTACTTAAGAACTGTTTGTGACATTACTTTTTCTGCTTCCTTTGCTCCTTTGCATATTAAGAACTAACGGGTAATAACAGTTTTTGTGAGAATTATCTAAAATATATATATAGCCAGATAAAAGCATGATACGATCAATTGCTATTTTGTAGTACATAGAAAAAAATATGCAAGTTTGTTCGCTATTCCACTAGTGGTGTTTTTTTTGTTTGTTTGTTTGTTTTTGGTTTGTTTGTTTCTTTTGTTTTTGTTTTGGTCTCTAAAGGTCAGTAGATCTCCCATCTCTTTCACTATGTAGTTGATTTGGAATCTAACACTGGATTTAACAAGGCTGTTCTTTGACTAAAGAATGAAGGTTCAGGCCTGGAGTTCTGTACATACAAAGTTATTATGGTAATGCCTGGTTTTGAAACTAATGTAGAGCAATATAATATTCCATTGATTTGCCTTCAGTGTAATGGAAGCATTCTCGTGTTTACTTCTCACTGTTTCCTAATGTGCTGAGCTGTGGATTCAGGAAACAAGTACATACACGTTCTGTGTGTATCCATAATATTTGATGCTGTTGGAAGTCACCATTTTTAGACCACATTTGTAAGGTCAATTTCATCATCTGCATTAATGTTTTTTTTTATTTTTTATTTTTTTACGTGTACAAATGTGCAGACTTGGGAATTCCGCTTCTCAAACAGGGTACCTGTAGGTCCTGTTGATTTTAAACAAGAGTTTTATCTGTATTTATAAAATGGGAGATCACCTGGGGGTTGTCTGGTTGGAAAGCAACCTGCTTGGCTTAGGAAAATGAAAGTGTTGGTCATTTCCAGATTTTGTGAGAAGAGCTTTAGTGTAACAAATAATGACAGGTATGTGTGAGAATGTACCTAATTCATTAGTGATTATTAACAATCAGCTTTGCATTAGGAAGTCAGACTTTATTTTTGGCTTATAGAATAGAACTTCAGATTCCCTACGTGTATTTCTCTTTATTGTTTTGGGATTTAGTGCTGCCATTCCTCAGCAAAGACAATAGCATTTTGTGATTGTTATTTTCTTCTAATGTGTATGAAGGGAAACTGGTTTGGAAATAGGTTTGGCAGTTGTGCTGTGCAGTCTAGAGTTTGTTTAACCTGAAGATTTTGTAAAGACTTTAACACTGTTAATCGCAATGTAAAGCCCACTTTGGATTTGCAACAAGTACAAATGACGCAGTATCAAGACCTTCTTTGTACAGACTGATATACAGTCTTGCGCATTTAAGAATAAAATACATTAATTTACAGGATGCTGCCACACTGGGTGCATGTTTCTTCCTATCACAGGTTCTGTCATCTGTTAAAAAAAGATTTGAGTGATTAACAAAAACAGTATGTTTTAGTGCAAGGATTAATTGAATAGAGAATTGACCAAAGTTAAAGCTCAAATTAACACAGTGAAATTGTGATTAGGTAGCTAGGATTTTCTAATTTTTTAACATACTCTACAAATATGAGCTTACTTTGAAAATGGCAGCCATTTGAATCATAATTAATGTCAAACCTGTACCTTACCCCCACATAAAAATGGGATCTGTATGAGATTGAGCATAATTGTTGTCCTGTAGAACTCTTGTATATTTTTGTGACATTAACACAACATAACATATTTTTTGCGGTGTTTCTTTTGCCCTCTTGAAGCTTAACCTTGGAGATGATATTGTGAAAGTTGTAATCGACTGGAGCAAGCTTCAAAGCACATCAGCACTTCAGCCAACATTGCTCTTTAGTGCGCTTCAGCAGCATGTTTTATGTTTGCAGGTAAACATTTCATTGGACACATTTAATTTGACTAAAGTGGTCAAAAACTGGATATAGTTCCATTATCTAAACTGTAAAATTTTAGTTGTTTTGATCTTATTGCTATGTTCAACAAGAGAAGGGTTCACAAGTATTATACACTTGAGATCCTGGTATGCTTCATAGGTACTCACAGATTTTTCAGATTAGTGGTGCGAATAGCCACTGTAGGTGAGCAGGCTGAATAAATGCAGCCTCATTGATTTCTAGACTTGCATTGTAAATGTGATACATTTCCATCTATGGTGGGTTATAATTAAGCAATAAGACACGGCAGGTGTGTGTCATGCTATGATAATGATTCCATGCGTTGGGTGAGTTTTGAGGCTCATGGAGTGCTTTCAGTGGTTCAAGAAGTGGCATTATCCCAGCATGACACATCCTGGAGTGTCTTACTGCAATTAAATATATTTTCAGTGTAGGGCTTTTTTTTTTTTTTTAAAGAGTAATTTCTTTGACATTAATGTCTCATCTTGCCAAGTAGCCAGTCACCATTACTGTCATTTCTTTTGACTGTTTGAAACTTTCCAACCCTGTCAAAAGTATCTAGAATTCAGTTGTCTGGTGGGGAGGGTGTGATCAGCTGGTAACTGAACAGTGTTTTGACCTTGATAGTTGATGTGTAAAAGGTGGGGATTTGAATACCTGTTTTCATTTCAGCTAGTCAATGAATTATTTCAAGTATGTAGTTCTGAGAGGGTGAAAAAAAAAGAAGTTTCTGCATTTGCTTCTCTCCAAGTATGAGAAAAAACCTTCATGTTTCCCAGACATAAGAAATCTTTGGTGGAATAAACACAAAGGGAAAATAAGCAAGTTATAAAAATAAATATTACGTATGGTGTTCTTACAGTTGAATGGAGAATATGATTCCACTTCAGGAAATGACTAGCAAAAATAATGTTGTGTTTAAAAATAAATAAATGAGTTGTGGATTTCCAGAGGGAAAAGAAGCACTAAAATTTAGATTAGATGAAACTGGTAAAAACAACAAAAAAAAAGGGTTATGTGACTTTTCTATATACAGCAAGGTCTTGTTTTACATCACGTGTAAGAGTTACTGCAATAGAATAATAAGCATTTATTTTGCTGCTACAAATGTAAGTGCATTCTCTCATTTAATTTCATGACCTAAGTAGATAATCAACCGTGTCAAGAAAAGCATGTGCTCTGGATAATACCTATATATTTCATGTCTGTGTTCTCTCATTCACTTGGGCAACTGCAGTTTCAAGTGGAGAATGTAGTGCTGTGGTGATAAAGTAAAGGCTTTACAGTGTGAAAGCATTAGCTTTCGTGTTAAGAAGGAAAAATACTAAGCCTTACTGTTCTGAGTAGGCATTTGAATGACATGTTAATTAAGTGGCATTGGTGCCAACAACTGAAGCTTTGATTTAGCTACCAACAGATGAGTAGCAGACAGATTTTCTCAGAAATCTGGGAGTTTCCCTATACAAACCTCTAAAAGACACAGGTCAAAAAGGCCAAAATCATGATGTGTGTAGTATTTCTAACTATAGATTTTTATTTTAATTACCGTTCTCTGTCGGAGGCAGATGTTACAATTCAGAAAATTATTTCAGTTGGTCTGTTTAAGAAATTTTAACAGTACTAGACTTTTTTCCTTTTTTTCCCACTTTAATCATAACATATCTTTTTCTTTGTTCAGCCTCTTTTAGAAAAACTCCAGCCATTGATTAAAGAGGAAGGTATAGGTCATCTTGAACCTGCAGGTAAAACAGAAGGCCAAACCTGTGAAACAAGTTTAAACATTTATGATGATAACTCTCAGACTGAAGAAAAGTTTGCAAGTTATGACTTGGGAGATCTGAAGGATGCTCATATTAATTTTGATCCAGAGGTGGTCCAAATAAAAGCTGGAAAAGCAGAAGTAAGTGATTTGCCTAAATTAAATATATATATATATATATATATATATATATATATATAAATAAATTTTAAATTTAAAGAATGACAGAGATATATACCATCATGTTTATTATCTACAGATTGACAGGCGGATATCAGCCTTCATCGAGAGGAAACAAGCTGAGATCAATGAAAATAATGTCAGGGAATTTTGCAATGTTATTGATTGTAATCAAGGTAACTGGCTGGCCAGACTTTAATCTTCATAGCAATTTAAGTTTTTTTTTTTATTTTTGCTTTTTTTTTTTTTTTTTAAGATACCATTCTGTATTTAAAAGAGAACTTTAAGAGTAACTTTTTTTTTTTTAAGTTAAGAACATGCATGCATACTGTAGATGTTGCCAGATAGACCAAGAAAAAGGAGTAATAATTATTATTTACTGGATGACAATGTTTAATGGATTCCATGCAGAAAGATTACAGATATTACTGTGTTCGTTTTAAGAACTGTGATATTAAATCAGATGATTTTTGCAGCTGTTGTTCTCAGTGTTTTAGCTAAATGTTCCTTCCAAAGTTAACAGAATTGCAATTCAGAAACGTCTTGGGGAATGGCATATTTGAAGTTGATTTAATGCTAGTTGAATTACACAGAAATATTTTTGTAATTGTTTTGAATTGCAAGCTACTTAGAATAACTAACTCTTTTATTTCAACATAACTCACGCTATTGGTATTTTTAATATACCACCTTGTACAACTGACCAGTTTTAAATGCATTTGTTAGACTGGATCCCATTAGCACAATCAGTGTCTGTGTAACCAAATGCATCTTAACAGTGAAGACACTTATATATATAAATAGTAAGGAGACATAGATTTTCTAAGTAACTGTGAACCCAGATGTGCGTTGTCTCTGTGATGTACTTAATGCTTTTAGAGATAAAAGAATATTGTTCCACAAGTTTTACATGAAGAGAGTTTAACTCTTTGAATATTAGTTGGAATGAAAATGACATCTACAGTCTAGTAGAAGATGCTAGCTGGTAAAATACTGCTTCCTAAAACTGTTAATTAAGTACAGAAGAAATGACAAGACCTTCCTTTGTATGTTCAACCATAATGAAATACTTGTAAACCTTTGGTGTATATGAACAGATATTTAAATATAAACATTTGAATAAACTAAGATGGCCTGTACAGTAGATTATTATGGCTAAGCAAATTAAAGAAATCACAGGCATCAGAGTAAAGGCAGGAAGATGAAAATAGGATGCTGATGAATAAATTAAGCCAGTCCAAAATATGAGGAAACAGTTTCAAGAAAGGACATAAAAACAGAATAACAGTGGTAAGCAAGGAAAGGATTTCTATGCAGGAAGAAAGAATCAGGTTAGAAGAGTGCAGTGAGAAGTGTTTTTTGTTTGTGTTTGTTTTTTAATTGGTCCTGTGTGTGTGTGTGTGTGTGTGTGTGTGTATGTGCATACATTTGTGACTTCTCCAGTTAAAACCATGCAAGTGTGTGAAATTATTCATGAGCAAGTGTTTATGAAATGAATGAATGATTTCTGATGTTTTTGTTGTATTAGAAATTTTAATTAGATTAGTTAAAGTCTATAAACTGATATTTAAAATTATAAATACAGTATTGGGATCTCACTCTTATTGTTACTATTATTTATTTAGAAAATAGCTGTGCCAGAACAGATGCAATTTTCACGCCTTATCCTGGATTTAAAAGCCATATAAAGGGTAAGCAACTATTTTAATACCCATTTATTAAGAGAGTCAAGATAGAACAGTACTGATAAATTTTGGCTTAGAATTTTTTTATAAATGGAAACTTAACAAATTAATTTATGACTGTAATGAATACTTTTCGATCTTCCCTTGCTTCTCCAAGGTTTTCAATCCCATAACTTCCTCATTAGCCTATTGGTTACACACTGAATACCAAAACAAAGTAGCCTGTTGTCATTGTCTGAAAGCAAAGATGCAAAACATAAAGCATTACAGGGAAGCTGTACAATTCATAGCATCTTTTTCTAAGGTGAAGCCAGCAGATGGGGAACTGAGATTGGAAAAAAAAAAAAAAAAAATCTCTTATTTTCCACTAATCAGTGTAATAATATTGAGTTAGAAAATAATTTGGGACGCAGTAAAAGTTCTGAGACAAATTTATGGGAAGTGACGGGTTGGGGAACAAAGTTACCATGGCACTATCTTTTGTAAAAGATTAAATAGTGTAGAAATGATTATCCAGCAGAAGTTATTTATAAAAGCTTGCTTGTACACAGGTTACTCTGGGATTAAAACAAAAGCCAAGAATGGAAGTAATCCTCTCATCCATTTTTGAGAAACTCAGAAAAATACAGTGAAGCACAGTGGTAGGGATAAGCATTAAAGGATCTCATGAGCTAAGAAGTGGATGGGGAAGCAAGTTTAACTTAAAGATCTTTGTCTAAGAACTCCTCTCAGTAGTTGTTTTTTTTTAAACTGACAGTGCTAGTTTTTAACATGGATTGTAGCTTATTATAGGGGGGGAAAAAAAAGGTTACATTTCAGGTAACTGAAACCTAGACAGTTCATTGCTGAAACTTTAACACTTAGAAAGGAACTGGAAGCAAAACCAGTGTAAACTGAAGCAAGAGTGTAACGTGGCCTTTATGAAGCATGGAGTAAGAAGGTGTGTCAATATTCTGCAGTGTTTGGAGTGTTCAGCATAGTCTTTAAGTCTTCAGTACCCTGCAGTAATCTTGTCAGGAGGAACTTGAGAAATGACCCTGATTTAAAGAGAAGTTACCAAAGTCTTTTGATGAAGATGCAGTTCTACAGGGGTGAAAGATAGACCCAGAAGCACCTGAAGATTCAGTAAGGCTGTTACTTGAGTAAGAGAAATTGGAGAGAACTTGCTGTGATTTGTAGTGGTTCTTCTGGTCGTACATCTTCCCTCAACTGCATGTACTTTTGGTGCTTTCTGTAATATTAAGTCTGGCCTCGTCTTTGCATTCACAATGGTTCACATGTGCAACTACTGACAGACACGCATTTTTCTGCTATTCATCTGCAGCTGATGACAAATTCTTCATACTGCCATTCTGCATGAATGCATGATTGTTTTTCCTTTGCAAATGTAAAACACTATTTTTTGTTTGTTTGTTTGTTTAGTTACTCATATAAAAAGATAAGGACTTTTACCAAACCTTTGCTCTCAGTCTGTGAGGAACCCTTCAATTATAACAGTAGTGAAATAGATTTAACACAGCTTTTAATTTAACACAGCATTTTAATGACATGTTAATTGTTTAACAATAATTATTGTTTTAATTGTACATATGTTGATGTTTCATGTACATATGTGTTAAATTTCTTTCTCTTTACCTAGTTTCTAGGGTAGTAAATACGTATGGACCTCAGACTAGATCTGAAGGAGCGCATGGGTCCAGTCACAAAGCCAGTGTACCCATTCACGATTGTGGAAACCAAGCTGTTGAGGAGAGATTGCAAAATATTGAAGCACACTTACGGTTACAAACAGGTTTGTCCTACGTTTTAATTTTGGCATTGGTGTGCCAGTTTGTACTACAGTTATTACTGTACTAAAAATGGGCAAGTCTATAAGCTCTGTGAATGTAAAAGCAGTGGGCCAGATCCATTAAAGAGTTTCATCCCCCAAGTACTACAATCTAATATTTAGGATCTTATGTGCAAAATGGAACCCAGATTTATGTCCAGACTAGGTTGCTGAGTTAATAAATTTAAGCTTTAAGTGGTAGCCAAGGAGAGATAAGTAGGATTTAAAACAGTCTAGAATTTGGACATAGAGGTTCTCCACAGCCATTGCAGTCCTGCCTTCTACCTATCGAAAAAGAAAAGCTGAGGTCAGGACTCAGTCTTGCTTTGTGGACCTGTGGGTTCTGAATTGGATGAACCCAAAACACTACCTGAGACCTTTTCCTAAAAGTGGATGATTCTTGAAATTTGGGTATCTGAGAGGCTTATGATAGTCTATTTCCTAGAATCTGTGAAGCTCCTTGTCAATAATTTCCTTTAGCCATATGGACATGAGTCCACACCTTTCACTAAAATAAATGATGTAGCCACCAGGCTACTGATTTCTTAAAAGGTAGTTCATCCCAGCCCCGGTTTTCTAGAATTCAAATCCATTAAGTACTTATCAAGGAGGAATCTGTATTTTTATTGAAAGTGTTTTCAAAACAGTAGAAATCCAGATCTTTACCTCTTAATGTGAACGTTGTACACATCACACTGCAGGCACATGCTGATTTTTTGTCTTTTAAATAACTGAATAGATGCCACGCCATTTTCTAGAATATGGTGAATAGTGACCAGACCACTAGATTCCTGTGAATGCATCCTGCATCAAAGTCTTCAGGCAGAGAGGAGAGTAGATGCTCCTTGATACTGTTGAGGCAATAGTCAGAGCTTGATGCTTAGCTGCGCTATCTCAAAAATAAGGTGTTTTTCATGTGCAGAAATAGAATTTGCAAGTGGCTGGTGGGCATTAAATCTACAGATGTAGTAGCTTTGGATATGCATATCAGGGATGATAATTGGGGGTAGTTAAGGAGGGATCCTTGCCTCAAGGTTGTGCCTACAATAGACGGCATAATTTTATTTGAAAGAATGAATCAGCTAAAATACAGTATGGGGGGGGAAGAGGATGAAAGTGTGCAATTCCAGCTCATCTCCTGTCCAAATCAGCATTCCTGGGGAAGGCTGTGAGATAACTTGTGTCTTCCTCAGCAGCTGTGCAAAAAGTATTAATTTAAGCAGGTAACCTACCTCAACTAACTGCTCCCTAGCTTTCATTTCTGATGACTGAGAGTTGTTCTTGACTTACTAGTTGTTTTTCAGAACAATTTCTTTTAGTGCTAGTACTGTTCTTTTCCCTTCTCTTTAAATTAAGAGAGAGCAATATTAAGAACAAGAGGTTTGCTGAATTTAATTAGTAGCTGTTGAGTAATGAATAGAGAGCAGAACTGAGGGAGAAGGTACCTAAAAAATTGTCTGAAGTGAGGAAATAGGTGAATGGCAAAAAAGAAAAAATTCAACAACAGTAGTGCTTCTTTCAGTAGTTTGTGGAACAGAACTGTCTTATCCAACAGACCTAGAAATAAACAAAAAGGGGTGGCAAGAGAAGTAAAAGCTTACAAAGGCCTTGATTGTCACTACTGATCAGAACCAGTCTATCGTTCCAATTAGAACACCCAATAGTTTTGATAAACAGTGATTTCAGTTTATAGAATACTATGTAGCATAAATTAGAGGCTTTCTAAAGGTGATGTTTTGATCACTTCTATTAGGGGAAACAAGCCCAGGCTTTTGTAGTGTAGCTGCCAACAGCAAGTGGTTTTAGGTGGTGGTGCTTTTTGTTTGTTTTAAAGCTGTTATTCCATTCTCCATACACATTTCCCACTCCTAATTCTCCCTTCCATACCCAGACAAATGTTTTTATTTGTCAAGCACAGCTCATACCTCTTCCCTAGCCTCTCTGGTGCTTGGTGGAGATAGGCTTCCTTCACTTCAGTCTTACATATCAAAGCTGAATTCATGTGTGGCTTGCAATCCCGTCCGCACCCTCCTGATACTGCTGTTTTGAACATCTGGCATGTTTGGTATTGTGAAAGTGATCATTTGTTGTTCCAGGGACCTTCTGAGACATTCTTTCAACCATGTATATAACGTTGTCTATTGTCTTCATGGATTGTACTGGCTTAACAACCAGCTTTTACTGTGATTTATATTAATTACACTTCCCTGTTATTTTACAATCCACTCATTTTGTTCCAGCTGCTGCTTGGTAGCTGGACTCAAAGTCAAAACTCGCAATCTTTAATTAAAAAAGTTATTTAAGTGCTTTTCGTGATTTCTTTTTATTTGTACTGATATATTTAGGTGGTCCTGTGCCAAGAGATATTTATCAGAGAATTAAGAAGCTTGAAGATAAAATCCTTGAGCTGGAAGGACTATCTCCTGAATATTTTCAGTCTGTAGTAAGAAATTCTCCCAAATTCTTTTACTATACCTAAATGGATTTTGGGCTTCTGTGCTTAAATGTTTGATGTACAAAAAATAATGGATTAGAGTGCAGATACTACTGGTAGACAACTCTGTCTTGGTACAATAGTTACATTTTATGGGGACCATTTCCGTGAGGTCACATTTCTACCTAATTTCTCATTTTAAAGAAAACAGTTTTTCTTTGGAAAAAAAAAAAGTAGCTACCTGAGCTTAACTAATTTGTAAGAACTGTCTTATAGAGAATGGAATATTTTTTTTTTTTGTCCCCTTAAAATATGAAGTGTTTCTAATGACAATAAAATTGACTAAGGTTTAGATCTTGATACAAATCATTAATGGCTTAAAAATCAGCTGCAGTTCTTTGGGTTTCTGTACATGATCTGATTACTAAAGATCAGGTATATGAAATAACTGTTCCAGTAGGATGAGAGGGTAAAGCACTTAGAAATTATCTGTTTTATGTGATTCTATGACTTCTGGTTTTCAGGCAGAGTTCTGTCTGTTTCTGAATAGTAGGCTATATACTTCATTCACCAGTGGAGATGAGGACAAGAGAACAGTAGTTTTTTTTCTACATGAGGCTCTGCTTGGCTGCAGAAATTTCTGATCTGGTATCTTGTTTTTCCTTATGTAATAACCAATAAAAAAGTTTCTGTTGATCATATTTTAATTTATATATTCTCCCTTGAGACCAGCCAAAGAAGAGTCGGCATTTAAAAGTCAACAGCAATAATACCATTCTTTTTCATTTTTTCCATGGTAGAAACCAATAAAGTCCTTTTTTTTTAAGGTTATTCCTTCAAGTTCTTGTAAACTAGACGTTAAAAAACATGTACTTTCATATGCTGAAATTTCCTTGGAAAGTACTTTATGATCATCTCTATTATGGGGACATGGGGGGTAGTTATGGAGGCAAGATTAGTATTGTGGAGTAATTAGCTTTTTTTTTTTTTTTTTTTTTGTCCAAAGTTTACCTAAATATTGGTGTGGATACAGGAAAATCTTAGGGAGAAAAATATTGATGGTTTCAAAAACTGAATATTGATTTCCCATTTTACTGAAGGAGGCTCCAAGTTAAGTTGTTGGTGAATATGTTGGCTGCCAAGAATGGAGAAGCTTCAACAACTTCTGACTGCTCTCCAGTGCTATTTCTCATTATCCAGAGTACACTTAATTATAAAAAGGTCTCTTTAACCCATGGAATGGCAGTCATAATTCTTCCTGTACTTTTAAAGACTCTTGTCAACATAGTTACAGGCTCTGTAGATTTCAGAATTACTTATCTGAACTAGTGTCCTCTGTCAACTCAACATTAAGTCTGTTTTGATTATGTCTTTTCTTTAGAGCTGTTCTGGCAAGAGGAGAAAGGTTCAACCTCCGCACGTAAGTGTTGTTAACTTTTGTTTACCTTCAGTTTAGGATATTTTGAGAGAGAAGTAATCAGAAGTCCTACCAAGCAAACGTCTGACTTCTCAGAAATAGCTGCATCAGTGTGGGCTAGCTTGCTGCTAAAGAAAGGGCAAGATGGAGAAAAAGTTAATGGATGTCACAATGAAATGAGTCTTTCACAAGTCTGTACTAGGGTGGGTTACTTGATGTTTTCAACAATTAGAAAGATGGTGGAGTAAAATAACACTATAATAGATGCTAATCACGCTGGGGGTAACAAGCAGTTTGTTAATTCTAATCACCTTCCTAGTAATGTTGTCATCTTTACTAAACTAAACTTTATCAGTTTATGAGGAGACGATAAAAGTGGAAATTACTGTCTCAGCAGAAGTGTTGCAGCAAGACCTGACATTTTAGTAGACAGAAATTTAAGTCAGTGAGGCTCGCTATTTTCATACCACCATCACATCAGAGAATACATAAACAGTAACAGTAACACAAGAGGTAATTTCTCCTTAGTGGAAGTGGTACCATAATTGGAACGCAGTCTGCTGCTAGTAATGCTTGAAGACAGATGACTGGGGAGAACACTTAGAAAGGGATGTGGACCATATAAGGCCTGAGGAAGTAGTTTCATTTACACCAGAAAAAAAAAAAAAATTCTTCTGTAGGGTAAAATATTTTTTTATGAAATGTATGATGACCTTTTCTTCTTACGTGTAAAAGGTGGTCAAAAAACACGTCACTTTACATGGACACAGAGGAGATTGATGTTGGGCAATAGGGGAAAAAATAAACAACTTGAGTTGTAAAGCTAAATTTTGTGAGCTCTAGATAGTCTGGTCCAGTGTTTTACCATGAAAGGGCTTTATTTTATTTCTTGGTTAACAGATTATGTAAGCATCTAATGGAAATAGCATGGATATATTGATCCATGATTAGGACTGTCAGTTTCTTTCAAGTTTACATTCTTTTTTTAGACATAGACAAGATTCACACAATTCTTCAAAAGTATTTCTGTCATTTAGTGCAATATGCAATGACCTCAAGTATCAAATGCTAGGCCACTGTTCTAGCAGTTACAAGATGTAAATAATTTTTATTTTGTTCTTTTAGCAGAACTATTCGTTGGCTGAACTTGATGAAAAGATCAATGCTATAAAACAGGCATTACTGAGGAAAACAAAGGAAAGCAAGTGCAAGGAGGCTGAGCGGCTTCTTCGATAATTCAAAAAAAGTCTTTTCAGAATCTTCATCATGCTTCACACAAACCCAAACCATAGGACCTGAGTAGTGTTCATCAAGGATGACTTTAGCAATGAAAACAAAGCATGCATATATAAGCTCATTTTGGATGATTTTGATAGCTTGCTTTCAGAAGAACTCATTTAAAAACAATCTTATGAATGAAATAGTTACTTTAAAATGAAGAATGTTTTAGGAATAGCATTCTAATATTCTGTTGCCTTCTGTTATAAAGGAGGATTGCAGTATTGTTCTTATGTGGAAAGTCTTAACCTCCATACAAAAGCTACACTTCACATGTAATTCTTGGTGATTGAGTATTCAAAAGGGCTATCTTTTGAATATTTTTCATGTAAGTAGTTTGCAGAGATTTGTGAAATAAAATGAAATTCTTCCTCATAAGTAAACTGTCTTAGCAGGGAAAAAAGGTATTACAAAATTTGCAGTATGTATATTTACCTGTATTTTTGCCATATTTGTCACTGTTTTCACAGCTGTTAGAAAGGCAGAAAGATAGTTACAGAAATACTGCTTGTGTAAATAGAGACAGACAACTGTTTTTTCACTCCTTCAGTGCCATGTAAGAATTAAAACTTTATACCCTGCTAACAACCTAACTTTGTAATAAACACTGTTCAAGAGGAGGTTCTGAGGAGTTGCTAGGAGGCACCAGCTTCCCTTACTTCCATAAGCATATTTATATCACTGAAGAAGTATGGATGCTAGGTGTATAGTTTATATTAAAAATCAGACCTGTGACCACATACTGAAATGTAATTGTCATTGCTTATTTGTTTTTAAGTAAACCATTTTCTATTTATGCCATTTTTTTAGTTTATTTGCTGTCTCTGTCTTTGTTCCACTTTAGAAGAGAAGTAGCTGTTACAGAGGGAGCCTTTACAGGGGAAGTGTACTTTAACTGCTCTGCTTACAGCAGTTGTACTATTGATGACCCTTTATCAGTTGCTGTGACAGGTGTTATGAACAGCACTGACTGGATAGTCCTGCCCTTTGAAGAATAGCAAGCATTTTCTGTGATTCAGTGCTCTTATCTAGAGTAAGATCTGTTGTAGCAAATACACATATTGCTTCTCTGTCAGTGAATCAACAAAGGTTGGTAACTAAGCTGCCTGACGTCCCAGCTGTAGGAAAGAAAACAGTACAACAGTTATCTGTTCAGATCCTTAATGTTCACAGAAGAGATTGCCCCAGGCAGTCATGACTGCATCAAATACTACAGCAGGTACAAAAAGGTACTTTCACAATTAAGACTTGGACCTGCCTGTGCATAAGACTTGCTCAGATTGTATGCTACAAATTAATATAGCATCAGACATAGGCTACTTGTGTTACATTGTTGCCATTGTACTAAGCCCTAGCAGCTCATGCAGAGGAGTATTTTGGTGAAGAAGTACCCTGAGTTGCAGCTTTTACCTCAAGTAGGTAACTGTTAGGTGCTCCCTGCAATGCATTTCCTTGTATTGTGCCTAAAGATCCGGAAACTGAAAGGCTGTAATGTAGAGATAACTGGGCCTGGCACCACACACTTCACACAGTTGTGCTTGAAAGAGTGCTATGAGGTGGTAGTTACAGCTGGGGACAGGGAGGATGGCTGCAGAGATTTAACTTTTATAAAGTAATATCCTCTAGTTACATGCAGCATAATTCAAGTACACCTGGGACATGGTATTTAACTCTATTGCATTTGCACTATGCAGTTTGCTCTGAAAAATTAGAGCACAGCCCTAGAGGAGACTAACCTGGGTCAAGATTTGTCTAAAATTATTTGCTGTTTACATTAAAGCAAGTGCATATGTATTTGTTTTCTATGTGTATATACACACGGGGGAGGGGGGAGGAGGGGACCTTAAGTCTTCATGTGGGGTCAGTTCTTGGAATAAATTGCAAACACTGCTGATTTCTTCAGGGGAGACTGGTAAAAAAAAAAAAAAAAAAAAAAAAAAAAGACAGACTGCATTAGCAGTTTCACAGTGGCTTTTTCTACAGTGAATTGCCTTGCTACTTAAAAGATCTCTTGCCATGGGATTCTCCTTCTCTTAAGATGGCAGCAACATAACAGTTAAGGGTTGAAAGCATAATGAAGATGCATTATAACAAGACAATAGTTAAAGAGGCAACAGCAGAAATACTCTGGATGGTAATTTATTAGCCCTATATACTTTGTCAAATAAATGGTACAGATACACTTGAAAAATGTCAAGGTATTCATCTTGCTTTTTTATTAGACCTCTGCCATTCTTTGGTTTCAAGTTGTTAATTTCTTGTGCACTTAATGCCAATATGCATGTACTATATTCTTCAGAAAGATGTTCTCTGCTCTAAGTTGCACATTAAAAGTAGTTGCAGATTTCAGAGGGCTTCCAACCTGTTGGAAGTTTCCCTTTCTCTGCTATGTGTATATCACTTGTGTGCATAAAGGGATGGATAAAGAGGACATAAACCATTGTTCTGGTCTTTGCAGTTAATCCTTGCTTGCCTTCTGTCTGGGTTTTACCATGTACAACTAACTTTCTCCATAAGGACAACTTCTGCAGGAAAAGATGTGCTACTCAATTCCATGCACCCCATTACAAAGGGGGGGTAGAATGAGACCTTTTGCATTATTAGTTTTCCAAAACTATAATTTCAGCTATTTTTCCTCTGCCTGAAACACCATGGTACTGGTAGGTGAGGCTGCATTACCTGAAGTCTGAAACGTAACCACAAGTGAAGCAGAGAGGCACTGTTTATAACCATCTCATAAACATGTCTCACCACGTGGACCAAGACCTATTTACTGATAATGGACTGATTTCTACTCACTTTCCTCCAAAAAGGGATACTGAAGTATTATTTTCTAGCTAGAGCCGGCAGTGCAATACAGCAGTGAGTATACCTTCCTTCATACAACATTTTCCTGTCAGGCCGCTCTTGACATCCAGAAAGACTACTTGTGTTTCCCAGCTTTGTTTTCTCTTATTTGTTCTCAGTGCAGATAAACACAGTGCAGATTCCTTATTAGTTTAGGCTCAAAAGCAAGTGCACGGTTCATTAATAAATCCATCTTGTGTTCAACATGTGGACATTTGGGGAAGGTCTCGATAACATTCTCCCCACAATCAGTAGTGGAAAACTTCCTGACATCAGTCAGCCAAGAATGCCTTAGCTGGATTTTGAAATCCGTTATGGGAGTCACGCAAGAGTATGAAAATGGATTCATTTTTAGGACAGTGTGAATGCCTAACATGGTGGAAGCCAAAGTACACCAGGATTTGGGTTACACAATGATAATTCTGTCTAGGTTTCCCCTTGGGGAAATCCCTTCACAGAACGTAACTACAATCTATTGTGGGATGATAGTCCACAAGGTCCAGATGAAGTTCTGTTAGCATTTCCCACGCATATCAAATCTGTATATTAAAATCGCATGTAATTAGGAATAGTTTTGTAGTATTGCTTAATTGACTTAACTAGGGAGGGGTTAGCAGTGTTCTAGTGCACAGCTATTTTGTCAACACCAAAAAGCTTATTCTGCTGTAAACTGTCTGAATAACAGCCATAGTAGGTCCTGTTGGAGAGACTGCAAAGTATTTCAGCCTGCCGAGACCCTTAACCAAACTGCATCTTTTTTGTCATGATGTTTTCAAGATGTATGCTTTGAAGGAAACACTTATAAATCTCTAGCCAACCAAGAACTGCAAGGATTTTTGCTTACCTGAAGCTAATTTAGAGATCTTCCCAGGTTTCTCCTAGAGTCCCACAGACTATAGTACAAACTCCACCTCAGTTAGCAAAGACTTCCAGTTAAAAATAAATAAATAAAATCCTACAGTACTGTAAAGTTAACATTAATTATCTGAGTTAACATTAATTATCTGAGGACAAAGTCTAAGCATTGCTTTTAAGCCAAGAACATTTGTCCCCCTGAGGAATGCTGGACAATTGCTGTTCAGGACCTTGCACAAGAGATGTAGTGAAGCATTTGATCCTGTGTTACCTCCAGTTCTGGAATGTGTGCGTGATTGGTTTCTTTGCTGCAAGCTCCCCTGAGTAGGGAGTGATTCACCTCTAGGAGGCTAATTTCTTATAGTTGAGTGCAGGATTTTAATAAATAAACCCAAAAGTGAAGTACCGTTTTGAACAGCCCTCATATCAGCAGGTAATATCAGTAATTTAGGAAACTCAAACCATTCACCATTTCATCCAATGTATTGTTGTGATTGGTACTGGATTTTATTTTATTTTTTTAAATACATAAGTTATCTCTTGTTTTAATTAAGACCTTACAATACCACTGAGAAATTTTAACCCCAGAATGCCAAAGATATATTATTTGAAGGAGAAACAGTCAAACACTTTTGGTTGATTACAAATTATTTGCAGCAATGAGAACAAACAAACCACTTTTAGCTGTAACACAAGCTGAACCGCCCTGTTTTGAACACAAACCCATATAATCTTCTCACAATTGTTTGCAATCACAAGAGGTGCCAGAAAGGAGCTGAGAACTGTCTGTATCCAGTCAGCCTGCCCAAAAACATTGGTCTACACCTTGTGTTTGCTGCCAGCATTGCTTTAACCCAGATAGGTGGCTCTTATGACTGGAAACAGGATTGCTATCCTGTTGGAGACTCTATCCCACCCAAGAGCAGTGAGACCAACTCAGGTCTCCAAAAGATGATTTTTCTTGCCATTGCTTGCTAGGATAAGTGCATGTGACTTCTCCTGACTTCAGGGAAGGGCTTAATGGGGGAGAGGTGGGAGCATTCATTGTAAAAAGTCTGGTGATGGAAGGAGGGGACATGTTTAAACAGCTACCTCTGTAGATCTTCTAATGAAACTATGTCTTGTCATGGACAAAACACAAATAACAATGAAAAGAATATATATTGTTTAAAGGTATTATTTAGAAATCATCTAAATTTTTAAAGGTTAATTAGTGTAATTTACCCATCTTAGTTATTAAAAAGGGTTATACATGAACAATAAATGCAAGAGTTCAATCCATTTTATTTCCACAGTTGATTCATCCACATCTGTTTAGCTTTTTACAACCATCTAATTGATTTGTAGAATTCTGTCCAGTACAGATGGGCTACTGCTCATGACTACTTTTGTACCATTTATATTATTGTTGCTCTGATTTTTATTCAAGGCCAAACAGAGGGGAATATAAGAGTGTGATGTTCACCTAAACATAACAATGACATTAAATTTCTATTTGGCTCTGAGACAAGAATAGATTTGCAGAGACAATCCACTATGAATACAAATAAGTTGTTTATACATAAATATAATAAGAGTTCTTACTTAATTATGACCTATTTTACCGGTTCTACAATATGCTCTGTTATTACTAAGTTTTGTAGCAACAGCCAGGCTAAATCAATTGTCACAAAACTCATTTGGCTGAAAACTAGAATTACACCCCTACTAGCACTTGTGAGAGAATAAAAGCTCCTTCTCTGTAGCCTGCTCTGTGCTTATGGTAAGGCTGCACTTAAACTTACTAGAATATCTCACACAGCTGTACATGCATACTCTACATTATTTTATACAGAGTTTATACGTATAGGTTTCTGCATGCAATTGAGACTCTCCCCATTCATTTTGAGCTGTCAAAACTATCAAAAGCTGCCTAGGTGTTTTCCACCATAGAGTCACTTGTGAAAGCACAGCATGAGCAAGTCTTCTACCAACCCTGACCTTCAAAGCTAGCTCTTGCTGTTTTGCTTCTGGGAGCCTTCTGGGCGTACGGGTAGTAGTTTGAATAAGTACAACAGCTAGGAAGTAAGGTGTATGCAGTCAGCTCATTAAAGAGAGGCACACTTACATTTCAGTCATTTTGCAAGTTATGTTTCAGGTGTATGCTTAAGTCTGCTCTGCTGAATACCACACAGGGCATTTGGTTTGTGATCAGTCACAACAGCCTCCACTAGTTAATCTGAAGAAAACTAATGAATTTTAATGACTAGACATTGTGGTTATGTAGTATCAAGCAATCTCAAATCCTGAGCTATAATCTTTGCACAAAAACATGAAGAAAATATATGGATTGTTGCCTTCAGGTATGTGTCAATTTTTCAGAATTTGTTGTCACTAAACTGCAGCATCATAAAATGGGGGAGGAGAACAGACTCTTGTGTTTGGGACAGATTTAAGGCAGCCAGTTCAGATAGCACAGCTAAAGAGATCCTGCTGTGTGTAACTCCAGTTAGAGGTGCAACAAAAAGCCTCAGGCTTGCTTGAGATATCCACTACAGCTGAGCAGAGGACAACCAGAGGAATTCCTCAGCGCAGCAGGAAAGCTTCATTGGCGTGTTTCAATCACATATGACAAAATATTCTTACGTTGTGGAATCAGAGGTTCTCCTTTAGAGTGGTCACTGTCACAATTATTCATTTTGCATGTCCCAAACAGCAAAGGAGGAAAAACACTGCATGACTGGGATGTTCTGGAGCATGTAAAACAACTAGTATGTTAAAATGTGCTTAGGCTAATTGCTTCTTACTCACAGAGAACCAGTGCTGATCCACCCCTCAGCATAGACTGAGGAAGTGCTTCACCTCTGCTTTGGTTTTACAACAATAACATATCAAACAAGTCATCCTGGCCTGCAAATTCTGCTTTAATATAGTACAATAACATTTGCATACATGGACTTGTCTTTTATCTATACCAAAGTGTGCATGGAGTGCCTCCAATGCAAAAGGTAAGCAAGCAGCAGAGAATGAGAAAGATAGGTATAGGAAAAGCAAAAAGCTATTTCAAATGCTGTGTGAGACAAGACAGAGTCAAAAAGAGAGAAAATGAAGTTGTTCCAGCTGGTGGAACAGCAGAAGAGAAGACACTTACCCATCAGATACAGCCCTGAAAGAAGGGAAGAGAATTGTATGATACACGATGGGCCAGAGGAGAGTGCCAGAGATTGACCTTGCAGGATGCTCGTGACAAGGAGTTGTAAACAAAGGAAAAGCAATTTGACAAGAGAGGAAGGAACCAGTTCTGGTTACACGACTCTGACAGCAGCCAGGTTGCTGCTGTTGAAGGTTACACAGGCACCAGGAAATCTTAAGGGTATCAGGTCACTAAATACACAGAGGAGAGCTGATTCCATGCAGAAGAAAGCCAGACTAATAGTCCCTCAGAACATCACAGTGCAAGTGGTATTTCTGATGCCCCATGACAGAGAGCCCCAGGGTTCTGCTTGCAGTGGCTGCAGGTCTCAGGAAGAAGCTTTCACTCAGTTAATATCAATATTGATTCTTATAACCAGGGCTCATGGATCTTGGAGAACTAGCTAAGGAAGTAATCAGCTTCACAATCTAGGTTTTAAGGAGACTGTTCTGGTCATTTTTGTGACCATAGTAATTTAGTCAATTAGAAAATATTTGTAACATCCTTTCATTTCAATTTATCCATCACACAGCATCTGTTATGCAAGAACTGTCAATTTTTCCTGCTTTCCTCCTTCTAGGGGAATAGACTTACTACAAAAAATGTCAGAAAAACAGCTTTACCAAGAACACACACATACCTTTATGACAAGTAAACCCTACCATCCTTCCACCATCCAGCACTCACCACCCCCCTCCAACATATTCCCAACAACTGCAGCTGCTGTGATTTAAGTCACTCCCATGCTTGACAATTTATCTGTGCAATCACTGCTACCATTCCCACCTGCTCTTCCTTGCTGAGATTACTGCTCTTGTTCTTCCCTTTTCTGCCATGTTTTTAGTGGTTTTCCCATTGTTCACTGCTTTGACCATGTGAAAAAGCCTGGCAGTTTTGTATAAGGATGACACAGAGGTCTCCATTTTACAGGAAGACACCTTGGTTTCGCATGTGGTTCTGCAGTCAACCAGAAGTCAGCAAAGGCTTTAAATACAAGGGAACAGAAACACTCAAAAACAAAGATTTAACTTAAAGGAATACAAACATGTTCTTAGTGGAAAGGATGTTTAAATGGTTAGAGCTCTCTCTTGAGATTTAGCAGAGACCGATCCAGTTCCTGGCACATTAACAATTTACTAGTGAAGCTCTGTACAAACCTTTTGATTTTTGTGTGCTTTATTCCTAAGTTCCTTGCTGGTAAACGTAGATCATAAAGTCTTTCTGTCTCACGGGGTTGCTGTGATCATACATCAAGATTTGTTCAGGATGTTTGGGTTCTTCAGTGCTTAAAGTGTTGCTACTACATATTTTAATATCTAGAATAAGCAGAGTTTCTAGTAGGATTTAGCTTTAATAATGCTGCAGAGTAAAAATGCCTATATCATATTCTATTCAGCTGCAAGGCTGTAGGTAAACTGCTCATGTTGCAGCTGAATCCAAACTAACACAGCTTTACAGCTCCTGAAGCCAAAGCTCTTCAGGCAAGAGTTACACTGCAGATGGTTTGACCATGAAATGTCATCACAAGTTCCTTGAACTGTCAGCACATTTTTGCCAGCCTCTGCTTTCCCTGCAGGCCCCTGTAATGGGGGAAAGCTGTTCCCTGCTCAGCATGAGGTCTTTGGGCAGCTCTGGTCCAGCAGCACTGCCTGTTTGCTGCGCTGGCTCCAGGTGGGTCTGAAAGCAGGAGCTGGGTTTCAGGCTGGGAAGCCCTCCCAGGTGGCATGGCAAAACCTTAGTTCTGGTTTCAACCTTTCTGTGTGTGGTTGTTTAAGAGTTTATAGGTATTTTGTTCACTTTTTTTTTTTTTTTTTTCAGAAGAATCAGTAAAAATAATTTTTAAAATCCTCATTCTTTTAGAAAGACATCATTTCTGAAAGTATTTCTTTAAAGGAAAATTAATTTCTACCCAGCCAGAAACCACTAGTTATAGTACCATTCCTACATCTTAATACTTAGGTGTCCCAAAGAAAATAAAAGAAAAAAAAATAAAAAGGAAAAGAAAAAGAAAGAGAAAGAAAAAACATATATGTGCTTCTTCTATCTGTGTTTATTTCACTGAAATAATGTTCTCAAATTGAAAGGAATGAAGGGATGCAGAAAATATTGAAAAGTCATGAATCAATTTCAATCAATTTTAATTCCAGTATAAGAGGAAGTAATGCCACTTGTCGAAAACAAAGCAATCATTTCTGACAGCTAAATTTGCAAGAGACTTATTGCTGTCTGGAGAGAGGTAAAGCTGGATGGCTTCCCTGCTTCTACCTCCGCATTAATTGACTTTCAGTGCTATTTGATTTATTCTAATGAAATCTGTGTCCTGTGACTCCTAGTTTTTTTCCTTTAAATGAGTACTTCCATACAAACAGTGTTTTTTTTGTTTGTTTGTTTTTTCGTTGTTGTTTTTGTTTGTTTGTTTTTTCCCCACAAAACAACTTTTCTGGCCTGTGCGTAGTCTGTGTTTGAAATAAGTCAAAGTCATCCTGTAATGTATATTCACTACTTATCACCCACCAATCATTTCATATGGTGGTTGCCTAAACAGCAGTTGCACTCGAGGGACACATTTCCTTATGCAAGTATTTAAATTGTTACAAGCAGTGATCAAAACACCTTTCTAGTATTGTAAGCAATTATGAACATAGTACAAGTACATTAATCTTTTATGTATTCTTCAGTATGTCTTTTCATAAGACAGTTTGTAGCAAATTATGTTTTCCACCAAAAACTGTATGATGGAAGTAAGAGGTAAATAGTGTCTAATTTTAATCTAACTGCTAAACAAAGGTCTAATGCCAAAGCCTGACACCACACCATGATTGTCTACAAACACACACCTCATCCACACCCCAGCAGATGTCTCATCCCCATGACTCTCACAGGCATTGGGTGGCATGCAGTGCCCAGCATCATGCTGCTACACAGGAGAGTGTTCCAGTTCCTCAACCTACAGCGGAGGAAAGTCTGATATATCAAAAAAATTGTACATGTAATATGGAAACTAATTTACAGTAGAGACTCCCATAGAGCTGCCTCAGTATATTGGCTTGATGGAGCCACAACAACTCTGTCAAGGGTGGCCCGAAGCTCCCCCTCTGCTGCCAGGCGCTGCTCAGAGCAGACAATTTCCTCAGCAATACTCAGTGCACCAGTAGTAGAGATAGAGGGATGAGATACTGATGTATCAGTAACACCTGGAAATACTCACAATACTTACTGATACCTCTGTAAGTCAGAAATCTCTGTATGCACAGCTAGCCAAGCTGCAAGGAGCCAGGCAATTCCTTGCTTGCCCAAGTTCAGTGTGGGGAAAATCCCCAAGGTAATGGCAGTGGGAAAGCCTGAAAGTGTTGAATTCAGCTGGAAATGTCAAAACAAGACAACCAAACCCAAACAAACAAACAAACAAATGCAAACAAACAAAAATCCAACCTTATACTTCATTAAAAAATACTTCATTAATAATTGTTATTTAAATTAATTTAAATACTCTATTCATTTAAAATATAGAGCAGCAAATCTGATTCACTAAATTTAAAGTTTTGGAGATAAATTCAGTTACTGGACTCAAACAGGTAGGTACCATTTTAGCTCAGCCTTCTATACAAAATGTGTGGGTTACACATTTCTCCACACATAGGAGGAAAAAAAGCTTGATCCGCCTATGTGCCCACTACTTGTGTGAGTAATTCCTTGCAGTGCAATAAAGGCAGTTGTAAAGGCTCCTTGCATCATTAAAGACTCATAGGACCGGGTGCATCTTTTGTTACACGTGTTGAGACTGAGATGACTGTAACAAGGAACTTTTAAAACTTTTAAAATACCGAGAAACAAGTATTTCATCTTAGATTTCACCCCTGATGTTCATAATTGCTGGTTAACTAATAGTTCCTTCCAAAGAGAGTCCACAATGCAGAAGTATATTTTCAGACATTCAAGAGCCTGTCAACGTGACACCCAGTCTTCCAGGCAAATTCATTAGGCCAGAATTAAATACTTACTTTTGAGGAAAATATAGGAAGAGAAACTTCATCCTTTGTCAACCATACTTTTGTTAACCTAGACTTTGCCAGATTTGCAGCATGTTAAAACTGGTGCTTTCCTCAGCCATTGAGGTACCAAGAATGCATGCTCATTGTTAATAAGTAGTTTCCGCTTGCATGTGACAAAACAGCTAGCTGGCTAGTCAGCCTCAGTCAGTGTCTATTTATGGCAAAATGTCAAAAAAGAATGTCCTGCATTTGTGGCTCAACAATAATGAACATGGCTAAATCTAAAAATTAACAAAGGAAAGTGAACAGCTTTTTAAATTCTGAAGAACATTAGATTCTGGTGTCCTTTTTGTTCCAATTGTTTTGGCTTAACCCTGTGAAAAGACCACCTGTTGGGCTGCCATTTTGGGACTGTATTAAATGCAGTGATTGCATGAAAGACCACTTTCCAAAATAACCTAGTATTATTATTCACTTATTTTATAGTAAATCTGCATTCAAAACCGGCAGGAAAGTATAAGGCTTTTTTTTCTAAGTGAAATTTAAAGCTGTAAGTTCTGTATAAATTCACTTTCTGCAGATGCATGATTTTATAGTGACAATTATGATACTTTAAAAGGATCTCAATTAAATCTTTGATGCAGCAATAGGCTTCTGTATAACAGAAAATGAACCTTTTGAAGTAATAAATATAAGAGGAATGAGAGATTAAGTTACACAGGACTGAGGATCTGTGATGATTAAATTAGCAAGGGCTACTTGCAAACAACGTAACTAAAATATTTATTTTGCTCCTGGCATGAACTTGAGATTTTTAGTCACACCAATTATTTTTAATGTCTATAACAATGTTCCTGTAATTTGCTTTTGCTCAAAAGACCGCATTGAATTGTGCTAAAATCTTAGTGAATTTTGAGAATGTTTACCACAAAAACATTATAAATGCTTTCTCTAACAATATGAAAGCTGCATTCATTTTTTAAAGTTTTTGTTTGATTGTTAGTTTTTAATGAAAGTTATTATACGCAGTTAAGTGATGATGGTTATTTAAGTAATAAAATCAGAGGAAATTACTACCCAAATTAAAGAAAACAAACAAGGAAACAACATGACCTCATTTGTCTTTTAAAAACATCAAATAATTCAACCATTAGATTTTAATTTCAGACATGAATCCATTCACACAATTTATTTTAATATAATGCTTAAAAACTTCATCCTGATTCTAATAAATAGGCCCATTAATGTACAAATGTACATTAATGTACAAATGTACATAGCAAGTATTTTCCATGAGTGTTAAAGAACTTTTGTTGCTCAAAGCTAATAATGCTTGAATTAGAAAGGAACAACTATGGTTTCTAAAATATGTTTTCTTTTTATACATTCATGATGAATTCTGAAATTATCTACATAACCTTCATTATTTTATCTTAATTTTTCTTAAATGTAGATGTCTGCATAAGCTTGTTGACACATGTGTGTTATTTAACAGGATGAGCAATGAGCCTTCTGTGTGCGTCTGTGTATCAGAATATGCACTCTCACCTCCTGGTATGCAATATGCAATTCCAAAAACTTTATATGAATTTTAACTGGAAAGGAACTTCAGATTTGAAACTGAGTTACACAGTACATTTGAGTGATAATAAAAAAGGAAATCTCCATAAATAATTGGTCATTTCCAGCCCTCTTCACCAGTGTCTGTCACAGAAGTTAAAGCTAAAGCTCTTGGGTTTTGCACATTTGTCATCCTCAGAAAAGTCAATGCAGTATATTGGAAAAAAATATTTCTAAATGTATTGTCATATCTGTGAGAAGTTATTTTCTAGAAAGCCCTGTATATTTTATGACAGCAGAAATGTAGTTTAATGTTTCATCACTACCACTACTTTCAAAAGTTAAAATGTGACTTTAAATACATTGCTATAGGCTAAAGTGGCTCTTATAAAACAACAGTTTTGTTGGTCAAACAAAACTGTTGGCCATGCAGATTTTTTACATGTGGAGTTAACTATTTCCTGTGTGAGAGGAGTATGATTTTATGTGACTATTGGGTTCGGAGGGGGAAAAGGTAAAGTGCAAGAGTGTACAATGTACAAGTATAAATTAATGTCTGGCTTTATTGTTCACTGCAAAATAAAGAGAATGTACTACACACAGCTATTTTGCCAGGGAATTATGGATACTGAGGCTAGCAAGCAAAAATGACTTATGTCTGAATAAAAATATGTATCTTTGGGAGAGATACAATGTGTTTGGAACCCTGAGGGTTAATGAGAGGTAAGCTGGTGAAGGGGGAGATGAGATAAGGGAAATAACAGAAGCTGAATAGATGAAAGAAGTGATTCAGTGGGAAGCATTGTTGATCACAGCTAGGTGTCAGAAACAAACTAGAGAAATGGGAACTGCTTTAACATTGGCAGGAAAATAATAATAATAAAAAAAGAACTTATGCCACATACTAAAAAAGAAAAAGAAAATAAGAAATAATAAAAGGCTTTCAGGCTTTCTTTGGACACGTCAATGAAAAATAATGCAAGCAAGCAGGAAAGAAAGCACTGAAATGGAATCCTCTCTAAAGGTATCTTGGGGAGAGGGGATTATTGTCCCGTCCTTTTCACAATGAGAATTTAATTTTGCATTCTCTTTGTCTGTCTTGAGATACACTTGCAGTTATTCTACGCAGGTTACTTTTTTTTTCTTTTTGTCCACTTAGGTAGGCTACACTGGTGGAGAGACAGTTAGAATGGAAGAAATCTAAGCATGAATTAAACTAGCCGGGTGTCCTTTGCCAGTGTGGGTTTTGCCTGAAGTTGGAGTTGTACTCAAAGGCAGAGGGGGATTCTTTTTCACGAGTCCTACAGGGAACTGCAGTTTACTTACAGTCCCCTCATTTTCTGTTCCTGCTTATAGCATCTGTTTTTACAGAGATATTTTTCTGGAGCATCCAGATTTTAGTACGCTTATGCTATGTGGGATGCATGCACAGCTCATTGAACTTTATCACCTCTTTACCTATATTTCACTTTAGGGAACTTGCAAATAGGTACAACCTTATATTTTCACTCTTGAAAGAACTGCACCTAGATGTTATTAACAGAACGTTTGAAAACCCCCAAATGGCATTTGCTTTTTAGTGCCAGGGACATTCCAGTTCCTACCTACGTCTTATGTTTACACCCATCCCCCATGAATTCCAAAGACAGTTTTTCTTATATTAAGCTTCCTTCTGGTGCCCATAGCAACACCATCTAGTACTGAAATGTTCCTGCAGGATTTGCAAGAGTCCTTTCAAAACAAGATGCTGATTCTGCAGTTATTGCACACCCAGCTACTTGTATCAGACACACAGTCTGAGCCCTCAGTTCCCAGTGAAAGGCAATTCAGCTGGCCACTGGCTGTCCTCACCACCCTTACTGACAATACGTATTTCGTACATTCTGCTTGTTTGGGTATTTTGACAATAGCAATAACTTATTTATTTTTCATAGTTGTCTTAACTATGCAAAAAAAAATCACACAGGGTAGAGGGGTTATGATTTTAACATGATTCTGTTTTCTTCCTTCTTCTTTTTTTTTTTTTTTTCTTTTTCCATTTCTCCATCTGTAAATGCATTGACATGCAAATGGGCCTCTGCCCTCTGCTGCATGGCTCAGGAGCCTCTTCCTGTTCTTGTGGGCAATAGCGTGTGGGGACAAAAATGTATGTCAGATTAAAAACCAGACAGGATATGTTCAGGGGATGCCCGGTGCTGCAGGAACCTCTCCGGCTCAAGCTTGCACACTGCGAAGCTGGGTTTCTTGGGAAGCCTGGTAGGGCTCAGAGCCTTCATGGGAAGGACCCATGACTTTGCCACAGGCCCCTCTGTGCACTGGGGTTGAGTAGGCTCAAAAATAAGTAGCTACATTCCCAGAAGAAGGATCTCTCAGGTCCATGAGGTGCTGCCACCCTGGTTCCTGTATCCCTAAATGCAGGAGAAGCCTTCAAGCCTTCCCCACCTTGCTCCTCCCTGGGGGCCACTGTCCTGTGTGCAGCGAGCAGGGGATTGGCCTGGCCCCACAGCCCCCACCAGGGCAGCTCTGCCTCCAGCGGGATGCTCTCTCCCAGGGATGTTCCCTCTCCTTGGCTGTGGGAGCTGAGCTGCCTCCAGGCCTCTCTCCTGTACCATGGCAGTGCAGAAGACTCAGGGCTTCTTCCAGAGCAAGCTCTGAGCCTCTCAGCCTTTACTCCAGATCCATGGGCTGAAGAGGAAAAAGGGTGTTCTCAAGTGCCTAAATCCTGCTAAATTTCAATACCGGTAGTTTATGTGATTTGGGCCAAAAAAAAAATAAAAAGAGTACTGTTTGACAATACATACTTTGTTCATTCGTTGTGAACATGACATATCATTTAAATTCTGTGTTGTGCCATGCTGCATGCTAGGAAATGTACCCTAGGATATTTTTACAGCAATAAAAGTTCAGTAAATGGAGACTTCCCTGCAGGACTCAGCTATTAAATCTTTGCTGGAAAGTAGGAGCCACGTCCATTAAAAAAATCACATTCTGGTGAGACTAATCACATCTTTGCGCTACTAAAGTATGCTTGAATTCAGATGCTAATCACATAAATATTTGGCAGTTATACATTGTGTAGAACAAATGCCGTGATTTGACAGAGTTAAGTAACCCCTTATCTCTGGTGTTATCTCAAGGGCATGGAAATATTTGGGACATAGGTGAAGAGTGAAGCCAGAACGTTTGCCAGGTTAAGGCAAGAAGAATCCCTTCCCTTTAAATTACTTTGCAAGAGAATATTTCACTCAATCACAGCAGACTGAGGTGGGGACTGGGCCAGCAGCACCCCCAGGAGGAGCTGGACATAAAACAGACAGATATTTGGGGCCTTTGTGCAGAAAACTGCAAAGTATGGAAAGATATCACACAGCCCATGGTTGAGAGATGCCTCAGGCGCGGGAAAGGGGTCAAAATAAGCTTTCTCTAAATAAGCTTTGAGAAAAAGGAGAGGTGGTAGACAAGGCAGCCTCCTGCACACCAGCTGTAATAGAGACCTTCCAGAGTTGTCCCTCTGGCACAGGACAGAAGCTGTACAAGCAGCATGGAAGGGGCAGCACCGACTTCTTTCCTCCTTTCAGCCTTCACATAGGTAGTGCAAAAAAGTATAATCCCGAATAACTGTAATAAACTAAGTTTAATTCAGAGTTTACAGCTTATTTAAAGAAAGAAAAAGTTATTTATATGTCAAGCACCACCTTCACCTTGCAATGGGCTATAAATGACTTCTAAAATTACTATTGGACAGTCTTATTTTTATCTGATGCCATTCTTCCTATCCATTGTTTCTTCCCTGATTCCTGACAATTAACTCCGTATCTGGTCATTGCTATTCCTGTTCAATCAAAGTTGAGGTCCCAGAAATTTTCTTTTTTTTTTTCAGGGATGGAAAACTGCTTATCATATCTAGTCCACAAGACAGTTTTATCCATCCTCCTGGGAACACTGCTTGCTCAGAGGAAAGCAAAACTTGAGGTATTTGCATGTGTGTTGCAGGAAAGGAGGGTTGCCAGGGGGAGGGAGACAGGAATTTGCAGCCCAGCTTGAATCTGGCAGCATTTCTTTGATCATTTGAGATGCTGCATTAATATTTCTGTGTTGGAGGGGCTCAGAACACCAGCTTAGAACTGGAAGTGGCACCCAAATATACCAAATTTGGTGATCCCTCCTGGCACAGACAGGAACTGGTATAGGGGTCTTGAAGTGAGAGAGATGGAAAAATCTGGACCAATGCATTTGGTTAAGAGCACAAAAGATAGGGAAAAAAAAAAAAAAAAAAAAAAAAAAAAAAAAAAAAGGTGCTATTACAATCGATTTACTCCAGTTCTCAGGTTTTCATCCCATTTTGTTTGTTTGTTTGGGTTTTGTACTCTCCTTTAATCTTATTATTAGGGAGTATTTCTTTCATGCAAAGGAATTCCAAAAGGAATTTTTTACACAAATCTTCAAGGAGAAAAAAAAAAAAATACATTTTTATTGTTATGGGTCTTACGTAGAAACTGCAATCTGAAAGAGTTGTTTATCCCCCATTTGTTAAGAAATCATTGCTTGTGAAGATGCATTAATCCTGCAAAGTTAACAGTAAGATTCTGCATTTAAGATTCTGTGATTTAGTATTTAGACTTCGGAAAGGTCTAAGATGTGTGGCATGATTCATCACTTTTAATTGTGGTTTAAGCTTGTGTAAAGCTGTTGCTTCTGAATTATTTTAAATTAGTGTAAAAAGTTTTCAAGACACATACTTCCTCTTTCTGATGTTTTAGAGAGTCCCTGGCAAAATTTACAATGGAATTTTTATCAAGATAATTAATGATAATAATAAATCACTTCCAAAGTTGTTTGTGTTCATGTGAGTGTAATGCACAACTTATTAAGAAGAAAGGAGAAAAAAAAAAAAAAGTGCAAGAAATACTTAGAGAGAAAAACTGCATAACTCAGGGCTGTCAATATTGCTCACTATTATAAATTTTGTCTTAGTTCTTAACCTAGATTAATAGTCAGTGTTTCTTGTAATGGTGATCCTAGAACACCTTTTGAAAAGCTGTTTTGCTACTTGGAGGTGCTACTGAGGGAAAACCTGGGCTTTTGTCCAGCTATCATTCTCTTTAAAAAATTCTTGATTGCCAGTCTGTATCAATATTTACCAAGTCAAGAAATGCTATTCTTCATCTGAACGTTGTATAGTTGTACCCAGTTATAACCCACGCTTTTATTATCAATTTGCTATGCTGAAATAACATAGATGCTTTTCTTAAAATGATGAAAAATCAGAATTGTTGATTGTATAAGTGTTTGGATTTTCTTTTTGTAGTAGTTTTGTTTAGTAAGAAAAGCAACAATCAGGTATGTGACATACAAATTTTGAGAATGAAGCCTAGTTAATTTAATATGAGCGATGAGTTTCATATTCTGAAACTATAAATGCTACACAGATTAGTTGCTTATAATCCCATTTAACTAAAGCTTACCATTTCATCCTTCTAACCTTTCCTCATAAACAAATCCTTCCAACTTCTCAGTCATGTTTTCTATCCTCCCTGGAATTCCTCTCGCTATTTGTCTACGTATTTTGAGTATAAAGAGGGGCCCAGGGTGAATGCAGGAATTGGGAAGCAACTCTGTCAGCATTGTGCTAAATCCGTAATTAAAAAGGGTTAAAGTTAATATATTTAAGCTACAACAGCGAATCCACTTGATCACACATGACAACAGAAGTATTTATAATTATAACAATTGTCTTACCTCTCAAATGGTCAGGCTTAGAGTGTATAATCTGTACAGATTTGTTTTCTATAATGAAGATATTAAAGGCGTTTTCAAGACAGTGCAAATTTCACCTGATTTGGGGAAAAAGAATTATTTTTAAAGGGTTTCAAAAGTCTTAGGCCTTAGGATTTGGGTCAGCAAATAACAAGCTCTCTATTCTCTTCCTTCACTTTAACACTGATCCTTCTGACTCGGTACAGCAGGACCGGCGCTGAGTTTCTTTACGTGGTAGCCTCTGAGTGCAGGCAAAGAGCACTCAGGACAATGCTCAGCAGCAGCGGCAGCTGCAAATAATATTTGCAAAACATTTTTGTGCACTTTTACTGAAATGCTTAAATAACAGAGTGGAGATGAAGGAAACACATGCGTTCATTCACGTGAGTGTTACTGACTGCAAACAGAGTTTGCCTCTGTAAATTTTATTATTTGTATATCCACGTAACTATGCCAGAAAAACAGCAGCATACAGAAAATCCAAAGCTGTTGACTGCAAGGGTGCAGTATTAAACTCCAAACCATCGCAGATTACAATTAGACAATGATAATCTGTGTTTTGTTTTGTTTTGTTTTTTAATTATATTTCTGACCTAATAACCAAAGGTGAATATAATTTTGTTGTAGGCATAGTTTAAAGTCAAGAACACAATCTATGCCACTTGTTTATTAACAGCATAGCCCACTTTCTGACTAAAATCTGTTTTTTGACAATTCTTCTGCAAAACTGCTACTTGTTTTGCCACTGACGGACCTGAATGTGTTTCCTAGGACAGCCCTGTGCAGTGGGACCTTGACAGGGCAATGACACTTCCACCCTCACAGAAGATCTCTGATCGGAAGAACTTACAGTGAGCAAAAGTTCTCAACACCTCTTGTTATCAGACTGGCAGACACAGCATTCAAAAAGTTTGTGGTTTTTCTTTTCTTTTCTTTTTTTTTTTTTTCCAGCCACTGATGTTATGGAATTAATCCAAACAAGCTAACCTGTGAAAATAAACTGTATTCTTTGCAAAGATTAATTTAACGGTATGAAGCACATATGCGTGTGTACCTTACCCCCCCACACACCTGCACAAGTACACACACATTTACATGAGTAGATTAACTACATCTAAAAATCAATTACTTATCTGTATGCACACGTGTTATTAAGATTTATGAAGACTATGCATAGATTTAACTACAGGTTCTACTTACATTCCTAAAAAATTGAATCAAAATATAGTCCTGATGCTCTTCACCCCAGCGCTATTTACCTACACACCCTGCGCATGTGGTGTTCATTTGTATATGGTATATACAGGTGTTGGGGGGAAGATATATACAGATACCTACATCTATGTATCTGTATATGACCATCATGCATTATTTATAAAAGGAGTTTATTGCATATACAAACAATAATTATTATAAACATGCAATTATATATCCATATTTGTGTGTATATATAGATTTTTTTTTTGTCCTTAATGGAAAACTTGAACTGCCAACAGCCATGTCAGAACTCAGATGGTTAACATTCACTTCTTGCTGTTTTATTGCATATTACTGTGCGCTCCTGAGCAGCAGGAGCAGATTCAGGCAATTACAATCAAGTCAGGGCACACGCCGTGGCTGAGCAACACGATCATGATGAGGATACTGATGAGGCACTTATCGAAAACCCCACATCATCCACACTCATCAGCCACAACATGTCACCCCAAATGAGGCATCAGCTGCCTTCAAATGGCTCATTGCACACTGTTTACAGCTTTCTTTGGACCCACTTTTGATTTTGCGGTCAGGACTTAGTTCAAACAGCAGCTGACTGGCACTGGCAAGCCTCGGGTTTCAGCACCACCGCCTTCCTGGGAGTCAGGAGTGTTTTGACATGGGGCCTGACCAGCGGAGAGGAGAGGTCCTGGGAAATCCCCCCAGAAACTGGCCCTCAGAGGCGGGGTGCGAGCTGCTGCATAAATGGCTGCAGCTCAGAAACTTGGCCGGGGGGCACTGGGGAAGAAGGAAGGGGAAAGCAAACAAACAAGTGGTCCAACAGCACTTGCTGATATTTTTGATTTGTTGCCTCCAAGGGCAGCCTTAAAAAGCAGCTGACAACAGGAATTTGGCAGAAAAAACGTGGACCAGATCCCTGTTCTTTTCTGGGGCAAAATGGTCCTTAAAACTGGGGCAAAACTCACTGATTCTGGATACAAAAACTTATTTGCACTAAGTGGGGCAGAAAACTTTTCCTGAGCTGCAAAACTTATTGGTATTCAGGAGGACCTTTATTTCTTTCTGATTTATTTAGTTATGCAAAAAGCAACCAAACTCAAAAAAAAAAAAAAAACGGGCGGGGGAGGGAGGGAGGGAGGGAGGGTGAGGGGTGCCAGCCTCACTAGAGCGTGCCCAGGCAGGCTCCAAGACAAAAAACAACTCCAAAACATGGTCAGCACCTTCCCCCAACCACTGATGGGCACCCTGAAGAGGGGCTTGGAGACTCGCTGAGTCTAAGCAAGGCCACATCCAGACTCTTGCTGAAATGAAACTCCACAGCAGAGTTCAGTTACTGATGGGTTGCACTCCCCAGGGCTGAGCAAACGCATAGAGCTTCCTCCTGCCACCACCACCTGCTAGCAGGCATTGCCACAGTGTGGATTAAAACTCATTTGTTCTGACAAATAGAGATTTCCTGACAAGAAAGTGCTACGTCATGGAGTCCCTGATGCTCTGCCAAAAGGAGGGGAAAGGACCGTGGGGTGCACAGACATCTGGTCCTTGAACCTCATCGTTTTGCTGGTGAAAATGTGCACCAACTAGTTGTTTTGAGTCCACACCAGCTTATGCGAGAGGGTGAAAAAACTGCATCTATTTTCTTTTGCTACTCTTCTTCCCTTGTCTTGTAGTATCTTATAAAATTAATGTATTAGTTTATGACAGTATCAAATACCAAAATTCCCAGATGATTGGCTTCCATGGTAATTAGACTTCTTACTTTACAAACAGACAAACTTCTGAACTGAAAGCGGAAGTTATTCACCCAGTCTTACATGGCCAGCTCAGCCAAGGAAGTAAATCATTAGGCAACATTCCCCTTCCTGATAGCCCAATTAAGGTGTAGGATTATATGTATACATATATATATATATACTTCACTGTTACTGTCTGCAGTCTGCACTGTCTGGCTCAGTGGTTCTCAATGCTAGATTGCTGCACACTCACTCTGTATGCCAAACTGTAACAGCATATTGCATCACAGAAACAGTTAAAGCAAAAACAGTAGATCTGTGAAGGTTTTCCTACATTGTTCCATATATCTGAGTTTTTTTTCCCTTTGCTGCTTTTATTTCTAACCTGTGTTGCACAATGGTTTTCCTGTAAGGGACAAGTCTTTCCTGTTTCTTACTTTAATGAAGGTTTTATTTAATGTTAAATAGAGGAAAATATTTTCAAAAAAGGCCAAATATGCAGTCCCAAGAGAGAAAGAAATTAATTTGTACAATCCATTTACCATTCTTACTAAATCCTTTTTTTCTTTCCCAGGGCTAGCAAACACTCTATACAATTCCTAAACTAATTAATTTCCTCAGAATAGCTTAAACTTGTTAAGGACTCCTATCATACTGTCTTCTCTGTGGTGCTCAGCGATATAAGCAGGGGGAGGAGGTAAGAAGTGTGCATGCATTAGGATGGAACAGCATAAAAATCCCTGAAAACTGCTTGGGCAAAATAAAATTGAGCTCCTCATGCACAGCGCTGCAAAGACACTAAACTCTGTGTGAATGATGCTAGATAGGAACTGAAGCACCAGTGGTAAAACATCCTAATTACAAACCTGCGGCGCAAACAGAATAATGGACAGAGCAGCAGCCCTGGTAGCTGCGTAAAAAGGAGTGGAAGTTTGCATTTTTGAGTCTCTATCTTGAATTGAAGTGTGTGTGTGTGCATGCGTGCGTGTGTGTAAAGAACTGTTTTTGGGTCATCATCTTACGCTCTTTGTGATGCACATTCTAATTTAGGCAAAAGGGATGCATCTTTCAAATGCAGATCATGTTTGCATTAGAAGAGCAATGAGAACACTTGTCACTTTCAGAACATTTATGTGCTAGAAGTACTGTTAGCAGAAGAGCAGTTTAGATAAATTCAAGACTTTTTTTTGCTGATCACAAACATTAAGCTTCACACCTGAAACCCTCAACCCCCTGCTGTGCTCTAATCCTAGCACCATTCACCCTTAGAGACTCAAAGTGCTGTGCCACTGCTCTCAAACATTTGATTGCCCTTACTTTGAATGCCACCACCTGCAAAAATGCCTTTTTATTCCCTTTGAGCCTCTTGAGAAGGAAGTAAAAATGATAATTCATGACAAACATTAATTAATTGTTTACAAGATGATCTTTTCTTTTTCTAACTTCTGTTCAGCAGACATGTTGAGCTGCAAGACTCCACGCTTGATGCCAGAGCTTGTCAAGAGGTCTGCATTGTTGTTTATCACTCAGGCATAGGATAGACTGCAGGTCATTGTTTCTTCAGTTCAAGTAGCACTGTCTAGCTCTTGTTTGAAGAATGGAATCGACATGCATGAGTTCCCACGTATAAAAGAACTACCGGTTCTAAGAAGGAACAGGGATTTAGCTTCTAATGCAGAGTAAATAAACATTTTTCACCATCTCTTGCTCCATGTGATTTCTGAAAGGTCAAGAGGTGCCATTACAGTATTTTAAAAGCTTCAAATTATGTTTAAATAACATATCACTAAACTCGGAGAAACCTTATCAGAATTTAAGAACCTATTGTCGCTGTTTTAGTTCTTGAATTCATCACCAGAGGAAGACGTGTTTTGAAAGGAATGCACTGTTGTTAGGAGGGCTGAGATTCACTCGAGACTTGGACCCAGGCTCTCCCATGAGCTAAAGGAGAAAAAAATGCCCTGACAATGCAGACTTGATTTAATTGAGTCTTTAAATTAAGAATTAATTCCAGCAGGGATGTTATTCCATGATAGTGTCTGACCTGTGTATCCTGATAACAGGCTAAAAGAGAACAAGATCATCAAATATAAAACAATGAGGACGAAACATTGCAACTTGGGCAGCAACACTTAGCTCCCCAAAATTACACTTAGGCAGCTAAAGATAAGCATACATGTTTGCAGAGAAACTGAGGTGCCACAACCCTGCTGAAATCATTAGAAACCGTGGTGAACAGCACCCTTGCAAATCAGACCACATTTTATCTACACATCCATGCATGTAGACTGGCATGTTTGATCATGTCACCCCACTCCTCTTGCAACAAAACCACTCTAAGAACTTTAAACCACATCAGAAGTCCAGCAAAAATGTAAAGAGAGTGAAAGGTCTTACTTGTAGGAAGCGTACAGTGATACAGCTTCACGGAGAACTCAGGCTTCCACATTCCAAATTAGGAGCCCTTAGATCACGGCTGCAAGGCTAAAAATCAATGCTATATTTTCTGAGTTAATACTAAGGGTTGCACTTAACAGACATGGAGACTAATAAGGTATGCAGAAGGAGTAAAAGCAGTGCACAAAAAATTCAGGCCTTCGTCTTGGCGACGATCCAGCACAATGATGTTTCAACCAGATTTGAGAAAAAAAAAAAAAAATCAATAACATCTGTGGTATAATGGTTAATTAAAGAAGCTCTTCAGCAGAGCTCAAGATGAGAGGCTCGGCCTGAAATTCAGACAGCTGAAGCTTGATTATCAGGAAAGAATGCTTTTTTAGCTATGAGTGGATAGGCCAAAAGCTGCAATGTGTGGAAATGGGAAAAAAATTGCTTTTATTTTAACTTTCTTTAAGTAATCAATACGTGGTTTTCACCTGCATTAGGAGCTGTCTGTAGCAAAAGCCTGTTTCTATATATGTAGAGAAATATAAACCACTGTCTTTGGAATGTATAAATTTTAAAACAACAGTAAAGATAAGCATGTTGGCTGCCTACCCTTAATTCACAAATTCTACACCTGCCAGCCCCTCTGACTGCGCTTTACATACAACACCCATCCCATGGCAGATCCCTCAAGGTATGTTCTCCTCTTATTTAGTTTAAATTTTAAGATCTCAGCCTTTCAAGATTGAGCCTGAAACAACTGAATCAAAGATTGAATATGAAAGCATAATACCTCCAGTAACCATACAATTCTACTGTCAGCCTCTACATCTTTTTATCCTGTTCTTTACGCTCTTTTATTTATCACCACTATCTATAATGTATATGCACAAATTTACAGGCAGAATGGACTATTCTAATCCCTTGCATGACGCAGGACAGAAGTCTGCAGCTGGTAATTCCTCTGTGTGTTTTTATATCCCAGGGATGGGCAGAAAGATACATAGTAAAAAAATAATAATAACAAATGGATCCTGATTTAGAGATTTTGTATGACAGAAAGTCTACTCCATCTCTAGGCAAGTTGTTCTGAAAGTTAATTAGCATCACCATAAAACTGCCTTATTTTCAGGCTGAATTTTTCTGCCTACTTGTGTCTTGTTCTGCAAAGTACAAGAGCCCTGGGCTATCAGAAATCATCTATCTCTATGTAGGAGTTACAAACCATAAACTGAATAAACTGAAAGAGATGGTACTTCTGTACTTTCTGTAGAAAGTAGAAGTTCTGTAGACACACTTTCTTACTGCAGACAGATTTCTCAGACTTCTTGTAACTCTTTTCTGAACCTATTTCACCATGTATGGATCCTTTTCAAGGTCACAGAGATGAACACATCTCTTCTTCCAGTAGCAATCTCATTAATATTTAGTATTAGGGATCTGGCTTCTATTTTATTTTATTTTTTTCCCATTGATCCATCCAAAAACTTCTCAAGCCCCACACCAACAGCTCAATCGTTTTTAGCCCCATTTATTCCAACCCTTTTTTCTGAAGCTACTTTCCAAAATGTTTGCTCCATCCTCAAAAATAAGATCAATATATTTCTTCCAGAAAATGAAAATACTTTCTATTTGTCTGTGGTATAACATATCTTTTTAGAAAGAGCACATCTCTACAGATCTAAGCATTCTTTCATTCTGCAATGCTAAGTTAAAAGTCTCCCAAATATTACAACTGCCAGGAAATGCATTTTCCATTTTCCAAGAGATTCCATAATGAAATTCAAACAGATGGCGATTTTTATTTATTTATTTTTAAATTAGCCATCAAATCATGTTTCAGCCACAGCAATGACTTTCACTAGGTAAAAATGATTTATTTAAATGATCTGAACATTCAATTTTTTATTTTAAAATTAATACTGCTTCAGTTTACATCTTGCTTCTTAAAAAGCACATAGAAATTCAGTATGAAAAACATGTTCCAAAATGTTAGAACAAGTTGTGTCAACACTATCCCAGTGTTTTCTTTCTTTTTCCTAAATGCAGTCTCTTGAAAACATTAGTTTTTGCACACTTTGGGGAAAAAACACTGCTCATTGAAAAAGACTATAATAAATTAGTTTAACTCACATGAAATCAATGAGTTTAATGAAAATCTAAACAGGCAAGTCTTTCTCTTTAAATGTAACCTACATAGTAGCAGTAGAATTAAAAGCTGAAGTTTTGTGAGCTCAGAGTTTTCAGAGCAGGGCTTCCAAAAGCAATCAGGGTTGATTTACTTACGTTTCCATTTAAATCAATGTTAGCTTTACGGCTGTCTTCAAAGGCAGCAGACTTAAGTCAAGTGAGAGTGCAAAGTAAAATTTCCCCCCCCCCAACTTTTTGTCAAAATTCTTCAGATTGCTCCAGAGTTCAAGTGGAATTTTCCTAAGCATGTACCCAGTGCAAAGATCTTTTATGTCATCAGCGCTGAAGAAATAAAAACATCGGCAAGTACATATGTAGAAATATAACTGCATTCACAGTCACAACCAAAGGAGATAGATATCATTAAGAAATATCTGCACCTGATGTACTCCACATCAGAATGTCTACCATGCCAAACTTATCTTAACATGCATTTTTTTTCCTCTGAATTAAATTGCTCAGTTTTAGTGTGTGCGTGTGTGTGACATTCAAGAAACAAATAACTGTTTTTTCTACTGAGGCAAGAAAACTTCCCCACCCCTCAGATCTGCATTGCAAAGCATTGTGTTGGCTGTTCTCTGCCATAGTTATAAGCTCCTGCAGACACTGGACCATGTCCAGCTGTCCTGTCTTACACAAGGTGAGAAGAGAACTGGTGATGCCTCAATGCTTTCCCACAACACCTATAAGAGCCAAACACTCCATTAATAAGATATTTCTGCCTGTAAACCTCCTCACATGAACTGACAGTTCTTCACACTACAGTAGCCTCCAGCGAGATCCCCTCCAAGGGCACTCTGAATAGCCAGAGTCTGCCAAGCAAAGGCACACTGAAATGGTGTCACTTCTAAACCTACCTTTAATAATGATCTGGCATTGCTTTCATCAGACTATCAGACCCTTCCTCCCATATTCTCATTTAGGTAATCAAGTAGTTCATTATTGTTTGGCAAGTGTCATGCATACTCATTGTTCAAGGGAGAATTCTTCCCAAAGCAGACAAGTGCCTTCAGCCCTATGAGTAGTGGCTGTAAGGGCTGCAGGAGCAAGCAATGGGCTTAGCACTGGGCTGAGGATCTGGGGCAGTCACAGGCTGTTCAAGCCAATAATGCTCTCAGGATCACCTGGAGGGCTAGGAGCCAGAACACCCAGCTGAGAAGCTGGGGTGGTATGAGGATTTTATGTCATCCACACAGAATGACCTGTGTCAAGAGATTACCTTGAATGTCCTTGACCTTAGATTCTCTAACAGGGCCTCAACACCAGTCCAACTTTCTTCTTTCTCTCACAGGGTGTCAGTGGACACAGACATGGCTTTGCTTTTCAGAGTACCCAGGCAGCCCCATCCATTTGGCATGTTACTAGGAACTTCCATGAAACTTTGAGTCCTGTGAACCTCTTTCCTATCATTTCTTCCATCCCACATCTATGTCTATCCTAAAACTTAATCATAAGTAAAGTTTGCACATCTTTGCTCTTACTTTTCTCCTTTTCCCTAAACCTTGTTCCCTCAGAAGCTGCAGATTTCTGAAATCCATTGGACATGTAGTTGCTGTGGGTAGGATGTGCAGAACCTTGGACAGGCAACTAACGCCTACCTTAGTGGGTTTGCCCTGTTGGTTTAATCACAGGACTGATGTGATTTGGATCTGGGCACAGCACAATGTTAAACATATGCATACATCTCATAGCATGCTTGAAAGGCCAGATTGAGCAACCAGCCTATAACCATGCTTCAAAATCTGCTATTGTGCAATGTTCAGGAAAGCACAGGGAACTTGAACTGCAGATAACCCTGACTCCTGTAATTCTTCTGGGCAACTGAGATCCAATAGTAGTTAAGAGAATGCTCTTGATCCCACAAAACTTAAAAAGACCAATGGTCTTCTTTATGTATGTCTGCAATGACATTTGTGGGATTGATACTGAGATCATGAAAGTTACTTAAGTGCTGGCTTTAATGTATCCATTCTTAAGTGTTTGTGTGGTTTGTTTAATTCCTGGCTATCCTATAAGTTGGTATATAATGTGCAGCAGCAATCATTGAAACATATGGAAAACATGCACCCTAGGAAACAAGGAGACCACCATAGTATTTCACACAGGGTAGCCCACAAAAGAGGCTTCAAAGGTATCTTTAAGTTGCTGCAGGATTGATGGGGTGATGTAGAAACGTGAAGTTCTATATTTAACAATTAACCTCTCTGAGACCAAAGAGTCAATCAAAATGTGCATTGCAGTGGTTGCCCCTGGCCAGCAGACAGAGTAGGTTCTCCTCTACTTGTCTCGATCTGAGCAAATATAGGTTTATGTTTTCACTTGAATCTTAAAGGCAAAATAGAGGCCATGATAGATGTTTACATCAAAAGATGGCATGGGATGATCATGATATTCCGTTGTGTTACTAATTTTGATGTTTTTCTTCTATATATTCAGGGCAAGTGTGCCAAGGTAACATTTCTGAGTTGAGTTAATGACAGAGGCAGATTTCAGAACTTCATTTTGCAGTTCAGCCTCTGAACCCTGACCAGTAAAGCAAAATTCAGAGCTAGATCCTCCCACAATGCTTCAAATGTAGATACGCACACTTCTAAAAAGTCTGAAGCAACACAGCAGCTGGCAAAATCAAGAATTAATACCCAAACTGCATTCCAAAGGAGCTCTTGCTCAACAGCCTCTCCTGAAGAACTAAGAGCCACATGCCTCGCTGATAAAAGATACCTCATTGCAGTCTGTTGTTTCTGTACCTCTGCTTCTCTGCTTTTAATTCTGCAAGTTTTCATTCTTCAGTGCTTTGTAGACCATAGTATGAACCAAAAAAAAAAAAAAAAAAAAAAAAAAAAAGCATGCAAAATATTAAATAGGGTCATGGCTTTAGAAAGATGATAGAATTAAGTAGGCTCTGCGTGGTTCAGAAAAAAACAGTGAGGTAACAAATATCTTTATACAAATGAATTCAAAGAGCAGTTTCAATGTAGGGAATGAGCTGCTTTTAATTTTTCCTGAACTGATTCATCTGTGCCCTGATTCATACACCCAGACTGATGATGTCACCCCCACTGCAGAAGAAACATGGAGCAAGAGGCAGACCTCTGTTATATTTGCAGAAATCTGGAGCAAGTCCACTGACTTCTGGCAGTTACTCTGGGTTTACGATGAAATAAATGAGAACAGAATCTAACCCATGAAACCATAAACTCAGCTGTTATCAGGCTGAGTCTTAGAATTCACTATTAATATCTGCACTGAGAGCTATTCTGATTACAATTACAAAATAATATTTTATATCCACTTTTACTATCTTATTCAAATACAGGAAATGAGTCAATCTTCAGAAAACAGAAAGACCAGTCAAAAGAATTGGGGAGCTGTATAATTCAGTATCCAACTTTGAAGTGAAGAGAAAGAAAACTGATTCCTGCAAATAGTCTGCAAGTGGGACTGTTAACATATTGCTAAAGGTCATATGGAGAGACTCAGTGCAACGTTTCAGCCCTTCTTGTAACAGCACATGCAGTCATGTGGATGCACCACTTAAGTGAATGCAGAATGAGTACAAACACTGCTGAACACAAAAACAACCACCAAGACCTTCCCACAACTAACAATAACTCAAACAAAACAAAACAAAACAAAAACAAAAACAAAACAAACAAAAAAACAAGGCCAGTACCTGCAATTCACATCACTGAAGCATTTCTATATGATGCCAGATATTATACACACTTTTAAAATTGGGATCTTCAGGTAAATGTTTGGTACAATTCCTGCTTAAAGACACACTTTCTGTAAAATACAATTAGACCACACTCACTTACTTTTCACTGTAAACAAAGTGTTAAAAATAGAAACCAAACCACTTGGACCCTGGTTTGAGGGCTCAAGCTGTCTCTGCTCTCGGAGCTCAGACTCTGTTTTCCTTTCATGGAGACAAACGTGTCTCAAAGAAGAGCCAGCAGATACTTCTACTTTCATCCCCTGATTTTCATTCAGAAACACATGCCTTCTAATGGTTCTTAAAAATCCACTTAATATTTACACGAGCTAACTCTCACTGGTGTGGCCTTCACTGTAGTACTGAAGCCACAGAATTAGAAACGGGCTTGAGTGCAGGTTGTACAACTCTGCCTAGGAATTTGTATATGAACTTGGGTGCCAGTTTGCTACATCCTGGTCATGACATTCAAGGAACAGTTTTAACCTACCTGAGATACTCTTCTAATCCAAGGGAACAGCATGGTGCTGCAACAGGGAAGGGTCACAATGGATGTTAGGAAAAGGTTTTTCACTGAGAGGTTGGTCGGGCACTGGGACAGGCTCCCCAGGGCAGTCATCACAGCACAGAGCCTGCTGGAGTTCAAGAAGCATTTGAACAATGCTCTCAGGCATAGGGTATGATTTTGGGGTGTTTCTGTGTAGACCCAGGAGTTGGACTCGGTGATCCTTGCCGGTCCCTTCCAACTCAGGGTATTCTAGAGACTGTAATCACACCAGGACAGCCACAGCTGTAGGAAAAGGGGATAACAGAGCCAGGGAAGTCTAAGAAATCATCAAGAAATAACCTTGAGCTCCTAGACAAGGATCCAGGAGTTGTGAGAAGGAGCTCTTGCTTTGAGTCTGCATTTGGAAATTGCCACTGCAGGGAAAAGAGCGGGATGGCGTAACAGATAAGTTGCCATTTTGTTTACCTTCAAATACTGTCCTGGAGATTGCCTTTTAGACATTTTAAGTTAAATGTTTTCCATAATGGATAAGAACGTTATTTATGTCATATATTTCCACATATTTTAAGGTACCTTCATAGAATAATAGGACACATTTCAGAGAAGTCTTTTGAAGAAGAAAAAATGTGAATTACATACTTGGCTGATTTTTCCTAAACAGCAACGGTGCTGCTACTGCAATATGGGTGCCTATGTCATTTCTCCCATGGCTCCTGTACGCATTTTACATTTGACAAGAAGAAGACATAAAAATAACTGACAAATCAAATTGGCAGAAATGATCAGCATTGTGCATTGAGCCCCCCGGTGGGTAACATAAAAGCATTTAGTATGTTAATTTTTTTAAGTGACATGAAACTCCACTTCAGTTATTGAAGCCTGTTTCATTTCAATGAACCCAGGTTACCAAGGTCATGCTAACTACAGGGCTACTGGAGTCTAAAGTCATTTTATGGTGAATGAGACATCTTTTTTTTTTTTTTTTTTTTTTTTCTCTTTATTTTTTCTTTGCATGTTCTTGCTGAAACTGTTTTGGGCATTTTTAACCTCATAGACAGTAAAAGCAGGCTATGCCTTCCTGCTTTAGGGACAGAGAGAATGCCCAGCAATTACCTGACTCAGGAGCACATGGGCAGGAAGATGCAGATGGCTTTGTGTGGAAACTAGGCAGGAGCTGAGGACTATCAGCACATCTCAGCAAGTGCATTACCCCAGTCTTTGGAAGACTGAAGGTTAGTCTACATGGAGGAACTCAGGAAAGTTAACTTGAATTGACTAATTCAAGCAGTTGAATTAACTGAACAGTAATTGAGCAGTTATAGTAAATGCATTAAACTACATGAAACTCCTCTCTGCTTTTATGTTTCAGTCTTAAAGAAGCATTTTCTTTTTTTTTTTTTTAATTTAAATTTGATTGTCTAATTGATTCTTCCTAAAAACCTCCCCTGCCTTATTCACTTCAGCCCTTAGTCTCCTTTGTTTATTAATGCATTTGTTCTTGTGTAACCACATCAAGGCAAAGGCACAAAAAATCCTTCTAGAATATAGGAGTATAAGTACTTTGAACTGTGTATGTTTGACTAAACTAATTGTTAGTTTGTAATATAATTTAATTTAATTTATCAATAATTGATAAACTATTGAATAAAAACTCTTTGTGTTGCAGATGAATTAAGAAAAATACCCACATAGGTTTGCCCCAACCACACACTGTTTTGGAAGTGACAGTGCTATCTGGTCCTGGGGGAGGGGGTTACATTCACACAGCAGCTCATCCCTCCGCATGTGCGAGTGATCTTCAGTGCAGCATGTGTTCACCCATGCAGCTGGAGGGGTTCAGCTTGTTTGCAGCAAACAACGTGATGTGTTGTGCACATGTGCTCGCAGGACTGCTCAGCTCCCTGAGTTTCCTGCCCTTCATCTGTTTATGCCTCAGCCTTATTGTCAAAGACTTTTTGTTTGTTTGCTTCTTTTGTTTCTTACTGGGGTCAGTAGAAAGGTGAAAGAATTGGATCTCTGCTTTAATAAAATTCTCAAGTCTTTGTTTAAGCACGTCCAATATACTTGTTTCTTCCCTTTGAACATGAATGATATCTCTTCCAATGTTAATTAACATTTCACAAGTGGATAAGCTAAATAGCCATTTAGAACTATGGAAATGTAATTGCTCCACCATCTGGTCAGCTGTAATATTTTATAATGACTATATGAAGAAACAAATTTATTTATTTATTTATTTATTTATTTATTTATTTACTGCCGGTGTAAACCACCATGATGTTTCCTGAGTGCCATTGTGTAGATCTGGATTCTGCCCCAATGTCATCCTTGAACTTGAAGACCAGCTTCTTGGGCATCATGGTTGATGGCCAGGTAAACTATCATTTTTATTTCTTCTGATTTATTCTGAAGTTAGCACTTACAGATGCTTTGGTTTAGCTTTGACCATTGTTAAGCTAGCATGAACGCTGAACCTGGAGCTATAATGTGCTTTAATTCCTTCTTATGCAATTGTGATTACTGCACAGTACACAGAGTTGAAGTAAAGGAGATATCATTCCAAGACCAATGTGATATCCTTTGTATATACACTGCCACTTCAAAGAGAAGGAAAAAAAGTCATTACCATAACAATGTGCAGTTCATGTATCACAACTATAATAGAACCCTAGTACCTTGCTGGCTACTGAGACTTGGAAATTTAAATGTAATAACACAGTTTTGCTGCAAATGTCAGGTGGCAGAGGCCATTTCTTAGGTGCTATTGTAGAAAGGATCTCACTGCATTGCAAATGTATTTATTCTTTTTGAAAGGAAGGACAATGATGTGAAAAACAGGAAAATGATCCCCATAAATTGATTTTTTTCTTTTAAGTTGTGGATTGGAAAATATGTAAATCTTTTTATAAGAATGTAAAAGCTTAGATACACCTTTGGCAGATTTAAAACTTTGATGAGGTAGCAAATAAAGACAAACTGTGAAGAAAGAGCATATACTGAAACCCCTATGGACAAAAGTCCTGTGAAAATCAGTAGGAATTTTACCACTGTCTTGAAAGGAATCCATACTTCATCCATTACTGGAAAGACCTTAGGAGTCTTCATCAATGAGAACCCAGCTTGTTATAGGGAAGCATACTAAGGGACAAAGAATGGACAGCTCAGCCCTACAAATTGGAATTAAGACTGAAGAAATAATAGTAACTGTTTCTTTGCAGTCAGAGTAGGCAATATCAGTACAATCTGTTCATGATGTTTTCTTGGAAGTGTTCCTCCCATATTTGCCTTCTGTTCCTTTCAGTTCTGCTGGGGGATGGTGCAGGGATATGGATGTGTGATGAAGCAGGGTAGGGGCACTGCTGTAAAGCTGGTGCTGATGCAGCTTTGGCTGAAGCTCCAGCTGGGGAGGACAGCAGGGACTCAGATCCTTGCTCTACCTTTGAGCATCATCATTTTCATTTGGTTGAAACTAGCCAGTGGGCTCAGAAGTTGTGAGACAGAAACATGAGGGATGGAGGAGAGAATGGATCATTGGAAAATATTGAAAACGATGAATTAAAGTCCTTACATTATTTTATTCTTACTTTATCCATAGCAGCTTTTCACAGTAATCAAGGAACTGAAATACTGCCAACAATAAATTACTTATAGGCCATGGGATAGTTGTCAGGCAACCCTGAACAAGGCAAAGAAAAGGCAGATACTGTGCATAATTACCTGCAGTAACTAGAAAGCCCACACAACCCCAGTACCCACAGAGAACTCAAATCTGTGAGCAACCTACCAGTGAGACATGGATGTGAAATGCACAAATTGCCAAAGAATTTCCTCACATGAAGAGACAAGATATTGTGCATTGTGATGATTTGTTTAGAAATCTTCTTCCCTTACTGACAAATCCTTACATCTTACATGGTGAGAAGTAACTCAGAAAAAATACCCAGCTTGGAGGTTGGATCTATGAACTTACCTGCCAACAACTTTCTTTCAATGTTTGCAGAGTCGTACAGAGAGGATTTTGCCTAGTGAATACAGGACTCATTTTCTTGCCTATATGAGGAAAGAATTACAAACTTCAGTTATTTTTTTTTTTTTTTTTTTTTTTTTTTTTTTTTTTTTTTGTCTGCACTGACAAAAATACCATTTTTTTTTTAAAGGGCTATGAAACTCAAGCCTCCCATGAAACACAACCCTGAGCAAGCAACTGGAAGCGATGCAAAACAGGCCCATGGTTATCTAGGCTCCTAATGTCTGCGGCTATGTTAGCATTTGGGTTTGGAAGAGCACTGAGGTTTCGCAACAAATCCCCCGGACATCTCTACTTACGGTGTGTTGGTTCAGACCCCAGGATGGTCTTGGTGTGCACTAACTGGATTCCCTCCCTTATCACATTTACGGCTACTCAGAGCCACCTGACGCCAGCGGAGCTTGGATCCGGCTGCCCCTTTTTCAGACTTACCGTCAGGATCTTTTTTCTTTCTGGAGCAGTGCGGTCCTATAGCACAGCTGGGATCAGTTCCAAGGCTGTGCACTAGAGGGCAATTACACTCATCCATGCGCGCTGGCTCATTATAATAATATCCTTGCAGTAGTGCAGAATACATCGATGCAGATTTCCTCAATTACCTGCAGGATTCTGATGACTACAAATCATTCACTGCAGGCTAGCAAATGGCACTTTTTTGCTGTCTCCATTGTATAAGATAGCTTTGCATTTTGAAAATTACCTGAATATCTTATTTTTATCCACCTAGGAGATGAGTCTCCTTAAATAATCCTATTTTCCACTGATATCCATTTAGATATTATTTCTTTACTCATATTTTTTAACTTCAATTTAAGAATGCAGCACCAGTGATTATATGTCTCTATAGTCAGCCATTGGAAAACAATTCAGAGTTCAAATTGCTGTTTTGTTACATTGGATTTTATTTAAGGTTGTGTTCATTTTGGAGGGAAATATTCTCAGTTTTGCACAAAGTTAAAATACATGTCCTGTAAAAGTCTGATTTAAAACTCTCGAGCTCAGTGCATTTACTTGCTTAGTTCAATAAAAACAAGGTAAACCACTTTTCTTATTCCAAGATATCAATTAACTTTTATTCTCTAGAAAAACAAGTTTTGTCTTTTTGTATAAGACAGTGACTTTCTACCACTTAGAAGTTTGTGTCACCTGGTTTCCAGTGACATTGTGTCTCACTCTTCCCTAGGACTTGTTAGCTCTTGTAGCTTGTGGGCAGGTGTGATGGGAGTATCTTTAATTGTCACCAGGAGAAACTTATGTGAAGAATCTTATGTGGAGAGAGAAGCAAAAGCGGATGACACAAATCTTGGTGAGACCTTTGCAAAAAACTGAGAACAATTTTTCACATGAATTACTGGAGATCTGGAAGGTAAATGAAAACTTCTGGAGGTGAATGATGAGACAATTGTTAATGACAGAAAAAGGACAGTAATGCAATTTCCAATATTTGGCCAAGCAGAAGTCACATGAACTTTCGATAGACTAGAAGGATCTTGGATGAAATAAGATAGTAGGAAGAAATTTGGGGCCAGTTATTATTTAAATAAGACATAGCAATAGCAGTTTCTAAAACAATCAAGATCTGTTCCAGAATCTATCTCTAAAAAAAAAAAAAAAAAAAAAAAAAAAGGAAGACTTAAATCTGCAGGTCAGGGTCACCACATTCAATGAACCTATAGAGCATTTATAGGCTGCTTATTTTCAAGTCTAGTTGTTCATTCATCTTTAGCATTCTTTATCTTGTGCATTTAGTGACATGAACCACTTTTCTGCTAGCCCTTGATAACAGAGACCTCTCAGTTGTTTACAAGAACTAGTTCCTTAAGTAAGAACAGCTTAGGTTTTACATCAGCCAGACTGTCTAGATCAGGCTGTAAGAAGTATAAAACTTTATTTATGGGTATATTTAGTTAGTAGATAGATGCTTAATGGAAAGAAAAGTGAAGAAAACTGGACATGGAATAGAAGATGGGTGAGCAGGCCAGGAAAAGTAGAAGATGCAAGAGGGGAAGAAAAAAAAAAATAAATAAAATAAAATAAAATAAAATAAAATAAATGAAAATTTAATGAGGGACTCAAACAGTTGTCAACAGATGGAAGGGGACTCTTTGAATATCCCAAGGTCTGATACCTCTGCAAATACTTCTGCCAGCTGCAGTTTGGTGAGTTGTCTTTGCTGTTTGTTCATGGAAATGGAGTGGGGCAGGGACAACGCAAAAGAAAAAAAAAAAAATGTCTCTAGGTAACTATACTGTCAGTAGGAGATGGATATGGAGGGGGCAGAGCAGGGAGAAGAAAGGTGTTTGCAGCACTCTGTGTAGGTCTGAGTGCAGACCATTCCCTTGCTGAAAGTGCACTAGATCATAAAAATAGCCCCAAGCACCCCATGGCGAAGAGTAGTACTTTAGATCATTTCTGAAGTTTACTGGAATAATACTAATTATGGATGGGAAATTCAAACATCAGAAGTCCAAAACAATGCAACTCAGATCAGAATATGGCTACTATGTGGAAAGGAGAAAAATAAAAAGCTGTAAGGACATATTCAACTGAAAAAAAAACACACCATACTGTGTAAATATTTCAACTTGGTTCCACTAATCTACTAAACAATCTTATATTTCTGACTTAAATACAAGTTTCTTCTTGCATTCAGATTTTTCAACTATTACCATGATTTTTAAATACCAGGAGAAAATAAGTAAAAAAGAAATGAGGTGATTGAATCCCACAAGCAACCAGAGCAATTTAAATGTTATACTATGCCAAGAACTATGGTCCTTTCTTCTAAAAAAAAAAAAAAAAAAAAAAAAAAAAAGATAGCAATCATTTACAAGGGGAAAACAGTGGTATAGTTTTAATAGAAACAATATTATATGTGAAAACATGGCCACACAACATTGCCATTAATTGGAACAGAATGCCATATGTGGTTTTGTTTTTATATTCATTAAGGCCTTTCTTTAACCTAGCACATATATATACTGCAAATAATAACATATACAAATTGGCACTAATTTATTCCTCTGTCTCTTGTATTCATTACACTATTTTTTCCTCATTGATATCAAAACCTACAGTGAAACCTATCAGTGAAAGAATTTTTGTGCAGATACTTTAGTTAAACATTCTTATTAGTAATACTCTAACTTGTTACTAATACTTCTGATAAACATAAAGAAAGATTATTTTTTACAGACTTTTTTACTTTTATACATTTACACAGGGAGAACTTAGTTCTCAGTAAAATCAGACAAGATCAAGTACCATGTTTCGAACATCTTGCATTTACAACATATTGAAGAGAAAGTAAATATTTCCACTACATTGAAGTAATGGGAAGACCAGGTCAGGGTTTTACCCAAAATTTTTTTCCAAAGAAGGTGAAAACTTGCAGTAAAAATGTTCCCTGCTTTCAACCATAAAGACAGAAGTATCAAAGAAAAGAGGATAAGGTTAAAAATAATATCTGTACGGCCCACAAACCAAATTATTATTTTACTTTAGGTTTCAGTAAGGATAACAAAGTGGAAGCTGGGAACAAAAGCAGCTTGGCTAATGGGAAAAGTATATAGAAATGGTTAGAATAGATTTTTCCAGCTTAGGTGTAAGAAGAATTCAAAGAACTCAGTGTGCTCCAGGAAGGTACACTAGATAACCTTCATCCCAGACTACTGAAAGGACTGACACATGAAATTGTGAGCCCTATAGAAAGGAGTAAAAATAAAAATCTATCATCTCAGGCTGGTATTATCTGACTGAAAAGAGCAAACATAGCATCTGTATTTAAAACAGCAAAAATGCCCTGGGCTAGTACAGACCAGCAGTATCCTGACCTCAGTAGGGTATAAAGCTTCCTGGCACAATTTAAAGGAAGAAAATGCCATATTTCAAAACATATAAATGATACACAGAATTTCTGTGCTATGGAGCATCCCCTTAGGTTGTGTACATGTGTGAGCAATAAAAGGACTTGTTTATTTGAAATAAGCAGCCAGCTCAGATCCAGGAGACTTTTGGAGTAAATATCCTCTTTAGGTCCTTCAGGGGATGCTCTTTCCCCATTCCTTATTCCTGTGTCTCCCTCTGACGCTGTCTTGCAGTATTGATGTCTACTACCCTGGCCCTTATTCTGCTGTCTCCTGTCCTGTCCTGTCCTTTCCTATATTGTCCACTCTTCTCCTCTCCTCACATCCATTTGATGCTGTATTTTCACATATATAACCCATGTTACTTGATGGGTTTGCGTTACCTGGGCACCTGCCTTTTGAGTACAATAATTTTAAAGGTTGATGGTTGATGGATGTATATTAATATGGGTTCTACCCATGGGAAATAAATAAATAAATAAATAAATAAATAAAATAAAAATAAATAAATATATGAAGGTTAAATAGACTTGAAAGTGCAACACTGGGTTTTCTTTATCAAAAATAGGCTATGCTTTTTTATTAAGAGTTTTCATCTGTATAAACTAGAAGTGGTATATCTAAAGTTTTACAAAAAACTTTGATGTGGCAGAGATGCTGTAACAAATGCCAAATGCCTTGGGGTCTTCTCCAGTCTGCCCATCTCCTGAAAAGGCATGCTTACAATTATCTTGCAGAGTTAAATTTCTGGAGACAGCCATATTTTAAAGAAAATGTCCTGCCACGAAGGTATATCACTCTGTTCAATGTATGTCACAAGGCACTCACAGGAAGGTGACGGGTTTGCTGCCTCACTTCTAGCAGAAAAAAGCACCCTATCCTATGACATATCTTCTTTCTGTGTCTCCCTTCATGAATGCTTCAGGGTATTTGGGAGGAGAGCCAGAAGTAAAGCAAGGAAGAACATGGTCTTCTGTGAAGGGGGGGGGAGGGGGAGGGGCAGGGGGGGAAGAGGGGAAACAAGGTCTTTTAATGTTTAACATTAGGACAAACAGGAGAAGGCCACGGATGGTAGTGACAGGTCTGGTATAAGAGTATAAGAGGAGAGGAGACAGATCCAAAGGCTATAGCATGTTAGTGTGCAAACCATGGTAAAAGTCCCAGCCTTGTTCTAGATTAATCTATCCCTACTCTGTATCCCTACTCTCCAGCATAGCTATGGCTTTCCCTAGCTGGTCTTCAACATAGCCCCTATTCACTTAACCTCCAGTTTCCATACTTTCTGTCTTATTTTGATGGTTTCTGGTAAGCTTTACCATTATCACTCAACCTATTCCATCTAATCTCTCCAGTACCTCATCTAATTTAATGTAAATGGTACCCAGTAAACAACCTAAGCTCACCTTCTAATTTGCCTTTGTCTCTCTTCATAGCTCCAGTACCCCAAACTTGCAGGTGAGTGTTGTGGAGGTTGGCACTTTTATGTTGGGAGAGTTCATTTCTGGTTTGGGAACATTGCTTCCAAATAGCCTGAGCTCAACTAAGCATTTGGCATTTTTGGTAGGATGGTGGGTTTTAGATTTCTGAACAGAGGTAGTGGCCAGCATCAGTACCTGAGTGAAATGCAGACATGTCAGAGGGCAAGAGGGAAGGAGTTTTGTATGTGTGGAAATAAATAAATAAATAAATAAATAAAAGCATATGGGGTTAAAGACCTTTATGCATCCATGTCTATCTGACTGTTGAACTTAGATGTGAAAATGTTGCTAAGAATCTGATGGGCAAATGAGAGAGCAGAATTTAGTGGGAGAGTGGCAGACCAGATGTAAGCAGCCTAAAATTTCTTATAGTGCCAACATAAAGGGATGAGCACTGCATATGAGGTACTGATTGGTTTTGCTGTAGTTTGGCTATCCTTGGTTTGTTGAGTTGTTGTGCATGCCCCATCCATGGCACCCACCCATCTCCCCATCCTATGTATTGGAGACTCAGTGATAAGTGCTGATGGCTGTGCCAGGCAAGGATTTACACCTGCTATGAACAACCCCAGCTTTCTCTTTGCAATGGCCAAAGGCTCCTTTACACAACCAGTCAAGTTCAAAGTGCTTCAAGCAAGCACAAGGGTTTGCCCAAGCATTTTTTTCAGATAGTGGATTAATTGGGCATTTAAGCAATTAATTCCACATGATAATTAAGCTGGCCACAGGATATACTTAGGAGCCAGCAAGGGCATGTAAGAAGGCAGGAGTGGACACAGAGGCAATTCTGGATTAGCCATGGAGCAGTATGGAAAGGACTGGCAGTGCAACTATCACATGCCATTGTTAGGTAAACACAAAGAAATGGCCAGGGATTTGTGCCCACTGCTGTTTCTAAATTGCTGAAACTCCTCCTGGCTATCCCCAGACACCTCACAGTTTTTAAACAGCAGTTTCCCTCCTCTATTCCCCTCCCTAAAATATATAAATTAGTCTCAACAGTAGAAATCACAGATGCATTTTCCTGCAATAACAGCGGAAATTCCCTTCCCCCTTTCCTCTAAAGAAAATACCAGAACTTCTAACATACAATTGGGAGCTTATAATAGGAGGCTATTAGCACAAAGCTAAATTTGGGGTATTTCAGAGAAGTACAGTGTTATGTCTGTTGCTTGATTTGCGGCACAGGTACAGTTGCAGTTCAAGTTTGCCTTGGGCTGGAGAAAAGGTCTGTACAAAAGGCTGTGATATATTTTACAGTGGATACGAATACACACAAGTGGTTGGTTTAAAAACAAACCGTCACTTCTAATCAATGTTTGACACATGTCCAGCTTTCTGGAATTAAAGAGAAAGGTGAGGTCAGTTATTCGCTGCACAATCTGGCCATATTTATTTGCATCCGTGTGTTTGAAAATCCAAGTTTACATTTTTAAAGCTAAATAAAGTTGCCTTGTGACACTCATATTGTATCTATTACATATTTCACTTCAAAACCTCATCTCTCCTAAAGCCTCTTCAGTGTGCTTGAAGTAGCAGAGCAAAAGAAAAGGAATTTTCAATTTAACGAGAGCACTGACATTCTGTTACACTATTCGATCTCGTCTATTTACCTGCTCTTAAAAAACACAAGACACTAAACAAAAATGCTGAATGCATCCAGTCTGCAGTGCCATAGGTGTCTGAATGCATCCGTAGCTTCCCTCTCACTCATCAGTGTAATTGTTGTCATGTTATTCCATTTTTTGATTAGTCTGGGCCGCCGAGCTCCAAGCTTTTTCTGGCCAAACGTTCTTCTGCTGGTTGTCATGGTGACTGCATTGTTAGCGGGGAGAAAGGCTCTGTTGTCTGCCATTGTTCTGTTGTGCTTTAGGTAATGCACGAGGCATCACAAGTGAAGTGGATGGACCTTTTTTGCTCAGCAGCATTGCCGAGTATTGAAAATCTCCCATAAAAAAGGAGCAAATAGGCCCTGACCAAAGAAATAACCAAGTTCCTTTTTAAAAGAAAGTGCGCGTTGTTGTAAAGAGGTAAAACAGTGCTAACGATTAACTGAATAATCTAAGAAAATGCTATAGAAATTATATTTATTACAAGAACAATCACCGGGATTTGAATGTTACTATACAAAACTAACCATTTTGCAATTTAGCTTGAATATAAATTTTAATGACATAGTTTTAGCATCACTTATTTCTCTCCATTTTACAGTGTCATTTTAACCTGATTCTATTCATCTTAAAACACTACACTTTAAGAGCTGAATGTAATAACTTGTTGTCAGAAATTTCATCCACAAATGCCTCCCTTTTTGAGCAAGCTACCACAATTAGTTTATTACTTTGTGTATCACTGTCAGATTGGGCTCTTTTCTCCCCCCACCCGCAACCCCCCGAGCGGCGTGTAGGGCAGGTGTGTAGAAAAAAAAGAGTATTTGCTCCACTATTAACCTGAAAATAAAATAAAATAAAACATCAGGCACTATTCACACTTTTGACTTTGATGTTCAGACAATTGCTTTAAGAGATACCTCAAACCGGAAGAATATTAGGGGGGAAACCCTGAGAAAGTTTGTCAAAGGTGCCTTTGCTTATTTAAATGGATCATGGGGCAAAATAATTGCTTTACATTGTGATTAATTAACACCCAACAGCAATTTACAGTTTCAAGATTGAAGATAAATCCTAGGTAAATCACAGCTGCCTATAAAAGTCACTAGTACATGGTTCAAGTACCTGTGATTTTCAGTCTATATTCACATTCACCTGCTAACACCATCAGGGGAAAGCAGCAGGGCACCAGCATTTCTCTCCTGTCATTCCAGGGGAAAAAACACCTTCCAGCAGAACCTGTCACTGGATGTCACCAAAGTTCCATGGATTTGCAGGCAAAACAGCACTAATTTATCAATAAAACTCAAGAGTCTTCAAGCGAGCAGGCAGAAATGCCTGTTATAGGTAGCCCAGCATACCTGTAAAACAGCTGGGGTACACCCACTGTCTGTTGAGCATCTGCTGGGGTTCACCCCAGTTACGATGCAGATCAGTGATGTGTCTTTGAATGGGCTGGTGTCCCACAGGCATGGAGTCAGGTGAGATTTCAGCTGCTGCCACAGGCCTTGCCTATTCTGAAAAACTGCACTAAGAGGCTGAAGTAGGGCTGTGATACCTGTTAACATATTTTTTCCTATTCACTTCTGTAAAATGAGAATGACATTTGACCTTTTCTTCTTCTTTTTTTTTTTTTTTCCTTTACAATTTTTTTCCCCCAGAATTCTTGGTCTGGATTTTTCCTGGAGCCCAGCAGGGCTGGGACTGTCCCATACTCCCTGTGTCACCTGCACTGGGGACTGCCGGTGGCACACACTGAGTGCCTGAAGGAAGCCTTTGCCTCTCAGGTTCGCAGCACCTCCACTTGTCAGACTGGGAGTCTAAAATGAAAAATGATCCACTAAAATAGGAGAAACTGATTTTCTTGCAGGGGAAACAATACGAGCACATAAACCACACAGTATCTCTTTAACTAATGCCAAAATTGTTTAGGTGAAAATGGAAAAAAAATGCCAAAAATATGAAACTTTTAAGTATCTATTATACACAACATAAAAGTGGTTTGTCCTTTGGGGGAGGGGAAAGAAGATTGTCCCATCATGGTGCCCATGCACTTTTAAAGCCTAAGAGTGGGATTTCAAAAATAATGAAGTGACTTGGGCACCTGCGGCACAATGACTTCACATGGGTATTACGTATCCCCCAAATCCTTGTTATTTCTAACATTTTTATCCTCAAAAATTACTTTTAAAAACTGAAGAAATGGGCAGTCTTCATACAAATTGTCACCAGATGCACATGCTGATATGATTCTCTACTTCGAGCCCCTCCCAGGCCCCTCTGGCCTTTCACAAGCTCGAGCAGCAGTGGCCACATCCAGGCCACTTTCTGCAGCAGGCGCAGGTCTGGCCGCAGCTGGACCCCTTCCTTCCTGCTCATCCCTGCCCTGGGCACAACCAGGTGCTCAGGCACCACTGAGGCTGGGGGGCAAGTCAGCATACAACATGCTTGTGGACATGCAAGCAGATTGTTTACTTGCACAGCAGAAGCAGGTCTGCACACAGTCTTATATCAGCTAATGCCAGCCTCATCTACAGCAGAGGTGTAATTGCTACTGAATTCCTAATTCACTTTTAATTCTATGAAATTGCTATATAGACCTGTTCATTTTACTCTTATAGAATTCAGGAGGGCTTTTCCATAAGAGATAGCTTCAGAAACATTAAAATAGGACAATTGCTGTTTTTTGGAAAGCTCTATTGCAAGTGTATTGCCTTCTCAGCTGGAAAGGATGATTACTGATGTCTGAAAAAGGTACTTACAGTTTAGTACACAGTAAACATGTATTCTGTTTTTCTTTTGCTCTGTTAAACAATATAACATATAGCAAAAAATCTACAGAAATAGCAATCAAAACAGACACACTTTAAGAAGAATCCCAATGCTTCTTAATTTGTACTTCATTCCTCCCATCAGCATTTCCACAGTTATTCATCACTGAATATTCATTCCTGCTTCTGACTCCGGGCTGAGAGTGGCAGCAGCCACCAGAGTCACGCAGGTATTGCCACCGAGGGGGTGACAAGACGTCCTCCATCCCCCAGCCCTTCCCTGGTTTGGGATTGCCGGGCTCCCCACCAGACCCCTTTCCCCTGCCTGATGCGCTGAGAGCTCCCCCTCCTGTTGCAGTCAACGTTAACCGCAGTCGGCAGATTAATATTATTACCTCATTTTAATTAATTCCTCTCCTCGACTCAAAAAAGCACATCTGGTGCTTTTCAGAGCCAGACAAAGCTTCTTTCCTCCCATCCTCTCCTGAACATCAATTAATAACTTGGCAACAAAGAGAAAATAAGAGTTTGTTCTGCATACCTAACAGTCAGAAGTGAGAGAGAGAGAGAAAAGGACTTGCTCTAGAAAGGGATCAAGGAAAATGACAACTGCTAAATCTTCCATGTTCCTGCACCTCAGCAGGGCTTATTAGGACAAGCCAGAGCAAGACAACTACTGTGTCTAGGCTGTTTTCAGGCCAAGGTTGTCTCACATCTGTTTAACTTGAAGTACAAAGAGAAGTGATGCTGAACTGTTTACAGCTGTCCGCGTAGGGGGCTCAGAAGGCAATTACAGCCCTTGCTACCAACGTTTCCTCCCACAAGCCCACACTTCAACATCCAAATGAGAGCAACTACACTTCTAGAATTTCAAAAAGCTCTCTCCTAATACAACCAGAAAAAAACGCAGCTTCTTGAGCCCCCAGTCTGACCTGCGAACATGGTAACCAGCAGGAACGAAGATGATGAGGATGAAGACCACTCAACAGTTCTCATGAGCAGGTGGAGCTCTCTCTGTTTGACTAGAGATGAAAATCAAGTTCAAAGGAGACTTCATTCACAATAAATAAATAAATAAATAAATAATAAAAAAATCACTAAGGACACAAATTTGTTTCAATCACTTGGAAATTAAAAAACATATTATTTTTCAGGCTTCTTGCAACCCTTAGGACTGCATAGCAAGACTCTGCTTTCATAGGCGCTGTGATAAGCAAAGAGTAATGATGCTGAAGACCACTAAGTCAAAAAGCAATGTGAGATAAGACTTGAAGAACTTGAGAACTAGTTTTTAGAAAGGGAATTGGTGCCACATTGTTTTGTTTTTGTCTACAGGCAGCTTGATGGCATCAGTTCTTCAGTTCTTATTGGAAAGACAGGCTTTGAAGTTACTGTCAAAATTGACTTTCTTCATTCAGACTTGACATTATTGCAAACTCCAAAATTCAGGTTTCTGTGTTGCTTGGGATTTTGATTTTCCCTTTGTCTCACCATTGGAACAGTTGTCTTCCTATCTCCATTTTATTTTATTTACCTTTTTTTTTTCCTTGTAACCATTTTATTTTTAAACTAAAATCACATAAGAGCGATACACACTCTGTTTTTTGTTTTGAGCTAAAATTCCAAACAAAAACTCTTCTTAGGAACTCAAACTTTTAATGCCCAAATACCTTGTGGTATTTCTGGATGGTGTTAGATGCATAAACAATTATATTTAAAAATTCAAAACAGACATTAAAATGGGATGGAAAAATGTGTTTATGCATATTTTATATCAAACAAACAAAGTTTACATCAGAAGGAAAAATTCCTCACGGAGGATAGATTTTAATAGACAGGATGTAAATTTCATTACAAGTAAACTAGATCCAGAAACATCAGGAAAAACAACAACAACAAAAACCAATAGCTAGCTGCTGATGAACACAGAATTAAAAATAAATAAATAAATAATAAGAAGAAGAAATTAATTAAGCTGTACCAAAACATGAGCTACAGCAAACTACAAGTATGTCCACTGTTAAAACTTGCTTGATAACTGTTATTCTATTTTTATTATAGACCTGCATGTCACAGAACAATATAGGGACCAGAGTGGTGTTAGCTAATCTGCCATAATCCTTTCAGCGCTTTGAAAGAACAACAAGCGGTTGATAAGCAGGGTCAGGCTAGGTCAGGATTTCGATGGGAGACATCTAAGGAATGCCTAGGTGTTTCAGGAAGGGGATGTGACTGATTTAGCAAGCCGGCCACATCAGCAAGCTTGCTCTCCACTCCACTTTAGTAATGAGCAAACGGAGCAGACCATGTGCTGCTGAAGGGGTAACCTTTTGGGGAAGATATAATAACAGAAATCCCAATTGAGGCATTATAATACCCTTTCAGCTGGCAGTAGCTTCAACTAACACCAGCTCAGATATGTGCATTTTGTTGGCTGTCTGATTGGACAATTTCCCACATCCAGTCCTAAAATTTGTAGTGTGTTTTCAGGTGCTGTTAGACCACAATATAAGCCATGTTGTCAACCTGTTATCTTAATTCACTTCACTTCTACACACTTTGGATGTGTGGAAAATACATTTCTGTAAAACACTTACAAATTGCAGGAATACCAGCTGCACCATTCCAGTTATCGCCTGTGTCAAGTCTAGTGTTGGTTTTAACTGATAATATAATCAAAAAATAAATTAAAAATGGATGCTATGTCACACCAGTATTTTTATTTCATCCACCACAAAGTTCTCATCTGAAATACAAAAATGAATGAGATAAAATTGTTTTAGAAGTATGTACCTTGCTTTTCTGAATTGCCATGCATTCTGTATGGCAAAAACCAACCTCCTGCCAAGAAATATTTCACTGAAAAGTCAGTATCTGTGGGTTACTGAAAGAAACATAGCTGTTTCAATGAAAAGAGTAAAAGCCTCTCTCTCAGCCCTCATTTCATGCCTTTTTCTTTCCACTAAGCATATTTTAAGAACTAATCAGCCTTATAAAAGGTACCACTGTTAATCTACTGTTTGTCTTCGTCTTCACTGCAGCTGCTTAGTAGATAGAGAGCAAACAAAACCAGAATTAAGGTCATTCCATTTAAATCCTTCAGAGTGGAAGACAAGGACTAAATTATTGCTGAGAATTACATGAAGGAAAAGCCCAGGATAAGATAACTAATGTTTATTATTTGCCAGACCCATAGTGGCACTGCATTTACATATTTGTGAAGGGATTACATGAACATTTTCTGAGATTAATTGGTAGCATGGGGAGATTCTCTGATATACTGTCCTCACAACTTTAAAGTATGCTCCTCTGATCTCAAAGACACATACACAGCACATATGTCTAGAAAGAAATAACCCAAACCTACCAGTTACCATCAGCTGTTACGCATGAAGTGTGATGACTTTGTTTTTTCACATAAAATACAAAGGAGACTATGCCAACATTGCAGTTCATCATACAGAACAGGTTTGAATCACACCGAATCATTGTAAAGACCTTAATGGATGATTTTGCTTTCCTTCACTAGACACCGTAAACCTGTATTTTCACATCTTTTAGGCAGAAGGAGCAATAGCACAAAACATCTCTTTTATGCTAATAACAGGAAATCATTTCACAGTAGTCAAATCTGAGTAGAAAATGAGTGGTCAAATAAGTAGAAAATCTTTTGACCATCAAGAATCCACAAGCTTTTCCTTCAAATTAGGAAATATTCCCTGGGAGCTACTCTATAAATAATACATGGTGGGTTTTAGTGTAATCTTTAGTGTGAGAACACGCATGCTTTAGAGCCAACAGTAATACCACTTCAAGGTGGAAATGCTGTGTGAAGAGAGGATCTTGCAGCTCTCTCCCACTTTAAAATCAAGTGCATTGGCTCCACTGTGCCTCCAGCCCCCAGGAGCCTGATGGCTACAAGCTCTGAGTCAGCAGCATCGCCCTGGCCCCTGGCGCGGCATGGAGGCCTGGCCTCTCAGGCTGCCGTGTGCCGGCCTAGGCCTCCCACACACAGCCTTGCCGACACTGGCGCCGGGCAGCACTTAGAGGTGGGTGTGAAGTATTCGCAAAGGAAACAACAGGAACAGTACTTCCTGTTGGGGTTATCATGCTTGTCCATGCGCGTTTCAAATAGGTGAAGGCAAGCTGTCAGCATTCTGGTCTGGACTGGGAGCACTGCAGGCTCTAGTGAGAGATGTCACCACTTCAACCAACAGTTTTGATATGCAATAAGTCCCAAACACCCAACTGTCCTGGTTTTGGCTGGGATAGAGTTAATTTCCTCCTAGTAGCTGGTATGGTGCAGTATTTGGGGTTTAGGATGAGAATGCTGATGACACATGATGGTTTAGTTGTTGCAGAGCAGTGCTCACAGAGAGCCAAGGACTTCCCGGCCTCTCACAGGTACCGTCCTGCCAGCAGGCAGTCTGGGGGTGCACCAGGAGCTGGGAGGGGACAGAGACAGTCAGCTGACACAGACTGGTCACTGGGAAGGCCCAAACCTTATGGCCTAGTTATGAGCAATAAAACTGGGGGAGCTGGCTGGGCTGCAGGTGTTTGGGGACTGCCTGGGCATCGGTCAGTAGGTGGTGAACAATTGCATCATGCATCACTTGTGTTGCATTTTATCATTAGTTGTAGTAGTAGTAGTAATTCCTTTCCTTTTGCCCTATTAAACTGTCTTTATGTCAACATGTGTTTTTTACCTTCTTTTTTTTCAAAATTATTTCCCACATCTAACAGGTGGGGGGGGTAGCAAACAGCTGCATGGTGCTTAGCTGCCTACTGGGTTAAACCACATCAACCACCAAGAACTTCCAAATGGCCTTGGAACAGCCTTCCTTTTACTATCCCTGCCTTCCTCCCTACAATACAGACACGACACTTTTTTGCCTATCTGATCTCATTTCATCTCCCCAGCCTCCTTGCACAGCCTGATTTCACTCATCTAAGAGGGGGTCTGAGCAACAGACATCTAATCACAGCTATTTCATCTCAGCTTTGATGGGTGACACAAGCCTGGCAGAAGGTGGACATGGATCAGGGATCCTCTTGGAGCTGGGACCACCCAGCCACCAGGTCTCCCAGAGTTTGTGGGCCATGTGCACTATCCCACTGGCTTTCTAGGGACTGGCAGAACTTGGGGTGGGAGACTTGCATTAGACCCTCAGATAGCTTGGAAGTGCATGGAGTCATCATCAGGTACATCCTTTCTTCTAAAAATTTACTTGAGTATGATTCATTTTGTGTGGTTCTCCTGGACTCATCAGTAAGAAGATGAACTAACTAACTAACTAACTAAATAAAATAGTGGGGGTCATAATTCTTTCAGGTGTAATGAATCGCTGGTACCTGTGGAATTTCTTGGAATATCCTCAGGTAGAAGATTCAGAGCAAGAACAAAATCACTTTTTTTTTCTCCTCTCCCTTTTAAAAATGAATACAAGGTTGAAAATATTGCTTTATATTTTACTTTTCTGTGTGGAATATACCTGTCTGTATTGAAAAACCTAAACTATATCTGTGGTCATCTTACAAAATACTCCTTGGTTATCTTTATTTAGGACATAAACAGCTTTTCTGTCTTACCTAGGCTGTAAATCAGAGGACTTTCACTAAGAAAATGACAGCTGTATACAAACAACTGTTAGGTGTAATAATATTGAAGATAACAGTCATTACTGGAGCCACTGAAGAAACACATAAAAATTCTAAAACTGTCACAGGTGGCATCTGCAAATACTGTCACTTGCATTTGCACAGCTCTGAAACATATTTTGAAACACACAAAGATACTGCTAACATAATCCACCACAGAAATGCTACAAGTATGACAGAACTACACAAGTAACAGCTAGAAATATGTATTAACAGGAAAATATTTTCCATTATGTGCATATACATATATATATATATAAAGATTCTGAGCCACATGCTGAAAGCAGTAAATATTGAAAACCTAACTTTAGCTTAGGATTTAACACCTTCTGTATCTGAAAAAGCAATGACAGATATGGAGTATTTTCTTGTATGGACATAAAGCCAGAAATCATTTCCTCCTCATTTCTATTTGTTCTGAGAGATGCTGTTACTGCTTTGCTTATTGTTATAATCATTTCCAATCATGGCATTTGTGTGCCTTTTCAAATACTAAAATAATTAGAAGACCCAGAGCTCCAGGCTCTGCCTACAGCTGCTGTAAGGGGCCAGAAAGGAGACAGGCCAGAGATCAACAAAAAGTCCTAATAGACATAGGCACAACCTGAGAAACACAGTATTGATTCTAGCCTTAATTTGTTGGAAAGCATTAATCAAGAAACAAGTCATCAACAGATGCGTGTGATCTAATGCACTATGTGCATTTCTGTCAGCAAGGCACATAGGCTATACTAGCAACTGCTAGTTCCTATTGGCTTGAACTTTAATTCTTAAATGCTGGTGTAATGAGGAAGCCTGTAGTATACGGCATTAACAGTGAAACTGGAAAATAGATGTAATACAACAGCTAGCTGAGTAGTTTAATAACATTTTCAAAAATAATTATAAGGCAACAAAATCATGAATGGCTTTATTTATCAATCATAAAGCACACCTTAATATTTTTCCTAAGCTGAGCAAATAGTTGGGATGAAAAAGAAAATAGAGAAAAGGACTATATGCAGGCTATGACTACAGTTAGTGAACTAAAAAGTTATTTATTTTTAAATGTTAGACTTCTGAAAGGAAGTTTCATAGGATTGCATCAAATAATTTATCTAACATAAAGAAGGCATTATATTTGCATCATGTAAATATTGACTGACTTAGCTAATGAGTGGCTGTGTATAAACAGCCTCCTTTTTTATTTCAACTGGAGTCTAGAGCAGACAGCTTTGTATATTTTACAGTCTCTTGTACCTGAGCCAACAATTGATAGTGCAGGAGATCAAAGCCTTGATATAGAGATGCCAAGCAATTTGTGTATAAATGTGCTCCTTAAAAAGCGATAAGAGCACAAAAGAAGTTTTAAGATACTTTCACCATAATTTAAATGGTAAATAGCTAATTACCCCGATGAGCTGTGTTGAGGTTTTACCTGATGCTAAAAATGTACCAACAGAATAAAAATGCAAAGTGCTTTCTATTTTTTTCTACAGGTTTTGTAAATGAGAATTTTTTTAAGTTAAAAAGCAGCCATGCCTTATTCTGTTCTCAACAAGAATATTTCATTTATCTCCATAATTATTTCTTCGTATTTATGTAGAACAGTTTTGTTTGCATAATTTGACTATGATATTTAAAGAAATGAGAAAAAATGCCTTCAATGGCCATAAGATACTCAAAAGTTCAGTTACAGCCATTATTAACACTTTAAAGTCACTATTGACACACTGAGTGATAACATTCAGTTCAAGACTCCTGCCTCTTCCTGGCTTCTCTAATAGTTGCACTGCCTAATTTAAAAACTGGTTGAGCATGCTATGCCTCCATAAATCATCGTGTAAAGAAAGGTCATGTGAACGTATAAAAGCTGTAAGATGTATTTTACAACCAGCTTGCCAGGACTCCAGTATGACCTGTAAAGCTAAGGGAAGGATTGCACCACGATGTGTTCAGTAATTTTAAAATCTATGCTTTGATTCCTATGTATGACTTGAAGGGTCATAAAAACAAGTATTTTCTACTCCTATAACAAAGTACTTGGTTTATTCACTTTTTATTATGCAATAAAAGACAACAAGTCAGAAGTACAAATGTAACACTCACTGTGGCTCTTAGAAACAAACGTTATAACCCTTTCTCTTGACTTGTTTTCTCACACTCTATCAACAAAATTGGCTAGAACAAAAGGGAAAGGTGAATAGCAGCTGAACAACAGATGCTTGTTTACTGCTGCATAGTACTAGGAGGCATGCAGGACAGAGAGAACAGTGAGAGAAAGGCTTCTCTCCATGAAGAAGTATATTTGAAAACATAAAAAGTAGCATTTTCCACTAATTCTGCTCTTCTACAAATGAAGCAAGGAAACAGACTAGACAACCAGCAATGGAGCGTGGGATAGAATTGTGTCTGAATGAGTTCTGCAATTATATATATACAAAATCAACATACTCCATCTTGTGTTGCTAACTATTCTTGCATCATAAGATCAGGCTGAGTATAGAAGCAGGCAGAGTGTAAGGGTCAGCCTGCACATGCAATGCTATCAGCAGTAGTGAGGAGCACTGGTGGAAGGAGGGAAGGAGAAACAGAGGCAAGGGAGAGCAAGTCCAAGCTCTGCCTATGTGTGTGTGCACTCCAGGTTTAATCCAGATATCTCAAGCAATGAAAGCAGTGTAAATAGGAAATCCAACAACCAGACTACATCCCAAAGCCCAGAGACCTAAGCAGCAATCTGTGCTCCTGTCTCCTGCTACCATCAACTGTTTGACATCACTGCAGACATATCTTCTGTGGCAGCAGCTTTCCAGGTGTACACAGGGAGTTAGAACACTGCACCCACTGCTCTCCTTTGGCTCACACCTCTTCACTTCATACACACTTTGGGGATCTACACATAACCTTTCCTTCAGACGACCTATCCCCACACTTGGCTTATTTTACCTGAGTGTCATGACACCTATAGAGGAAATTCATTGCACTATTTCCCCCCCATTTACTTTAATTTAAAACATTGCAGAAAATAGAAACAAATTTCACATGGTTACAAATCTGTTTAACGTATATCTACAAATAGCTGTGCTCACATTTGTACTCCATAAAAAATAAACTTCATTACTCATAAAGCTAACAGTATGGCAGAACTGGAGTTTTGCTGCCAGCTGAATCCTGGTGAGGAAACCTGTGACTGCCAGTCTGAAAGCAATGTAAAAGTCAGGCACAGCCCCGTACAGAACTACACATCTGCTTTCCATCCCTCACCAAGGAAAGCTCCAATGGGGAATAACACGAGGGGGATATGGGATGCTTTCTGCAGCCAGGGGCTGCATCCACATTTACAGGAGAGGTTTTATGCAGCTCAAAGCAACATGCAGCCTCCAGCTCTGACACAGCAAGAGCAAACCTTACACCGAGTACAGAACCAAGCAGAGGTTTTGTTCTTCCTTGCACAGTCCCAGGGGAGACCTTACCCTTCACATCCCCCATCCCTCTGCCTCTGATCAGCTCTAGGAAAGTGAGTGGTGCTGGCTACTGCAGGAGAGATACACACAATTCTCAAGGGCACAACCCCACACTCAGATACACAAATTCTCTCCTGCTCTTGTCAGGTAAGGATTTTTTTTGTGGTTGTTATTTTATATTGCCTATTTCTTTGTTCCCTTTGGAAGCCTTCCATATCCTGGGGAGGGCTGGAATGTCCTTTGTTCCTCTTGAAGAGGAAAGAAGACCCAATAGGTTTAAATGACAGTTTTTGATGACAGTTACACAAAAACCATCAATCTATTAATGTCTCTGATGCAGGGTATATTCAGTTCTCTGCCTCTGCAGTGCCTGCACACTCAGATGCATTTAGAACCACCCCCAGCAAAATAATAGCTAATACTAGATGCAGGTCAAACATTTCTCACTGGATTTTCTAGTCAAACTGAAGAGTATTGGACATGAGACCTGGGGCTTAAATAAAAAGTTTGCATTCACCCAATTCAGGGGTTACCTGGAGGCTAAATTCAGGGAGGATGCATGGCATTAAAAGGATGGAAAATGCATCTGAGTGCAGAAGGCCAAATATGTTGTCTCTATTTAGTTAATTAAAAATGATATGTACTCAGGGGCACCTTCATCACAGCCAACAAGCATCTGTGTAAGAAACAAAAAAGTAAGAACAAATTCTGCAGCCTGACATGGAAAGGTATAAGCTTCTGCTGCTGAGGTTGCACCAAGGTAAATTCAAGCTTGCAATGAGGTATGGCACTTTCATGATGACTCTAGCTGGTCACTGGAACACGTTGCTGAGGATATTGGTGGCTCTTCGGGAATTATAACAGTAAGTTTAACTGTGCTCCCTTGGAAGCATGCTCAGCCTCCAGCCAGGTGTCACTCAGAGGAGCCTACACCAGCTCTGCGTTTTGCAGGCAAGATTTTACCTTGTAGATCCTGCTCCAACAGCCTGGCCCATTCCCTCCACCTACCTGCTTTTCTCTCAGCAGTTTATAGCAGGGCAAAGGGGCATGGTGCAGCTGGGCACACATTGTCCCCTCCTCACTGAGTGTTTCCCTGATTACATACCAGGAGGAACCATGTCTCCAGTTGAGTGTTCCTTCTCTGTGGAAAAGAAAACCTAAAAGAAGCTGCACCTCTAAAACCCTTTCTCTAGCATCATGCCATGTGGCAAATATAGTCATGCAAATAATTTGCAAAATATCACAAGTGATGATATATATCACGTTGAATACTATCAGCATGAATCTGATACCTCCACTCCATGTTCATTTGCACTTAAAAAATGCTGGTGCTTGGTAAATAATTTTATATTAATTTTAGAAACTACTCAAAATTCATTTTTCCTAACATTATTTTCCCATTGTCGTTTTTTGATTATGCATGAATACACCATTTTTTTTTACCCCTTCCTGTGAAATATTGCTAGCTAGAAGAAACCAAGATTTCCATTCACCATTGACATGCCCCCAATGTCGAGCACCTTTCCTGTTTACAGTAATGATGTTGATATACACACTATACTTAAAGAATATACTCTTTATGTGTCTAAAGTTTATGAGATTTTTTTCTTAGGTGCTCTAGCATCTTGGAAGCTCATGATGCTCTCTCATTATTCTCCAAAGCTTTGTGGACAAGTCTTGGAAATTTTTCAGAGTTATTTTTTTTTTTGTTTCTTTCTCTTTAAGATTATCACAGCTGTTTCAGGCAGGTTCCCAAGCAAAATGTTCCTTCCATACTTGTCTTCCCATTTATCAGTATCTAACTTTCTGGTTTTGGTCCTGGGAAATCATACATGCATGCAGAGATGCAGAGGCTGAAATAATTTAAAGTCATTTATCCATCTTAAAGATACCTGGCTTTGATTTTATTATTATTATTTTTAATCTAATAGATCTCTATTCATAGATTCATAGCTTTGGGGTGTAATTTTTTTAAAAAACCTTGTTCCCCTGTCTTTAAGTCAGAGTAGTTAAACTTCAGAATTACAAAGCAGCAGTTAATCACAGATATGTTCCTTTTCAGCACTCCTCAGACTACAAAAAGTATTTAAAACTTCCTTAGATGATGAATACAAGTGTGCTGCCTGGTCTGGGTCTTTTCTTGGCCTCTGATGTTGAAGGGACACATGAACACTGTGCCTGTACTGTAAGTGTGACCCAAAACCTGAGTCTCTCCCACACCCTGGGTTAAACCACCCTGCAGCCACCCTCGCTCACTCATGGACCCTCTCTGCAGCAAACTGCCTATGTCCTTCCAAGAAGAAACACAGACAATAATAATGGTATGTATAGCTCCATGATCAGTGCCCCATACAGACTAACCTGGGGCTGTTCCTGGTGCCAGGCAGGCAGAGGCAGCCAGCCCACGTGGGAGACATCCTGGGCGCAAACACCTCTGCGCTCCTGGCTGAAGGGCCAGAGGGAGGCCCGAGGGGCAGCACAGAGACATGGGGCAGAGGTGTCCTCGAATGGTCCTTCACAGCCAAAGAAAGTACGTCAATAATACTTGAAAGTCTGCTCTTTTGCTGTTAAAAAGACTGAAATGACCTGTTATTTGCAGACAAATACAGTTTATGCAGATTGAACACCAGAATATTTCTGCTATGATTTTATCATTATCTGACACTTTTCTGTGTCTGTAGATTTGATGATGTGGTTCTGTTACATTGGCTTTGAAATTGTTGATCCTCTTCATTACACAGGTAGTAATTT
>CM021769.1:25289870-25303659 GCA_011076525.1 Nettapus auritus
AAAAAAAAAAAAAAAAAAAAAAAAAAAAAAAAAAAAAGACAACAACCCCTAAGCCATATAATCAATTTAATAATAACAATAGGAACAATAGGGATTTCTAATCTGGTTATATATAATGCCAACTTTCAGATTAGATTCCACTGGAGCGGTCATACTTACACTTCTTTTGTTACAGTCTTCTCCTATTTCTTGCCAGAATGCCACAATAATTTTTTGTGTTTATCACAGTCTTAATAGTTTTAATTTAAATATGCATGTTGTTCCCACAATAATGATGATGTGTCACACTAGACCACATTAGATCCCACACTATTCTTTAACACTAGATCTATAGCTCTTAATTCTTCAGTTGATTTATTGTTTACACATTCTGCAAGAAATCTCCCAAAATGCTAAAGACATAGTAAGAGCAAAACAGTATTCAGTGGCAGACAAGTAGATCAGATTAAGATCTACAGATTAAGGTCACATATTGTAAGCAATATGCTATTGCATACTTTCACTTCAAGGGGAGAGAAGCTGCACAGGTGACACAAAGAGACAGCAGAAATGAAATCACCAGCCTCTACCCTGTCATAGCCAACCAGCTGGCTATAAACCACCAATTAATAAGACTCTCCACAGGGTTACTTTAAAAATATCTGGAAGATATTTTTTCAGAGTATTATTCTTGCTACCTATATGTTCAACAGATGAAGCATACATATTCTTCAAGTTTATTCAAGCATTAGTTATTTTTTTAATTATGCTTCATGGAATGGAGAGAAGTCAAACCTCTCTTTCATCATCCAGCTTCAGGCTGCAGATACCATGAGTAAGAAGAAAATAAAATAGATGGCTCATTCTGTGACACCTTCAGTTAGTACATCTAAAAGGTATTATCAATCCAGCACCAAAGAGGGAATATAAAAAGGAGATTAAAACACCCCTTTAAAAATTAAGAATATTAAAAGATTAAGAATATTAAAAATTAAAAATTTAAGAATACTAAATTAACACTGAAGATTTGCAAAAGGTAAATTTCCATGTTATTATGGCACTCTATGAGTTGTCAGTAGTTGTAGCAGTTGGGATACTTACATATAATTCCATAGGAAATATAAAAATGTAATATAATTCCATATAATTCCATATAATTCCATAGGAAATAAATGTCACTTTTCTAATTTTCTGGGGAAAAAATGGAGAAAGAAATATTCAAAAATCATTAGAAAATTCAAAGTAAGCACTGACATTAATTTTAATTTTTCTAACCATAGTGAAAGATGTTCTGCTTTTGCCATGTAGAGCTTAGAAGCAAAATACAATGGTTATACATTTTAAAATAAATATTTTTAAAGAAAATACTAAAAATATCTCTAATATCTCTTTTCTATATTTACATGTCCAATTCAACCCTAGATAACTACTAAAACATAAATTCCGATTGCAATCCAGTTACAATGCACACCAAGCACAAAAGCCTTCTAATGATCTTTGATTAGTTCTTTATTAAATTCATCAAGGGAGCAAAGAAAATTTAATAATCTTCACCATTTGTCATCTTTCTGATTACAGTTTTGATTAGAACTTTCAGCTTTTATTTTCTTCTTTTCTAGTCATTGCTATTACTGTAATACTGATTCTTTCCTCTAGTTTAAGAAAGAGTGTAAATGAAACAAATTTGTAATTCCAGCTCTGTATTTAACTAGGTGTGCTCACGCCCTGAAAAAAAGCTAGCTAAGAATACTAGATCTTAAAAATGCAAAATAACACTTGTTATTGTTCCAAATGTTCCAAATTCCTGTCATAAAAATTTCCAGAGTCCCAGATAAATAGCATCTTGTTAGATATTTTAAATTCCCTCTATAGAGATTTATGTCAAATAATAATAATAATTTTAAAAATATCTATTGAAAATGTATTTACATCTTTAAAGAAACATTAATAAATTTGACTATTTTAATATTCAGTTTTACAGTTCCCTTATTTAATACAAACAATTAAAAAGATACTTTAGAGTGCATTACTGATATCCTTATTTTAAGAAGCAGGAAAGAAACAAATGGAAATTATTCAAATAGCTAAAAAAATAGCATTCACAATAAACAGTATTAGTCAAAAATATGTGTACTTCAGTCTCTGTTACAAAGTCTAATTTTTTTTTTTTCAGTCCTAATGTAAAGCATGAACTGTCACCATGCCTATTCACTGGGAAGAGCTACGGCATTTGCTGCCTTTCTCTTCACAAGGATTTCTGGAGAAAAAATAAATAAATAAATAAAAAAGCCTGCAGCAGCAAGTGCTGTCTGTCATCTGTGTGCAAAGGATACATTAGAGTCACTGGACCAAGGCTGAAGTCAGAAAGCCCATCTTTAGCAGACAAATATCCCTAGAGCTGTCCTTGCTCATCCTTCCTCCCTCCCCGGCCCATGGAACCTGTACGTCTTGGTACAAAACCGAATGCCACAGCAGAAACAGCAAGCTTGTGCCATATCTCACCCCTCGTTCCCTCCCACCCGTGGTGGTCCTGCATGTCAGAAACCTGTGCTTAAGCTCCCTCAGGCAGAGAACAGAGCCCTGTCTATGCTGGGACTTGTCATGCCATGTTATTTTTTGAGAATTCTGAGAAATGAGAGAGTGAAAAGGACTCCAGGCTTGTTCCCAGGTTGCTGCACACTGAGCTTGTGCACTTGACGCCTTCTTCTGGCTGTTAGTGGTCTCCAGAACAGCATCCTCCACAGTAATCCCCATAGTACCACTGCTGATTTGCAGCTCAGGGAATGTGCTTTCAGTTACATTTTGCATTGCCTGGAGAAACGTGCTTCAGAGTTGCCTCAGGACCACGATCTTAAGACTCACCACAACTAGACCTGGAGCACCAGTCACCTTGACATTCCTGCTAACACAAGCAAATGCAACTACTTACTTGTAAACTCCAAAACAGACAGCACAAAGATTTGTAAAAATGCAGGTGGAAACAAGGTAGTTAACAATGCACTTAGTCCACTTTTTCTGAGATTGTATTTAAATATATGTGAAATCCTGGACTCACAAAAAAATATTGGTTTGTCTTTTTGTTTGGGGCTTTTTTTCCTGGGTTTCAAGATGGTTTTAATGCTATGTCATTACAGTAACTGCTCTATGAAAACAAAATGCTTATTGTGATGTTTATAATATGCCTTATTGCAGTTCCTTTGAATGCTAAGTTCTGTATTTTTCAAATCTTTGCATTTCTGAGTACATAAATGAGCACTTTCCATAGCTAATTGGAGCCCTTTTTCTTCTTCACAGGCTTTCTACAGTCTCTGAAATGCTTCAAACAATTATGTGATGTCTCAAAAGCAAGACATTTTATTGGATCTTTTTCTCATGCACAGTGATGTATTTGTCATGTGGCAGCAACCATTTCTTTATATTATTTTTGCCTTAATAGCAGAAGTAAGGGAAGAAATTAGGAGAAGGAATAGAAATAGCAAAAACATTTAACATTGTTTTTCACAGTATAATCTAACCATTTCTTTGGTGCAGAAGATTCATGTTGTGATGTTGCCACTAGATAGTATAGGCTGCATTTTTAAAAAGAAACTTTGATGTTTCATCAAATAAATCATCTTCAGTATGGAGAACTTGCAGAGAGGCAGAAATGGCAAAATCTGCAGTGGAGCTGACAAAGTCATTGAGAAGAAGTCAAAGTTTTACACCTCCTAACTGCTCTTTATTAGAAAATGATTTCTTCAATATAAAATAGGTTTTTGAAATGATGATGGGATTAATCAACTTGTTAGCAGAGAAAGTATTGAAATAACTTCACGGTTGGCATAGCTAGTTGTCAGAGCAGCTCTCCCTTTCATAGGCACTTGTTATAACAGGCAGGGGGCTAACCCTCTCAGACATGGAGCTAATCAGTCCTTGAAAGTCACTTCATCCAGTGGAGTGGAATAATGTACTCTATCGTCAGCTGTCCACCTCTACCATTTGGAGCCACGGTATTTAGATTGACCATTTTTGCCTCATCAACTTCCATTTTAAAGAATTACTTTTTTTTTTTTTTTCCCTCCCTGTGGTATCTTTTATCAGAACATCAGGTTAAATGTATTATATTATACTAGCCTCTTGATATTTGGCATTGTTAAGACCAGTCAGTGATATATACTGTAAGAAAGAAAATGCAGCCTTGGAAAGGCTCTTCTTTAAGCCTCATTAAGTTCTCCATTAAAAAAAAAAAAATAATAATAATAATAAAAAAATTTAAAAAAACTCTGGACAAGAACTAAGATCACAATTAATGTCAAAGAACAATACTCCTGACAAAGTGTTCATATAATCAAACTTCTAAACTGTGGGATTAATTTAAAATTGTAGGGCAGATGCCAGCAGATTTCTGCTCACCAATGCCTGCCCACACAGACATCCTTTGTCTCGTTTTTCAGTATTTGTTCCTACCATCACAGCTAGCCATTTTCCTGGTCTGCAAGAATTTGTACGTTTCCTGACTCTGGGCTGGGACTAATTGAACATGAATATATTCTCTGGCCCCAAACAAGATCACTGAACTTGGAGAAGACAAACTGACAGATAAGAACAACATAATGAACTTTCCTATGCTCGTGTCTTTTCCTCCCTTTCACTCAGCAATACCAACAAATAAAATTATCATAAGGAAAGGTGTTTTATAAATGAGGTACCACCTCTCCTTGGAAAATATCCCAGGTTTCGATTTCTTGAAATAACATATAAAACCAGTCTTTTGGGAGCTTTGGTACTAGGTGTTACCAAGCCCTTTTAAGTAGCTTCAGAATTTAAGCAATCCTCACTCAAAAATAACAGTTTTCTTTTAATAATCTTTCAGACTTTCCATGAATGTATTGAATACAGTGAAATGTGTATTAACAAGTGGAAATTGCCGTTAGTAAATTGTTCTTCTAGTTGAACTTTCCTGAATGTTTCATTACTCAATTAACCATGATTTAAATTAATCAGAAAATCCGGGAAATGAATAAAAGTAGGACTAGACTAAACAGTGTTGACAATTTGATTATGTTATACACAGAATTCATCTATTCACTGAAATCCTCTTAGTGTGATAACTCCACTCTTCTGATTACAATTACTTCATTTATGTGGTGAATGTGTTTTACTCATGTTCCAATACCCACTATTATTTTAAGCAATCTTTTTTGTCCTGTCTGGAGGAGGCTGGTATCAAGAACAGAATACACATCTTTTGAAATCTGTTCACCCAAACACAGGAATAAAAGAAGTGCCCGCATATATTCCTCTTTTAATGTAGTAACAGCCTTGAAACCATCTCCTAGCCACGTGTACTTCTCCTAAATATACATACAGCTATGATGTGTCTGCTAGATGACCATAGTCCAGCACCAGGCTCCCAATGTCTCTAGCTGTCTTTTTCTTTCTTCCAGTGACTCCAGTTATGTACAAAAGATTATGAAAATCAATTTCACATAAAATAGTCATTTAAATGTCAGTAAGAGAAAAATGTTGTGTGGGCTTAAGAAAGAACATCGCTCTCTATGATCTGAGATGAGTGTGGGTCTTGCTGTCAAACAGAGAACATTATTCATGCCAACAGGAAGCTTTCAAGAAGATAACTGTTTGCACTGTTTGGGCCTGTCATTGTTTTAAAAACAAAACAAACAAAGCGAATTGAACAAGGTTTTTATCTTCTGTTAATGTTTCTGCTCCTGTTCGTAATCATGGCACATAATGTATTTATTTCCTGACCAAACATTTGAAACAGAAAGCAAGTTAGTCTGAAAGCAAGAGCAATTTAGTATGTAAATTCTTCAGTTTTGATTTAACAAGGTTTTCTTGTTTATCTAGAAAATTTTGGTCTAAAAACCAGGGAACTTTAAGAAATTAATATTTCTTATAAAAGCAGAAACTTTCCAAAGACTATTTGTAACTGAAGCTAATTCTTCACTCAAAATCATTTTGTATAAACATTTCAGAGCAGTCTTACTCATAAAGCTGATATTCCATGATTATGCTGAGACACTGAAATTTGTTACTACATCACTCCTGCCAATTTCACATGCAATTTTCAAGGGGGAGGCAGGTTGTGTTAATCACTCTTCATCTCTCAACTCTGTCTTCTGTGGTGATCCATATTTTGCTCTTTTCCAAGCTGTGACCTTCAAAAAAACAGCTATCACAAGCAAGCTTGTTTCTCCTACTCTTTGATTTGTCCTATGAGGATCTACACATCTAGTGGAAAATTTCTAGGAATCTGCCAAGTCACAAAAAGTTAATTGCAAGGAGAATTGCTGCAACCAGGCAAGACTGCATGTGAGAACAGCCTACCACCTACCTTTCCATTTACTTTTTTTTTTTTTTTAATTAAAAAAAAAAAAAAAATCAAACTGTTCCTCCATTCTCTGCAGAGAACCAAAGGCCCAGAAACTTGACCTCACTTTCCACTTCTGCCGTACTTACCCACAGAAGAGGACAGCATGAAATGAGGTCTCCCAAGGACAAGCCAAGAGCTCAGAACCCACCAGCAGAAACCTGTTCACCTGCAACAGCTCAAATCATTTTGAAGAATGATGGAAGCAGGACAAATTAAAGCATAAAGGAAATGCAGCTGTAGGCTATCACCTGTACTAAATAGGCTTTTGCACAGTGCTGTTGTACTATTTCTCCTTGACATTCTCTGGCTCTACTCCACTCAGCAGTGAAGCTATAGCTAAACCATCAGTAGTCAATATTTTCATTTGCATGACACCTGTAAGACTGGGAGAGGGAGGAAGAGAAAGAAGGATCGAGAGTTCTGTTGTTTGTCTGTTGAGCTTGAGCTGGCAATTCACAGCATACATAACGTACCCATCAGCAGCTACAGCACAAAGGTCTGACAGAGCTTCCTATAGTGCTTAGTCTTCTGCTCTCCTGGACAGGTAACCACAGTGAAACACTATTACACTACACTGGTAGCTTTGGGACTACATAAGGGTAATTATGTGTTCTAAGTCAGGACCTTCCCAATAAATATTATTTTTAGCTAGATGTGGATTTTCTTGAATTTTGTAATAGACTAGAAATAATTTACATGGAACAGAAAACAAAATTAACTTAAGCAAAAAGAGTAAATGGGTAACAGAAGTTACTGGGTAACAATCAGCTTAATTAAACATGCCTTAACAAATCAGAATTATGAAAATAGAGTAAATTAATTTAAATAGTTATTTCAGAACCTTCACACTACAAATCACAATAGTGAAAATGACAGATAATGAAATATGCCACATGATCACAAATTTATTTAGATACTGTTTATAGTCTTCTTTGTTAATGTTTATCTTACGATCTTGCCATTTTTTTTTTTTTGTCATGTCTCTTAAGACTGCTGCTGTTCCTCATTAGTGTATGCATTTTCCTCACAAGAGTAATCTCACTAAATCAAGTTAGTAATTCTGTCTACAAGACTGTAAGCAACCATTCACTGAATCACATATTTCACATTTACATGAAAGAACAAAATTGATGCTTAACAATTTTAAGAGAATAACTAGTGCTTCAAAGGAGAACAGGGGACCTTTCTGCAAATCTACTGTAAGACTCATCTAGAAGTATTTTATATTAAGTATCTTAAGATTTTCTGCCTATCACATGACATCTTACTCTATAAAAGCCAGTTGAAATTGTTAATTGAAATAAATTCTAACAGCATCTGAAATAAAATTGAAGGCATTACATATAATTTACATTAACAGTTAAAATCAATTTAACGTTGTTTGCAGGAAAATATAGTTATCTTTTTCAAAATCCACATAGGCATCCTGAAACTTTTTTCTTGAAGAAGAAACATAAGCCAGTACCCACCGACTGCACTACACTACTGTGCTCTTCTGTAATTCCTTCACTATCTCCACTGAACAGACACTCTTCCCTCATCTTCTTTGCTTACAGCTAGCTAATCTCTCCAGCATCCTCTTCTATGATTCCCCATTCGAAATCTAAGACCACTGTATACTAAATCCTAGTACAATTATGGGCAGCTACATGTCACATTATCTACTAAGGTATGTTCTTAGTGCTGAAGTTGGTAAAATTTAGCTATTACTATTTCCCTGCTAACATTACAGTGCAATTGGAGCAATGTTTCTGAAAGACCAGTTCAGTACATTAGCTTTCAAATATGAAAAAATACACTTTCATCATTGAAATTATTCACTTAAAGCAGCACTTCAACAAAACATTGTCCACACTGACCTTGCAATTATATCACATCTCATGTGTACTGATTTACATACTGTATGCTTTTCCACCTATAATTGAGGCTATTAAACAGAATGCAGAGGCTGTGCTCCACCCTCTGTATCTAGCAGATTACAGAGAAGGTGTAAACTCAACAAAACAAGCATTGGTGAAGCTGCTGCTGAAGTTAGGCTACAAGTGCTCACCTCGGCTGAGGGTAACACCCCTGCCTAGAGGTGTAGCTCAGCCCCTTTGTTAGCAGAAACGCTGCCATTCCCAGGGTGGTTCATAAACAGCAATTAGTAAAAGTCATCTGGGGATAAATTAATTTGGAAAACAGAGACGTCACAATTCTGATTTTTAGAATTAAATTAGAGTTTGGGTTTTAGATTCAATTTGATTTTTTTTTTTTTTTCAGTAATGTAATACTGCTGTTTGAATTACACCTTAGGGAAAAAAAAAAAAAAAAAAAAAAAAAAGGCAATTCTCTTCTTTGAATGAGGCACTTATAAAAACATTGAATTTTAAATAACTGATAATCACTTGGATTCAAATAATCATTTGACCACAGATTCATGAAATTTTTCAGGATTTGGAAATTAATGTGTCAGGTTTTCCTGGTTACTGAAAATACCAACAAATCAAAATCACCACTTTCATTCATATGAAAATGTCTCTAAATCATATTTTTTACAATACTGTAGGGTTTGTACACTGTTTGTGACTGGTTATTAATGTAGCATGAGCTAAGAATTCTGATGATCTAATGCACTTTTGAGAATGTGGAAAATGTCTAAATTGGAAATGTTCCTAGAGGCCCAGGATAAAAAGTAATAAAAGGAGAGAAATCTTGAGACCCTAATTTGGAATAGTATTTTATATTGTTCTTGCAATATAAAGTAATTATGGAATCAACTATTAGAAGATTCTGAATTAGAGTCTGGGTGGCACCAAAAATCACTGTCATGAAGGATGGGATAGGACATTTGCATGTGAAAGGATTGTGAACAGTATCTATAAAGAATTGTGAAATTACTACCATATTTATTATTATAATTTTGTATCATCACAGTCTCATTTCAGTATGACCTGTAAGAATAGATTAAATTAATGTCATTTTCTCTTCTTGTTAACATCTTTATCACAAGAGCAAGCTGTCACAATTTTAGTGTCTAAAATAGTCTGTGAATTACAGAGGGCAGGAGCTGGACTATTTCCCCCATTCTGTGCTTTGGTTAGCTAACCTCTCCTGGTTCACTCTTCCTTCTCAACCACACAGGGTGACAATCAGCATAAAAGCTCTTTATATCCTGCTGGATGTATATTCTGGTAGAAAAGCCAGTCTTCAATGTTTTAAACCTCAAGGTGAGTAAATGTAGAAAACCAGAGCTGGATGAACAAAAGAGAGCAGAGGAAGAAAAGCTCTGAATGGAGACATAGATCAGAAAGCATCTTACTAGACAATTAAAGAAAGAATATACATATTTATTTTAATGAACACACGTGTGCACATACCCAGGGTTAAAATATACACTGTCAAATTAATTACTTTTATATGTGCAAACACTGAGTCTCCCAAATGGTGGTTTTCTATAAAAAGTATTTGGGAAATGAAAAAGACCAAGACTGTTACATGAAAATAAATTGGCCTTGGAAATTTTGTCTTCTTCCCTAATTGGACTATAAAAAAACAGAGATTGGTACATTTTGTCTTGCTTTTCCCTGTCCACCTCCCCATTTCCTTTTTCTTCATCAATTTCAAATAAAAGAGCAGGAAAGTAAAGACCAAAACCAAGTGAAATTCTGAGAAATTTCCTTGACTATTTTCAAATAAATACAATACCTTTCCTTTGGATACCTGCCAAAGCAAGGCTTCAGGACTTTTTAACTAGTTTGTCCCTCTCTCAAAGATTGTTTTACTGGTTTTAAGATACTACTCAGTAAGTGCAGATATTTCTGTATAATGTAGCTGTTTCTGATTCAGCACTGTTAATTACTGTCTGAGTTTTTATAGACCATTTGTATCTATAGAAATGTGTGTGTCTCAGGTAGAAGTTATGTGAGATCTCACTGCTTTTTAGGAAAGTGAGAAGTGGCCAAAGGAAGTAAAGAGGCTAGTTTGGGTTATTAAGTAGAAGAACACTGCAGACTCACCCTGTCGCACTTTGAATAAGTATTACATCCATTTGAATATTCTCTGAGATCATATTGCTCACCAAGTAGTATATAAAAACCATTGACAATCAAACAGAGCAGCTATGTTCTTATCTCTAATAACAAAATTCTGTTTTGAACCTACTACTCACATTTACTGTATTGGCCCTTAGCCGTCTCTTAGGAACTGTTAATGTGACAATATCCAGCTACAGAATGAATTGACAACATGAAGGAGTATCCACAACTTCTGCAAAACAGAAACACACTTTTTTTAAAAGCAGGAGTCTGATTTTTCCACAACCATGGTTTTCCAATTAGAGCTGCCCATTCTGGACATTTAGACACAAGCCTAGTGGATATTGTCTCCTATCTTCCCTTCAGCCAGCTGAGCTCTGCCCTTTGCTGCTCCAGGACATACTCCTTCCAGCACAGCAAGAGGTCTGCATGCTCACCTGCATCCCAGACAAGCAAAGGGATGTAGCAGGTTTTGCAATGAAAGCTACAATTCCAGCAACAACTATAATGTCAGCACAGAAGTTAGGTGTTCCATGTAAAATAGTCAAGGAAGAGAAAAATGGTGCTCCAGTTGTACTTCATGTGACCCCACAAAATACTTGTGCACAGACATAACTGCTGAAAGCTGTAGCTGAGCTGGCATCAGGATGCCTTTGCCAGTGGGCATCCTATACTGTGGTGTTTGTGAAACTGGGGACACAAGGGAAGCACCAGCATGAGCTCTGCCCTCTGTTTAAAGCTGCACAACACGCAAGGGTTTTGAAAGACCACGTATCTATTCCCTTTAGTTTTACCCATCCCATTTGCCTGACAATCAGCTGTGTGGTGAAACTAATTGCTAAATGTTTCTAACTGCTGATTTAGGAGGTTTAGTGCCTTTTCACCTAAACATGATCTTCATTGTTTACCATTCAGAGGTGCTGCCTGTCTGATCATTCCCCATCCTCTACCTGCCAAGCTGTATGGCTTAAAAAGAATACCACAACCTAAAACCAAGATAGCAGCTAACAACAAAGCTGACTCACCTGGGGCTAAGGTGAAGAATTACTTTTGCGTAGCCTGCTGCTCCAGCTCAGCAGCAAATAAAAGTTTGCAGCTTTGGATGCAGAGCTGTATTATTTACATGCATAATTCAAAATTGTTCATGTTAAAGAAAAGTAAAAACAAACCCTTGTAGAGTTCCAAAATAATCTTTAACTTCTTTTTGATATGCTGAATTTGTTGACAGCTCATTGTATTATTATTATTTTTTTGTGTGTGTGTATCTAAGTCTATCCAAGGGGCATTACTGCCTACTATTTTCCAGAAGGATTAGGACAATAAGACATAATTTGACATAGGTCATGTTGTTGTCAACTGATGGCTTTTCAGCATTATGTATTTATATATTATTAATTCCAGTTTCCATTGTATGTAAAGGATGATTACTTATTTAATGAAGAGACTTCACTGGAACAGAGTTTTGTCACAAGATAATGGTCTCATGCTGTTAACTAAATGGGAAAGCATTTACTGTAAAATGTATACACTCCAATTTAAAAGATTAGCTTGTATGAAGAGAAGACCCAGTAATGGGATGTGAGCAAGTGTAAGAGAATATATTATGATAAAAATAGTATTTACTTGTCTGTAATAACAAACACAGTAACACAAAAAGAGACACAACTTTGTTGTGTCTTTATCCTCACAATATGTACATATCAATAACTGATTATATCAGTGCAAGCTATAGACATTGGTAGGGAAAAAATACTGGTAACGATGATTGCTACAGGACTGCAGTATTCAACCTTTCTGTCACTGGAGACTGGGTAAATAAAACAAAAAGGTATTTTCTCCAAGACTCCATGCCTCTCAGCTTAGGTACCCTTCAGTCTTAAGTACATGTTTTGTTGTGCATTCAGCATGTGTTCAGCATGATTCCAACTCCTCTTTAAGTTCTTCCATTTCTATTACCAATATAAATTAATTTGCATATAGGCACCTCCTAATATTCCTGAATGTGATGTTAATATAGAGCTCTAAACCCAAAGTGTTAATCAAGACTAGTGAGACAAAAGATTTCCCTAAGGGGAAATTGTCAGTTACATAATCAGAATACATTAAAATCTAGTAGACAGCATGTTTTTAATAAAAAAGAGCAAAATGAAGGGCTGAATTTATAGACAGCAGACAAAGCTGCCTTAAAAATAAGCCTATTAATACTTTCTGCAAGGTCAGATCAAGGGTGATGAAATGAGAATTGACCAAACACGAGAGCAATTCCCAGCTAAATAAAAAGCCAGATATTCTTTTCTTCACTGACAACAGAAAATGAACATAGAGACAAGAAGGGTTGATCACCAATGCCAAAAATGTACTTTTCATTCTCCAAGCTTTCTAAAGTCTCTTCTTTTATCCATTTTCTATTTTTCATCATATTGCCATTCTCCCTTTTTTGTCAATGACCTTTCTTCAGTCCAACTCAGCTTCTGTCTAATGACCTGAAGAGGCCTTCTTCACAGGCTGGAAAGCTTTAGATTTAAGATCCCCCTCCTTCATTAGAGTGAAAAGTGAACAGCCTCTATGTGCTGGGTGTTAATGAATGTGAAGAAAGATTTTTTTGTATGTGTTTTACACATTATGTTCTTGACTCCTTGAGGTGCTACAATAAATTGCTGCGCTTCATTTACAAGGAGTGATAACAGAAGCAAAATGAGGATCTGGCGGCAAATTACTTCTCAGTTCACCCTGGGTCAGGCTGCTGGGGCTAATGAGAAGAGGTGCTCTAATTTTAAACTCCTCCTCGACCACGCTATTCTTGCATTAATGTTCACTGCTATAAATTGTAAAGTCAAATGAAGGAGCACTGCTGAAAATTAACCAGTATTTTTATCCACTGAGTACCCAATAGAACGTATTTTGGCTTCTAAGCCTGGTGGTTATCAAAGGCAGTGCGGCTATACCAGCCGCTCCTTTCTCTCTCTCCACAGAAAGATGCTCCCCACATGCACGTACGCACGACTATTTCTGCCTTTTCTTTAAACAAGAGGAGGCAATGGTGCAGGTTTCCAACAAGATTATAATTTAACTGAAATAAGGTGTTTAAAGCCAGCTTTTTGTGTCTTTAACAGGACACGGCACACAGACATTAAAAGTCGTGCAGAATTACTCTATCCATTTAATGCTGCTGCATGTTTAATGAATTGTAATTGTGTATATGGAAAGACCCTGTAAATCACTGACCCATTTAGGTCTATGAGCACTTCGTTGCTATAAGCTCAAAGCAGGATTTGAGTAGTTAATGAGAAACTAATGCAGCACCTGCTTCTCTCATGAAATATCTTCCTACGCCTATATTTTGCCAATTTAACTAAATCAAATACAATGCAAATACAAAAAGAAAAAAAAAAAAAGAAAAAAAAAAAAAAAAAAAAAAAAA
>CM021769.1:25303759-25377153 GCA_011076525.1 Nettapus auritus
AAGAACGAAAAAAGCCAAAACAAAACCATAGCCCAGAATTCATACTAGGGTATTTATGCTTCTTTGAAGGACGTGGTTCCAGATTCTCATCACTGGATTTTTTTATTGATAACTTGGCACTGACTGAAATGACATTAATATATTTAAAGCATATATCAGTGACATGGCATTCATTTGTTGTGTGATGTGTCTGTCCTGGTACATTCTTCCATGAAATTGCTACATAACTTACAAATTAACCACACTACCCTACTCTAATCATTGTAATCAGTTATGTTTTCATGTGTACATTACTAATATATAAGGTTGTTGTAGTTCTTGTGTGTGGTTTAATTGCTTGTTTTTGCATATCTTGTGTGATTGATGATGTTCTAGAAATCTTTTCCCCGAAAGGAGACTTTCTAAATTACTTTGTTTAGATGCTAATGATTGTATTTCATTAGTGGCCCTCTCATCCAGAATCATCTTTAAATGAATGAATATGCCATAATTAAAAATCTGAATTATGAATTACTTTGAAAGGAGACAACATTGTCCTGATTTCCCACTGCGACTCAGTGTTATTTCAATTATGTAAATATGTTTAATCATTCCCCTTTTGTTTTTCTAATTATTTAATATTAATGTTGCTTTACCCCTTTATTGCTACAAGAAGGGATATGGCATCTTAAATGAGAGTACTTAGACAAGTGATACACAGATGACTAGATTCAAGCAGACATTTACCAGAATGCATAACCCATTTCAAAAACAAACATGCTATTAACATTCATACTAATATAGAAACACTAGCAGTAATTGCACTTCATGCATGTTTTGTCTTTATAAACCTAATGTATTCACAATGTACAATCTCCAATCAATTTCCTTATCATCAAACTTCAAATCCATTTGTACAACTTTAAATTCACTTGCAGTGCAGATTTTAAGCAGGGAGATTTCTCTGCCCACAGGCTGCACTTTTTCAATAGTTCAAAAAAACAGATAGAAATTATAAAGCAACTGGACGTAAGATCTCATTATCTTACCATTACAGCCAGTGCCATTTCATAGGACCAGCAAGCAAATGCTTTCCCACGAGTCTGAGCAATACAAGAGAATTAATGCTCCTGAAAGTTCATGCAGAATATAGCACTTTTACTGAAATTCTCAAAATTAAAGGTCTGTGAAATTAATATCTGTAAAACTATCAGTGTCATAAAACCACATAAGGAGGATGTTATAGAACTGAAAATGGGTGTTAACTATAAAATATTTCTGCATCATGCAAATTTTTTGTTTCTAACTAAATGCAATTATAATCTATAATGCAATATTTTTTCAGTTATTTCATCCTGAAATGGTAAAACTCCATTATCTCACTACTGAGTAACAGTAGCAACATAAGATTAAAACATTATTTAAAATATCTTTCTATGTAAATTAGCTGAAACACAACCATAGAAGACAAGAAGAAATGTGTTTTATTCCCACACTCTTTCAAGACCACTGCAGCCTGTGAAAAAGTCAGAAACTGTTAGTGGAAGCTAATGCATTTGTTTCAGTTCTTATCAGCATCAGACATAAAATGTATTTAATATGCAAAAAATATATTTTTAATAATAAGTCTTACATTTTACCCACTACCAGGGTCAGAAAGCATAATGAAATATGCACAAGAGTTATCAGCAAAAACATCCTGCTACTTCCAATTTGAGTTTATTACTTTCTGCTTTGCAGTCTTTGTTGAGTGAATACTTCCAATTAACATTGCTGCTCTTTCAGTCTCTGAATTGCACTTGGATGATTAAATACAAATGAAGAAAAAATTGCTAACACTACATGTTAGTTTTGATTTGTTCTCAAATGAAAATTTTCATAGGCAAAAGAGAGGGTGGTCATTTTCCAAGGACTTTGTATTGCTGTAACTACGGCGTTGGGCTTTATTGAACACGTTGCCCTTGCCATCTGGATGGAGGTCCTGCCTGCAAGCAGATGGGTGCATTTTGCCAAATGCATTCACACTTCTGGACAGTTCAGTTCAGCAAGTTCTGTCAGGGAATGTATTTTTGTGTAAAATTATTTTTGTCAGTAACTTGTTTCACAGTGTTCTTTACTACTGACACTGGTATTTTCCATCAAAAAATGACACAAGGAATCAGCTGCATTTTGTTACTTTTTTTTTTTTTTTTTTTTTTTTTTTTGGTAAAACGACCAATTCGTCTTACTAATTTAGAAAAACTAAGAGAAGCAACCCCTGAGCATTTCTGTTTATCATTTCCAGTAAACTGTTTTTTCTAGGGAGACACCATTTCTTGGGATAAGATAAACAACTTTTAAAGTTGTTCCAAAACAACTTTAAAAAAAAGCCAGAGAAAGATAGAATCAAGAAACAGATACCTAAACTTCTGTGGGCTGGTATGTTAAACACAAATAAGGCAAAGAGTGATGAAGATTAGCCTTGCAGCCTCCATTTTACACATTAAATTTTTCACAAGACAGTTTAATTACAAAAATTAGGAATGGTAATTGCTACATATAAATGTAAAGTGTCTCTCTTGGCCCAGCACAGGGGTGAAAAAAAATGGACAAATCCCCAGGTCTAATGCCACTCTCTGTTCTCAGGATTCTTGAGTATGCAAATAATTTTTCCACTTAAGATCTCACAGACAAATCTGGTCAAATCAAATTATCCAAACATTTTGCACTAATCAGAGAGAAAAAGAGATGATAAGGCAGATAAAATTGATGAATGTAGACATTTTGAACAAAAGCCTGCCATTTTACAGAGATTATATTGTACTCTATTTCTCCAGTTATATAGGTAGCAGAAACTTATTTTCATATTATAAGATAATGTAAGGTGAAATGCCACATGAAACCTGGCTTCACTGACGCAAATGACAAGATTTTTATTTACATGAATAAAGTCATTTTGTTCCACAGAATTTACTGTGTCACTTTTTCAGTTTTCTTTTTTTAATAAAAATGCCAACCAACCTTTTAAACAAAGTTATTATTTAACATTCAGTATTATCTGCACAGTCCACACACAGACTGTTCACATAGAATTTATCACAAAACAAACAAACAAACAAACAAAAAAACAGCTGTAGCATCACTTGTAATTCATTTTTCTTTTATTAATTTCATGGAAAAAGCATTCCTGTTTTCTTTACATTTTAATTAAGATGGGCATATGCATGTAATTACTACATGGAATATTACTATGAGAAATATTAAACATGATTGATCCTCAAATAAAATTAAAAGGTACATGAAATCTTACTCTTGGGATAAATGCTTATAATCTTGTCACATCGATGTCCCCAGAAGCACCACCAGTGATTCTGTTAAAACTATTGTTCTGTTGTTGCCCAACATTTACAGCCAGGTTTGTAGCAGAAGTCAGATCCTGATGCAAAACTCGGGCAAACAGGCTCCAAAATTTTGTGCCAGGCTCCAAAATCACAGATAAAAACAATCCCTGCTCAGCAGCTGATACTGAGGGTACCTAGCCAATCTGGGAGCTCCTGGCACAACCAAAAACCTTGCTGAATGTCACAGTTGCTCTGCACATCTTGACCACCACTGCTCCACAAGGAGGGTGCCAAGCACCATCTCTATGCACCTGAGTCAGAGCTGTAGGAACTATGGTGCCCGTGATGCTCTGGTTCACGCAGCACAAACCGTTGCCTACCATGCAGTGACAGGACCAGGCTGAAAAGAAGTGGTGTCCAACACCAGTATGATGGCTGGGTGATCAGAGCACCACAGCCCTTGGGGTCAGGAAGAACAAACATGTGGTATCCACCCTAAAAATGCAGCTATCTGGGCTGACTTCACAGGGAGGCAGTGGGACAAAGAATCAAGGCCTCTCCTCTTGCTGAAGTTAGAAGGGACTCAACAAGGTGTTCTAGCCCATCTCCCACCTCCAGGCAGTTTCAACAAAACATCATGTGGTTTGTCTGGCCAAAGCTCTCCTGCCAATGCTGTCTGTGTAGTTGCACATTTACTTGCAGAACAGCTCCATTCTCTCCTGGGTGTCCATCTTCAATCAGAAATACATGTTACTGGTGTCCCAAAGTGTCCCAAACACTTTGCCTACATTCCAAGTGTGCTGTCATCATTTCTGAAGTGCACAGAATCGCTTTGAGTAGTTTCATGAGTGCTGTCCTAAGATGAGAACAATGAGAACAAACACAGTTTGCAGTTATCTGGATGAGACAAAGAAACCTTTCCAACATCTTGGGTGAGGATGAATATTCATATTATGACTAACAACAGAAATAATTGAAATGTTATAAATAAAACTGGTTGTTACAAAAGTAAGAAAGACAAAATGGTAAGACGGTCAACTAATAAGATTAACGCAGTATGGAGAAGCTGAAAAAGCAGGTAAATCACTAGAAATTATTGTTCTGGTCACCCTTCAGCCTTTTGGGTTTATGCAGAGACTATCACTGACCCACCTGAAGAAAGGCATTCATGTGATGCAATGGATAAACCTAGTTTGACTCTTACTTGTAAATGGATTTTTCTCAGATCAAAATTCTTAGGGTAACCATGAGAAATAAATGAGTAAACTCTAGTTCATCCTAGAACAAGTAAATCACTCAGACCATAAGGAGTGACTGGCAGTGCCATTAGTAAAAAGTATCACTGCTAGCACAGCCCCCTTTACAGCAAGCAGCATAAAAACTGAACTTCATCACAAAGGCTCTTTTCACCTCAATCTGAAATAGGAACTTTAACAGGCATACAAGAGGTTTTGATAGAATCAGTTTTTAATTGCTTATAGCTTTTTCATCAGCTGTTGAGGATGTTAAACCCATCAAAACAACAAAATCTTTAACCTGAACATCACAAAGATCTAATTTAACTCCACCTGCCTCCCCAGAGCAAGTGCTTACATCACTGGATTGTTTTGAGACGTCCTTGCAATATTTGGAAACACGGCACTTAAAGAAGCAGCATCAGAAATGGCTCCCATCTTTATTTTAAAGAATGGAGCAGGAAGAAGCACTTCATTAACTAAAGCCATTGGTAGGGAGAAGATCTGGGCACAGTGATGCCCATCTGGGCACTGGGAAGTGGAGAAAAGAAAATCCCTACAAAGTCTGCACACTGTTGAAGCTCCTGCCAGCCTGGTGCAGCTGAGATGTGTGGGTACAGCTTTATTATCGAGTTTATTTGGGTTAATGTCAAAATGAATAATAATTGCACATCTATTTTGCCAGATTTGCCAGTTCAGAGCATAAGAAATACCTGCTAAGGTTGCCAGCCACTTTCAGAGGCAGGAGAATGCCAGGCAGACAACCAGCATGAATCCTGGTCTTCAAGTTCAACAGCTGAACTGAAAAACAAGGGCAAAACAGTTTTAAAAATATTGCATTTTTTAACGTATTTTAAAAAATAAATAAATAAAATAAAAAACAACTTTCAGGCTCAGCAAAATAAAATATCAAAAGAATTCCAACTTCTCCAAATTCTCTTTGACCAAACTTATCACCCAAAAATATCAACCCAAACTTATCTTGTGGGAATATGGATTGCTTAAAATACTGGATCTGAAGAAGAAACAAATCTCAACACAGTTTTTATATATTTTTGAGAAAGGGCAACTAAGTTATAAAATTTGATATCCAAAGACACAACACATGAGAATGTAATTTTATTTTTATCTTTTGGGCCATTCAATGTTTTTAAACAAATTTCTAGAAATTTAGCAATTTAAAAATCTAAAATCCATTTCAAAATGAGATAAAAAGTTCATTCTCAAAAAATGCTGGAGTATTTCAGCTTCCCTCCCCCTCCCTCTCCTTTTTCTTTTTTGTCCAATATATTAATCAAACTTGATCTTATTCACTTACGTTTTTAGCATTTGTGTTCTGCCTCCTGCATAAAATGCCTTCTTGAGCAATTTTAGTGATCTACTAGAAGCTAATACAAAAGACAGTTATGTGCATGATAGGGAAAAAGAGGCATTCCCAGAACCAAAAGAGAACATAGAAGATGCATTTGGAAAACCAGAGGTGGGGTTCATTAGAATTTAAGCACTTTGATTGCAATATGAAATGTCAATCCAGAAGGACGAGATGAGATTTGTTTTTTTCCAAATCCAGGACAACTTGCTAAATGATTATTTTTCTCCAGAATTGAATCTCTAGAAAATTTTGTATTTGAAATGCCAAAATTTTTGAAAGTTCTAACTGAAGGAAATATTACTACAGTCTTTAAATTCCATTACAAATGCCTTAAAAGTAGTTCCTAGTGCCTCAGCTCAACTTAAATTGCTTTGCACACATTGCTGTCCAGAAAAGAGACCTTGCAAGTGAGCCTTTCTTTTCTCATGGGGAGCAGAGAGAGAACAGGAGGAGTGTGTGCACTTAAAGCCTTGCAATGCACAGGGAGAAAAACTGAAGAGAGATGAAGTCCTCCTGCAAGCCGATGCAATAGAGAGATAGTGGGGACCTGAACTTTGACTCCTGAAGGCAATTCACTGCCATGGAAATAGCAGTATATTTTAATAGCTTTATATTTTTTGAGTCAACATAAAACAGAAAATTGCACCTAGGGTCAAACCAACTCCACTTAAACCTTTCAGTTAAATTAAAAACATTCACAAAGGATTTCTAATGAAAACATTTATGTGTAGAAGCTGTGTTTTCCACTAGTAGATCATCCCAATGGAAAATACATACCTATCTACATCTATTTATTGTATTGTTTTCTCTCCTAGTTGTAAAAGACAATGTTTGGGATTTGCTGAATTGTTTCCATTAGTTGGAGAAGCTCATGATTCGAGTCAGATATTTCTTCACTACAACTCTTTTTGTATACAAAGAATGTACATATCCCTCTGCTTCTCTGAACACAATAGGAACAGACAAGAAATAGTTCGCCTGGGCATGTTTCCAAGCTTGCCTTTTCAAACAGCAGTCTGCTCTAAAGAAGCTCAGTCTTGGCTTCTTCTCAGGGCCATGGTATCAATGCAATGCTGCTCTAAGTGCTCCTGGCTGTCCTTCTGCTGCCCTTGCCTCTCTGCTTCTGCACTGTCAAACAATGGTAAGCTACCCTTAGCCCCCAACAAAAATACCACCTTATTCTTTCAAATATAGAGGGTTGTTTGTTTGTTTGGTTGGTTGTTTTGATGATATTTAACATTTTGGACAGAGGCATCTCTTACTTTATTGTGTAAAGGATCTTGACTGCACTTCCTGGTCAGTTAAATTTAAGAGACCCAGTGCGCCATATAGCTTCAGCTTGGCAGTGATTGCCAATGATAAGCTTACTAGGAACCATCCCCTTCAATGCCACAAACCTATTCACTGCCCAGGTAGAATATGGAACAGAGATTCCTTGTAGAACACACCTCTGATTGAATTAACAGTACATACTTTTTCCTCTGACCAAATATCCTCTTCAATGACATTTCATCTTCTTGTGACACCCACACCAAAGTGAATAAATCTAAAAAGAGGCATTTTTCAAGGTACAGAAATCAGAAAATTTTACCTCTGATTTTAGGAAATTATAACAGGAAAAGCCAGTCAGACAAGGAAAGGCGTACAAAGTAAGCAATGCAATAGATTTACTTTGCAAAGCTTGAGGAAGAGGTCAATCCGCAACAATTAACTGGTGATGTTGTACTGCCCGGTTTTGGCCAGTAGGTGTTTTGGTGAAAAGACACCCTGGCAGATTGAAAATAGGAAGGGGAAGCATGTAGCCAGAAGAACTCCCAGCAGCTCTCTGGGGTAGAATGGAGAAGATAATACCCATGCCTGCAGATTCCATGTGCCTTACCTCTTATCTTAATAGAACAAAGTAAAATGACTTTTTAAACAAACCATGTAACAAGCTGGAGATGTGTAGCACTGCTGTTATAAAAATACACAAGAAGACTCCCACAACCTATTTGGATAAAAGGTTTGCCTGAAACACCAGCAATGTTTTGTAAATACTGATTATGATTAAATGCCTAATTAATTATTACTATTACTTGTATTACATCCATATTTGAACACTAATTAGGAACACCGTTCAGTGCTGAGTTCAGTGCTGTACAAATATGTTAGGGGACAGACACCATTTCCAAAGAGAGCCTGCAAATAGCAATAGAAAAGTAGAAAGGGAAAGAACCTGAGAAAGTGTCTTACTCAACTGCACCTAGCAAGTCATTGTCAGATTTGGGGGAAAAGAAAAAAATAAAAGTGAGTCCTACTGCTCTGGCTATCAGACCACACGTTCCATATTCAAATCATGAAACATATAAGCCTGTATGGATCTGTTAACCCATGAACAATTCTTCCTTATTTTTCTCCTTTTGCACATCTGTATTTGGTTTGGAAGTCAGCTGAACCATTTGAAATGGCTCAGGTATTCTGGGAGGTACAAAGATTCCACAACATAAACAAAAAGTTTTGCTATTTCCATGCCACATATATTTCATCTGGGATAGTACAGCATATATATTTATAAACCAAAATCAAACAAAACCTCAGAGGTCAAATTAAGGACACAGAAAGTCATTGAAAAAAAATAATCAGAGGATGAGATGGCCAGTGATACCCCAAGCAGAAGAGAGTACCCTTGTACTGGTATCTGGAGGAAGGCAAAAACATGCTCTCACTAAAGGAGGTTCCTAGATCCAAGGAGGCACTTATCCTGCCATAAAATTGGGCTGTGGCTCAGAACAAAGAGCAAGGCCAGCTAGCCTCAAAAAACAACTGAGCAACAAACAGAGAGAACAAAGAGGTGCCTTGCCAGCTTACTAGTGGAGTGATGCAACAATACAAGATGAAACCTCCAAAATATGTGGTTCTGCTTCACTTTGTGGTCCCAGGGAGCTGCTCTCAGGCTGTGGAGACTCGGCCAGTGGGACCAGTTAGGAAGACGTGCTGGTGCCACCACTCCCAGGAGATCAGCACACAGGAGCGGCAGCCAGAACAAAGTGCACCGTGGCCATTTGGTAGCATTTCCACTCATTTCTTGCTTTGTAGTGGAAAGGGACAGACCCTTTAGTTGTAACAAGTAGAGAAATCCTTGACAGAGACTTGGGCAAAGTAAAAAAAGTAAAATGAGAGATTTACTGAAAAATTAAGATGAGAAAAAAAAAGAAAAAAGCAACACAGTTAACTGCTCTTTCTCTGGAGCATTCTTCAATTTCAACAGAAGAGAAAAAATATTTTACTTTTTTTACTTTTGGACAAATATAAAAAATTCAATTTTGCAAATGTAAGCTTGCTGGCCTCAGTTTGGTGGTTTCCCTTCTGGCTGAAATGTGCATCGCTGTCAGCCTTGACAACGTGTACTCTACAGAAGTGTGCCAGCCAGGGGAGTCCAGCTCAGAGAGAAAATTAGATAATCAAACCATAGTTTGCATACTTTCCACATGTTCAGGTTTTCCAAAGAAATCTCAACATCTTTAAGGAAAGCACATAAAAGAATAGGAAAAAATATATTATTGATTCTCTGATGTGGCACTGAAAAACTATTTCATGCAAAAATTTTCAACCAGCATGCAAAGAATATTTATTTACACTCATTGTGTTATTCACACTGGTTTATATTTGCACCTAATGGCAGAATTCATGGGCCAGTCTCTGCAATGGTGTTTTAAGATACTTCAGATATAAAAATGAACCTCCTAAGAAAGAGAACCCCTTTCTTCCATTCCCTCCCCTCCTGGCACACCTGGCTCCTCCAATCTATGATGTTCACCTCAGAAATCTTTTTACAGAAAGACCATGTGATAACTTGCAATCAAACCCAACTCCAGCTTTATTGCACAGTTACAGCCAAGCTGTACTCAGGACCAGATCAAGGGATAAGAAAAAGGTAATTTTCTGTCACCCTTGTTATCCATCCACATCTCTCACACAGTAAAGAGCAAGGAGCTAATTCAGTCCTCAGGACAATTCAGAGAAGTTTTTTTCTGAATTATTTATCTGCAGTGAGCCTCAGAAGGCTGCTCCATCAACAGCAGGTAAGCCAAGCAGAGTAGGAGCCTGAACTCACCTCTCCCCACCGCAGCATGCCAGACACAAAAGGAAGTGGTGAGGAATGCCAAGACCAGGCAAGGTATGCACAGGAGGGACAACAGACATTATATAGTCCTGCAGAAAGGGTCAAAGGTGTGCCTGGGCATCCTAGAAGGTCAAGCTCTTGTCTTTTTCTGTAGTAGGCTGTACCACTGCAATGGTATCTTGAGGATAAGCAGCAGCACTTAACTATTTCTGCAAGGAAAACAGGTACCTGCAGGTCCTGCTACTACTGACATTTTCTGTGCAACTAGAGGTGCCCCCAAACCCTCTCATGGTGCTACTGTATTTCCTCCTTGCTCTCCCTAGTAATGGCACATTCTTCTGCTTATTCATGATTCCAGCTAACAGTGGAAGCTTCCTACAAGATCCCAGAAAGAATGAGAGGACAATGCCAGAAAGAGCAGCCACTAGCACTTGCAAAAGAGCTCCAAAGTCCAGCAGTGCTGCAGGTCCCATTGCACGCCATGGCTATCAATACACAGCAATCTGGAGGTTGGGCTGATTGCCTGAACAGCTAGAAGGGAGCTCAAAGCCAAAGAAAGCTGTAATTCCTGTAGCTGTAAACACCTTGCAGACATTTTGGTCATCCCACACACTTTATGCCAACTAATGGCTCCAGAAGCAGGGAGGTTCTCCACTGAATCTGTGGTGGTATGTTTGAGTCCTGAGATAAATACATTGGCCATGGTCCATGTGACAAATCTGGGCAGGAGCAGCTGAGCAGTCAGCAAACAAGTTACAGTTCCCTCTCAGACAGGCAGGTTCATCAGACAGGTACACAGCTCTGCAAAGATAAACACATTAGCTGCTTTTCTGGCAAAGGGCGAACACCGATTCAGCAGCACCAATTGGCTAATCGGGAACTGAATTAACAGATCCAACAAGACTTCTGTTCACCTGTGCTGCCTGGAGTATATTGGCTGTGAAAAGAGATGGAAACATATGCTATTCGTGAAGGTGTACATTATACCCACTTAGCCTTGCTGCCAACCCCCTCATTTGCCACCAGATCCCTGGAGATGTTGTACCTGCTGGAACTGCTTCTAACATAGTCATAGTTTAAATCATTTAAATTACAAGAAAATTTATAACTTAGTTCATTTTCTAAATTACAGTACTGTATACTAACCAAATCTTAATTCATCAGAAATATTCCACGTAAGCCAAATAGTAGAGACAAGCATTTTAGATAGGGTTTTAGGTAATCATTTTCCTTTATCACAGTCAAAGACTTTGCAAGCATTATTTCATTTTTATTGTGTCTGAAGCTCTCATTCTCCATGTTGGTTTGATCCTTTTCGCTGAGCCTCTTCAGCTGCAGAAAGACTTGGTTTGCTTTCCAGTTCAGGCTCCCGTCTGCCACTTCTAATCCTCATTTTCATTCTTGTCAGTTAGTCATCTGATCTCTTTGATCCTTTGTAGCAAGCCTTGAACTCTGTTTTTATTCAGATTAGCATCCAGTGTCAAGAAGTACTGTTTTCTTTTCCCTGTGGTTTTGCAGCCTTTAGCTCGTTTAAGCTTGTTTTCTTCTTCCCAAGTTTTCAATTGCATTTTCTATGGTCTCAGGCCATATTTCTGAGCTACACACAGCACTTGTGACAACAGCGATCAGCCTCTGCTGGCACAATTGCAACTGATGAACACCTTCCATTTCTTCTGTCTTTTCCAGCTCCCAGGTGTAGGTAAGGCAATACAGAGGCAGCCATGCACAGGTATATATTGCTCTCCCTCATGGAGAGAGCTGCCACAAGTGCTCCTTGGACTCTCACAGCACATATGCCTGTGCTCCTTGGAGATGCTGGGGACAATGGGGTCTTTTCAGGGCCAATGTTAACTGGGATGCACCCTGAGGGTCTCTGTTGTCTCACAGAAAGTGCCTGAAAATCCTTCAAAACTCATGTGAGCAGACAACACCAAGCAGTGGGGAATAATGTATGTGCGTACAAGAGAGTGGTCTAGCCTGGCTGCAGTATCTGAAATCACCACCACAGGATAAATGATGGCTCTGCTTTCTCCATGTGTGTACCAGAATAGATCCGACCACAGACAACTGACAAGCACAATTCATCTGGCCCACACGAAACGGGATGGTGCTTGGCTCTAGCACAGGTCATCTGGCTGAAGATGCTGGTGGAGAGTAAGGTCTCTTCCTTGGTACACAGCAATGATTATGAACCTTCAACAGCCAGAACAATTGTCTGTTACCGCCCCAATGGGATCCAACAGAATTTTTCTTCATGTTCCTTTCCACAAAGAAGGAAGGTTTCTTAACTGAAACCAGTGAAAACAAGTAATTGATTGGGGTTGATGCAGCATGGGCTTTTGAAGTGGCCCAACTGCCACAAGGACCAGTGTTAGCTGCTGATTCCCTGCAGAGGACACTGCTGGACAAGATGTTAAATCCTCTATCTGGATGCATCTATGTTCTTAATAGATTTAACAGTAAGGGTCAGTAAGTGATGCTGGGATTAGTACCAAGTTTCCCTTTGCATCCACCATGTAGCAGTGTATTTTGTATCTCCATGTAAGGGAGCAAGGAAAGGATGTAGAATCTTTAGTTTTAGAGTGATGTTCTTAGTCTTCTTTTTGAAGGATTACATGTAGATTTTTGGAATTAAGTTTATGTTCTCAATGAAGACAATAAGTTCTCAATGAAGACAATACATTCTTCAGAAAGAAAATATGGTCAAAAAACAATTCACACCAGACAATCCATAATCCATGCCAAGATATATTTTATGCCACATACATTGTGATTTAAAACATTGTTGACAAATTTTATGGACTACTGTTCCCTTAAGCACAACTGATGAATTAAAGGTCAAGGAATCATTGTAAGAGTCCTTCAGAATGGCCGTGTTCTTCAGAAGGATGAATCACTGTCTGTTTAATAAACTCCAGCACTTCTCCAGACTCTTCTTGCTCTGTAGATCTGGAAAGGCTGGGGCATCGGTACTGACTTACCTCTTTATTCTGATGTTCTGACCAGCAATGCAAGCTCTGACTCATCTTAAAGCTTTCACAACACACCCAAAACATCTCAGGTATAAACCATTATTGGGAAAGAGATGGTGTGGATTTTTTTTTTTATAACTGTGTTAAGTTTTCATAGGGAAGGTGATCTTATGTTTTCATCTCATCTGTCAGGCATTAACTGCTTCTCTGTTGTGGCAGTTTCCTTTTCCTAAACCTCGTTCTCTTACAAATATATTTTATGCATTTCTTACCTTTATAGATCTACTGGACCATTTGTTGCCATGGTTTCCTTAAATGTTTCCATATCTCTCCTTTCCAATTTTTCACAGTAAAAAATTCAAAACTTTTGTCAGACAGGATTTTAATTACTGACATAAGTCCAAATAAGTAAATCAGAAACCTGTACCTTTAACGCTACAATATTCATATTTTATGTTTTGATTTAGCAATTTTCTAAGATTTAACAGAAAACAATTTTCTGTCTCCTAAAGCACTACTTCATTGCAACTCCTAAACATCATGAAATAAGAAAGACACGAAGAACAATGCTCACAAACATAAAAAAAAAGTTTCACCTAATTCTTAATATTTTTTTTTTTTAAAAAGCATATTTAATATCTTCCAAGCTCCTACACTATCTTCACCTCCACTAAGACCTCCACACTGCTTAATCAAGGATGGCGAAGTGCCTCGTCCAGATAACTCATGCCTAAAAATGTATGGAAGAATTCAAAGAATTCAGCGAGATTCATAGATGAGACTAATCAGGAAAATAATAATAATAATAATAATAATAAATAAAAGAGTCAATGTTGCTTTTCTTCCATCTACTCACATCATAAGTAAGTTTCGCTGCTGCTGGCTGCAGGACCAGCAGGAATATCCACATCTGCTCCAGTTTCTCTATAATTTGAATGTACACATATTTATGTGTATGTATTAGCCACGCTAGTAGCCCCCTCTTTCATTCTGAACACCGACCAGCCATTCAGTCTTTAAACAAGTAAATAAACTAACCAACTACCAAATTTGTTTGGCTCACATTATAACCTAAAGCTGTGTATGATGATTTTAAAAGGTAGAGAATGAATACAAAATATTGTGTTTTCAGCAGTAATAATTCTGGGCAGAAAACCACACCAATATATAATATTAACATCTTACTTTTTACAGTGAGTAAAATATTTATTTAAACCTAATAAAACAAGAAGCTCCGCATGACCACCGTGAATAAGTGGGTGTGCACAGGAGCCACCTTCACAACTACCGTATCCTTCTGAACGTGGCTTGTGCCTCCTTTTCTATGGACGTTTTTCATTTATGAATCATCACTGCTCTTTGGCTAATTTATAAGCGTTTTCTCATTTTCAGCCCCCCCGTCAGCTCGCTCCTCCTCCGCACAGAGAAGTAGCCCCGAATTTTGCAATGAAAAGATGGCACTGATCTCAAAACGGGAGCCAGGCCGCGGAGGCTGCTCGGAAGCGAAGCTCCGCTCGGGGGCTGGAAGGAAAACTCCGCTGCCCAGGCCCCGGCCCCGGCCTCGGCCCCGGTCGCGGCGGCGGGCGGTGTGCCTTGGGCAAGGGCGCCACCCGGCGGCCCGACCCGGCCCGGTCCCGCAGCCCACGAGCACGGGCAGGCCCCACGAAGGCACCTGCGGGAGCAGCGTCTTCCCCTGCCGGAGGAGGAGAGGGACGGCAGAGGGCTGTTCCCGCAGCTCTAGCGGCGGGCGGGGGCCGGGCGAGCCCCGCGGCTGCTGGGGAGCAGAGCAGGGGGCGCCGCGGCGACCCTCCTGCCCGTAAGGAGCGGGCGGGGAAGGGTCTCGCCGGGAAATGAAGGGTTCTCGGGGCCGACCGCTCGGCCGCCTTCGTCGTAGGGAATGTGAAGGCCCACGCCGCGCAGGAGTTTGCTCGGAGAGGCCCCTCAGTGCCTGAGTCCTCGTCTCTGGGATGTTTATGCTTTTCTGTAGTGAAAACGGAGGTGCTATCCTCTATTCAGTAGACTCCAGTTTCAACGTCTGTTTTTCACCCCTTTAGCTTCTGCTCATGAGTTTTCCCCTTTTCACCTACACCAAAACAAACAAACAAACAAACAAACAAACAAAAAAAAGCGCGTCCCGAACAGCCCTTACACGCATGCAAAACGTGCCGGAATCTGGAGTAATTTTCAGCACTCTCCTTCAGAACTGCTACCTCTGAATTTTAACACTACTTGTCTTGACAGAAATTGGTATGCTGGTGGAAGAATAAATCTCAATAGCCATACAGGAAGAATTTGTATTCATTCAATCTCACATTGAGGACTTCGTTTTGTATGACAGGACTTTATAATACGTCAGGTTTTGCATTTCTGACCTTTGTTGTTTAAACTGGTGAGCAATAACCACCTTTTGTTTTTAGTTTCCATTGCTAAAAAGTTAACAATTTCCTACAACATAAAATGCACGGTGAAAAGAGTAAAAACTCCAAGTGAAAAATACGTCAAAAAAATCTTGAAAAATCATACCTACTCCTGTTTGTAATGTGAGAAATTATTACAAGTATGTTCACTATGAGGACTATTGATAGATGACTCACAATTTAGCTAAATTCAATAAACCACATACTGTGCCTGTCCCAGTAGGTGACTCATGCATTTTGTATTTCAAGTATCAAATGTTTGCCAAAAACAGTATTTAAAAAAGTAGGAAAATTGTTCAAAAGGGCTTGTGAATAGGTTGGGACTACCCACAGGCAGCTCTTACTTGTGTTCTGACCACTTACATGGGATTTCACAGCACTATGGCAGTATTCTGTGAGAAGGAGTGCTTAGCCACAGCAGCCCCACCTTACACACTTCATAGGCTTTTTTCCTCACATATATTGTACCTTCTTTAAATACACACACATTAGTATTTAATGTGATACTTTATAACAGTTGTGTTTTAAAGAGAAAAGCCTGCAGGGTAAACATTTTCCCCACAGCGTTACTGCTCCGTAATTTCATACACATTTCCTAATTTTCCTAGCATCGTGCTTTGCCCTTCTAGAATCGATTGTAAAAAAGTAAAATAAAATAGCAGTCTCAAAAGAACTATTCAGCTGATCCCTGAATACTGTATAGTAGTATTTTAAACCAAACAAATCAATGTAGAAGTGGCAGAATTACACCCAGAAGAAGGAAGTTTCAGTCATGGTGTTGATGCCTTTTCACCATTTCAGCATCTGGCCGGGTAGCGAAGGAGGCTACTACATGCCTGTGACTCACTCACCGGGTTAGCTTAGATTTTATGCACTTTTCCAAAATCATTCATATAGGCCTCAGAGTACATCTGTTTCTTATTTTTAACTTTGTGCAGGAGTTGCCTGGCCCCAGAATATAGTGCACTGCATATGCACAACATCCTCATGCCATAAACGTCTTTCTGAGGACAGACTGTCATGTGGCCACACTGATGCATGAGGAGGCACAGTATTTTCACCAGGGCCGGGGAACTGCATGCGTTTACATCAAGGGTGACTTAAGGCATCTGTTTTCTGGGTGACTCAGTCAATTGCTGAACAGGTGAAATACTGAGTGAAATATTTTTAAATGCCCAGTCACTAATTGGTGTCAAACAGTGCAGGTTCCTGTCCTCAATGCAAAGAGGTTAATGCTGACTTCAAGAACAGGGTTACAAGGGCTACTAAGTTCCTGTCATTGTGAGGGTGAATGGCACTCTGTTCCCAGAATAATGCCCTGTTCTCCAATAGCCCTGGTCGTTGACAATAGGATTACACATTATGAATCCAGGGGAACTATCACCACCTACGTTTAACAGGGTGTGGGGGGAATCTTTTTTTGTTTGTTTGTTTTGTTTTATTTTGTTTTGTTTTTAACGTATCCTGCCAAAAGTCTTACAGACTCATTCCATATTCACTTGGAAAAAAAATAGGTAACAGTCTTTCATTACTGATCTTCTCTGCATCTTTTTTCTCATTATTTCCTCTGGCACTTTCCCTGCTGAGCTGGCTCTTGCTCTGTCTTAACTGAGTCCCTTCTGATCCCTGGAAGAAGCCGATACAGTGTCATCTGAAAATAAATGAATTCAAAGTTCATGTTGACTAGGGATATATTAAGATGATGGAGTCATAACTTTCATATATGCAGAAATGGTAAGACTAGGCATAGTATTAAGCTCTGAACTTTAATTTTATTCATTAAAAACCAAGCATGAAGCATGTTTTATTCATTGTTTTGTCAACCACTTCACATTTTCACCCTGTTTTTCTTGTAAAAACTATCAAAGATCTCCTGTGCAAAAGTATTGCAGGAAAACATTTGATCTATTTTAGTTTAATTTAATGAAGTTTATCATCCAGAAAACAAGCAAGGCAGGCAGCATCAGTATGCCCAGACAATTCTCCAAAGGCCTTTGGCAATTGCTTTTTAAGAGGATCGTTAGCTTCCTGCCTATGAAATTACCAAAACTGATGTCTTTGTATTGACATGGGTACAAGTTATGCTATTTGAAGGAGATATTAAATTTTAAGCTGACAAAGGATACATACTTTGCTAGTAATACCAATTTGTCCAATTGGCCCACAATGGGAGTGAATGCATGCACACTATGGAAAATCTTAAACTGCATACGAAGATTATTTTTTGAAGACTAAAGCATTTATACACATGGGAAATCATATTAGTTGTCAAATGATGACAGTTGTAATATTAACATTATTAACAAGAGGTGGGAGTATTGTTTTACAATCCATGTGTCATGCTAGAAATGCTATTTAACATCAGAGACTCAATATTTATCAAGAGCATTTGATTTAATAATATCCAGTATAACAGTACTCCACAGTTTCCATTAGTTTGATTGAATGTTATATCTGTCTAAGCAAACCAAGCATTAGGCGCTTCAGTGAAAGTCACTTGTAATAGAGAAAAATATAATGCATGAATATTTCATTAGTAGATGAATACCCATCAAAACTTTCCTTGAAATGCTTGAAAGTACCTCCTGAATGTTTGCCAGTTATTTCATAAAACAGAGATGGTTGTAATGCTGCTGTTGAAACAGGAAAAATCTATTAGATAATTTAAAATACTAAAACAATTATGGTATAATTATAAGGAACATAATTATATGTTCTTGATGTCTTTAATTGTGCAAGCCTCACTAATTAACATTAGAAATTCAATCAAAACAAATTATGCTTTAAAATTTAAGGATGAACTTAAAGAGAAAGATGGCATTTCCCAAGTCAAACAATTATAACTTTGAATTCCACCTGATAGTAGGCAACCTGTTGTGCCTGTTGCGCCTGTTGCAGACTCCTATCATTCCATCTCCTGAATGTATTTATTCAGTGTATTTGGAGATATGTATATACTCAAGTGACTTACCCTTATTTAAAGCAGTAATATCAGTTTTGCCTAAGCTAAAATCTGACAGAGGTTCCTGTAGCCTTTGCATTAAACTTTAAAGGAAGAGATGTATACTGTGCTCTCTGCATTTGGATGTTTTCTGAACATCCCTGCCTTGTGTATAGACCTGATGCTGTCAGAGTCAGGCCTCAGCTCTGTTCCTGGTTTACTCTTTGCTTCCCTCCGTTACTTCTCACCTCTCAGGACCATGGATTATTTGTAGGAAAAACAAAGCACAGTTTTGGGGGAAAAAAGAAGGGTTGTTCAGATGCATTTGCATACATAGTGTTCTCTTTTAAGACATCTTTTCTGCAGAACAGAAACTAGCCTTATTACTTCAATTCTGTTTTCATTTCCAGTTTTCTATTAGGAAGGTATTTCAAGCTGATTCCAGTAAAACCAGTGGTTGTTTTTGTGGTGCCTTCCCCCCCCCCCCACCCACCCCAAAAAAAAATAAAAAATATGTTCCACCTCAGATATGCATCTTCATGTCTTTTTAAGTTACTGTTGTGCTTTGCAGGAAGAGTGAATCAATTTCCTGTAGCCCCCCATCCCTACATGATGGGCACAAGTTCTTTAAAACGTGTACAATTCAAATATTATTAAAAGACTTTATTTTTTTTCTACTAGGACTGGACCTAACAAAAATACTTTAGATACATTTCTCTCTGTGTCATTTAAAAGTTTCAGAAAGGCACCATCAGTCTTAAGAATGGCAAAACTGGAAACCTGGGAGGACTTAGCTTCTCTCTTAAAAACAAAGCAGCACATAAACACTGCCCTTTCTGTATTTTTACTTCCTTCTCATTTTCTTTGATTAACCAGAACAGAACTGCTGTCAAACGAAGATTTTGGCCATTTTCACTGCCCTTTTCTCTTAAGCAGGAACACACATTCAAAGATCTGAGTACAAAACTTGCTGAGCACTAAGTGCACCAGTCCTGTTAGGAGCCCAGTGCTATTTTAGAAACCATCAGATATTTGGGGCATCCCAGGGCAGGCAGATAGGACTGTGGGAGGTGCCTGCACCCACTGGCATGGCCCTTCAGCACCTCCACTAGAACTACATGACTCCTAAGTCAACTGAAGCCCACCACATCTCTGCAGGTATTATCTGCCTAGCTCTAGCTGAAGGTAGCTGGATTTTAGTTAGCTCAATTCCATGTTTTTGGCTGGCTAAGCACTTTGGAGTGAAAGCTTCAAATTAAAATGTAAAAAAAAAAAAAAAAAAAAAAAAAGCAAACCTAGAATAGGATATTTAACACTGTTATAACCTAATTTATATCCTAATTTTATAACCTAATTTATAACATGGTTATAACCTAATTATTATAGGTTCACCTTCAAAATAGTCTTGAGATTTCAAGAGCCTTCACCGATAACTAAAACAACTATTACTTTAGATCCAAGTATATTCCTAGAAAGGATAGACTTTACAAATCACATCAACCATAACAGTGATCAGTGCCAGAGAAAACTGGTGAATATTTTCCACAGAATAATTGCATCAGAGTAGTATTTGAATTGTCAGAAGAAAATTCAGACAATTAAACAACTCAGCATAATTTGAGTGATCAACACCTCCTTAGAGTGTCTCTCATTCTATCATGTTGAATGGGTGTATATAATGGGATATGCTGGGAAATGACAGAAAATTGGCTGATTACCACAGAAACAAATTTGCCAAGGACTCCACATACCTGATGGCTTTTTATTTCAGGTTCTGAACAATTGTTTCATGGAACCAAAAATGATGGGATGTCATGATCCTACATATAAACTCATGAAACATAGCAATGTAATGCCTTCAGTGTTATATGATATCACTGGTGTGGTAAGACTGTTTGGAATGTTTTTATCCCTTTAGTACTCAATGTTTTTTGGTGTGGGAAGAGTATGGAGAAGTATTTGTTCCTTTAGATGCGTTCCCTAATATTTTCACTGCATTACCATACCCTACTGTACCCTACCATATCGTACTGTACCGTACTTGCTTGACGAACCTGATCGCCTTCTATGACAAAGAGACGCGCTTAGTGGATGAGGGAAAGACTGTGGATGTGGTCTACCTTGATTTCAGTAAGGCTTTTGACACCATTCCCCACAGCATTCTCCTCAAGAAACTGGCTGCTCATGGCTTGGACTGGCGTACGCTTTGTTGGGTTAAAAACTGGCTGGATGGCTGGGCCCAGAGAGTTGTGGTGAATGGAGTCAAATCCAGTTGGTGGTCGGTCACTAGTGGCATCCCCCAGGGCCCAGTACCGGGGCCAGTTCTCTTTAATATCTTTTTCAATGATCTGGATGAGGGGATCGAGTGCACCCTCAGTAAGTTTGCAGATGACACCAAGTTAGGTGCGTGTGTCGATCTGCTCAAGGGTAGGAAGGCTCTGCAGAAGGATCTGGATAGGCTGGACCAATGGTCTAAGGCCAACTGTATGAAGTTCCACGAGGCAGGTGCCGGGTCCTGCACCTGGGGCACAACAACCCCAAGCAGAGCTACAGGCTGGGAGACGAGTGGTTGGAAAGCTGCCTGGCAGAGAAGGACCTGGGAGTTTTGGTTGATAGCTGAATATGAGCCAGCAGTGTGCTCAGGCAGCCAAGAAGGCCAACAGCATCCTGGCTTGTGTAAGAAGCAGTGTGGCCAGCAGGTCCAGGGAAGTGATTGTCCCCCTGTACTCGGCTCTGGTGAGGCTGCACCTCGAGTACTGTGTTCAGTTTTGGGCCCCTCACTACAAGAAGGACATGGAGGTGCTTGAGCGAGTCCAGAGAAGGGCGACGAAGCTGGTGAAGGGTCTGGAGAACAAGTCTTACAAGGAGCGGCGAAGGGAGCTGGGACTGTTCAGCCTGGAGAAAAGGAGACTCAGGGGCGACGTTATTGCACTCTACAGGTACCTGAAAGGAGGCTGTAGTGAGGTGGGGGTTGGTCTATTCTTTACTGAAAGGGTTGTTAGGCATTGGAAGGGGCTGCCCAGGGAAGTGGTTGAGTCACCATCCCTGGAGAACTTTAAAAGATGTTTAGATTTAGAGCTTAGTGATATGCTTTAGTGGAGGACTTGTTAGTGTTAGGTCAGAGGCTGGACTTGGTGATCTTGGAGGTCTCTTCCAACCTAGACAATTCTGTGATTCTGTGATTCTGTACCCTACCATACTGTACTGTACCCTACCCTCCCCTCCCTACCCTACACTTCCTTCTGTAATTTGGTAGGCTTAACTTTTAAAAACAATTTTTATACATAATTTATCTCAACATAGTCAGCAGTGCAATAATGTAGGTTTCTGTTCATTTGTTTTTGATCATAAATATGTTAATAAAAACTGTCAAAATAATAAAGTTTAATGTGTTTTTTGTTTGTTTGTTTGTTTGTTTTCCTTTAGTGATGGTTATAATAACATATTTTCTAAAGCCTAGTATCTTCTTTCCTCCTTGAAAGAAAGAATAATCAAAATGCCTCTGTGGCACTGGCATGCATTTTGCTGGTGTTTTGAAAGGTAGCACAGAGAGATAGATAGATAGATAAATAAATAAATAGTAATAAATAATAATAATAATAATATCTACATCCATTTCACTTTGAAACAAATGATTACAGAGCAGCTGATTACAATTGGAGAGAAGATGTAGAAAGGCAAAATGCCAGTAGTAGCAATTGGAGTGAATTAACTGGGGTGCTCAGACATGCTCTCAAGAAATGGATTGACTCACAGAAGGAGTTTTAGTGGAGTGAAAACTTGAATCACGTTTCTTCAGCATACAGAAAAGCAATCTACCTGATTTTCCTGGAAGTAGCAAAGCAATCAGATATTTTGCCTGCTAAGAGATGGGGAACCATGGAAAGCACAGAAACAGGAGGAAAAATATTCAGAAGCATCTTTAACATTCACCAATACATTATCAATAAAAATACTTATTTCTGGGCACTTTTGTCTTAGAATTGAAATTTTCCTTCAATTTAAGTGATTTTTCCAAAATAGTTTTTGAAGAAAATGCATTCCTAATTCTTAATGAGATTATTAATAAGAAATGGAAAATTAGGGAATCAGAGTGTTTTTCTTATTTTTCATTGCTCATGCAAATCTGGCTGTACCTTTGTCCTTAGATACAAGGGTATCAATGTCTTGTTAAAGTAATGCACCACAGCAGAAGAAAATAATCTTCTTTAACATATTTCATCCAGTGATCACAAACAACACAAAACAACAACAACAGTAGATTCCCTTCAGGATAAGCTTATTTCTTTCACAAATTGTCTTACTTGCTAAGTAGCTTTTCATCAATGATACCTATTCACAAAAATTAGTGATGTGAAAAATAACAAGAACGTAATTTGCTATACTAAAATAGAGCATTTACCCTGTAACTGTCATTCAGATCAGACAACAAAAGGAAAGACACACTAAATTAATCAAGAAAACACAGTATTGTAACTTTATGACCAATATCACCAACTTGGAAAATCGGTTGTTAAATACTCACAGCAGTTAATTCTCACAGTTTGAGAGGAAGCTAGTGCTGCCTTGAAACAAAGGAAAAGTCATTACCTGTTGGGCTTAAATAAATGGCATGGAAGCCTCCCAGAGTAAATATATTTTCTTATGTATTCACTTATGAACTGTAGCTGAAGGTGCATTATAAAACTCTGTAGAGAGGTGGAAAATAGTAATAGAACCAAAAGCCAAAAACTGAACTGTTCAAGCTGGAAGGTGCAAGTAGTGTTGTGGCCAGATACAGCAGTGCCAGCAGCTTGACGTTGTTCACTTGTCACATTGTGGTGTAACACACTGTGGGTCCTGTGAGAAACTTAGCTGCCATCAGATATGGTAACCTGGCCCTAAAGGGAAAATAGGAGCATGAAATCTGTGGGCTCCATTATTTCATATCACTGTTTACTTCGATTATCCCTATGAAGGTCGAGATCGGAAAAAAAAAAAAAAAAAAAAATTTTTGAGTTTGTTTTCATGGTTTCTTAGGCAAAAACAGGTTTCAAAACAACACTTGCAATTAATTGAATTCTGACATGCCTACCTGGGACATCCCAGTTCCCACCAGTAATGCAGTCCTTACCTCTGTAATTAACTAGAACAAGAAGCTAAAGCACTAGCACTCTGTTTGCTTTGCTAACAAAAACACTAGTGCTCCCTTTGCCTCGCTTATTTTGGCTCTTGTTTCTTGAATTTAATCCTTTCATCCTCTCGACCTCTTCTGCAGTTTTCTGGCATCTTCTGCAGTTTTTCCTCTTGCCTTGTGAGCAAGAAACATGGGCTCTGCAATGATGCCGAGAAACCTCCATGGGCCTCTTGACTCAGCAGCAACTTCAAACTCCAGGATTCCTGCTTCAAGGGGCTTTTGAAGGCTGCTGGATGGGGTGTCTGTGTGTTTTTTTTTTTTGGCCCAGTGCAAAGCAGTTTGTCTTTCCTATTTCCATCTGCTATACAGGTATTAATATTTTTTTTATTTATCTCGATGAACAGCAAATTTGTAAACAGTTTGGGGAGGCTGGAAGGAAGTAAGTATAATCAGAACAGTGGCATTCATCTGGGTCTGGATCCTAGGAAATGCTGACTTTCTTAGTTCACTTTGACTGCTGAAAGCTGACAGCACTCAGCACATTAGACTAGTAAGACATAAACTGTTATTTTTGCACCAAGTCTTGTGATATAAATGTCACACCTACTTACTCCAGGAATGTAAAGCTGTTTCAGTGAGTGCTTTGTCCTCATAATCTTTCTGCTTGGAAATGAAATCACACATGTTAAGCAAATCCTATCTTGTGTATAGATAGTATTATCGAGATAGAAGACTGCAAAAATCCTGGAAAGATTTGTAAAACCTTTAAAAGGCATTCACTTTGATGTTATATATCCAGTATGAACAAACTTGCAAAGATCTCAGTAAATTAATTCTGCACAAGGTGTAGCCACACAAAAATTAAAAATAAAATGAAATAAAGAGACTATTAATAAGAAGCTTTGTTCTTTTAAATCTCAATTATCCATCTGGGAATCCAAATAAGTAATCAGAATTTTTTGTCGAAATGGGTCAGACTTTTAATATAAAAAATATCACCTGAAGAAACTGAAGAATGAAAATTATAAGATGTTCTGGAAATACTTTAGAAGAATGAGTGTGTTTGAAAGATTATTGGCACACATTTGTACATGACCAAAAGCAAAAAAAAATAAAAATAAAAATAATGATTCAAAAAAAAAAAAGTTAAATAATTTATAATGAATTCTGTGGCAAATTCAAATTTGTTTTGGCATGTTAGATAGATGTTAGAAGTGTTAGCCTGAATTTTCTTTTTCATACCATAAAACTTTATGGAACTGGAACTGATCTTGGTCCAGCATCTGCAGGCTTTTTGGTATGGGGTTTTGAATATCATTTATCTGTCACATAGGTAAGATCCTTTTGAGCTAAAGTCCAAAGAAAAAGCAATCTCATTTCATCAGTGCCAGGAAACTTGAAGTTCATGAAGTTCAGCTGGTGCAGGATCTATCAAAGTCTATCATTAGCTCCCATGGAGCTGACAAGCCTGATGAATAGAACTTTAAGTGATCAGTCTTATTTATTCCTTATCATTATCGTAAACAAACAAACAACAATAAAAAAGACCAAATGAAAAGAGAAATTCTACATAAAATTGAGCAGATGGTACTTCAGGCATAGTTTTATTTTTAGCCAAATGGAGAATACATGATAGTTTGCTATTAGAAAAAAATGTTTTCAGTTCCTAGACAAAATGGTCTCACCCTTTGCAGAAAGACAGGTAATTCTCTGAAACATAGAATATTCCAGTAGTTTCACTTTTTTTCCTGTTTTATATCTCAAATCTTCTTTGCTTAAGTGAAAATAGGGCAACCTTTCACTAGAAGCAGGTTCTTTAGCAGTCAGTGTCCACATAAGTGTTTAATCTCCTTCTGAAAACAATTATTTCATAACATAGTTTCCAAGGATCAGGGTCTCAAAACTGCATAGGGTGCCCTGTAAGCCTTCCCAAAATGTAGTGCCATTCGTCTGAACACAAAATATTTTTGTTATTTTTTTTCTGAGTTTCCTCTTTGATGTTTAAAACTCCTCAGAACTCTCTCTCTCTTTGGTAGGACTTGCTCATGCAGATCAAGCTTGGCCTCAGAGAGGAACCCCCCAGAACAAAATCCCTATCAAACGCTTGAGCCTTTCTGCACCGAGGACATTGTAGAAAGGCAAGCATCCAGTTTTGTCCTTCGCTATTCTGTGGACATAAATCTTTTCTACTACAATTCTTCGCACACAGTAAAACAAATATTTTCCTGAGGGCAGAAGGTAAAAATTCACCTTTCAGTAACAGCTTACAGTAATTTTGCTGTTTTGCATAGCATAACTATTTTGTGGTGCATTTAGTCAGTTATTGTGATACTGTTATGCTTCTCAAAAAAAGACCACCCCTCGGCTGCTTGGTAGTGTGCTCTCAGCTAGGATGCTCTGAAAGGTCTTTGCATCAGTCCTCCACAAATACAGAAGCAAAGGATTCCCTTAAACCCTTGCTGAAGCTGATTTACACTGATCTATTTCACTGTGCATTGCAACACTAACATAATCAGTTACCATTTCCCAACTAGCAGGCTGACAGAACTGGACATGTTAATAACATAAGAGTCTGAATGTGCCCTAAAAGTGCCGATGTGTCGGCTCAATCAGCTGATGTCAGCGTGCTGCTAAGAATCACATTTACTCATTCATTATATCCTGAGCTGCACATAAAGTAATTAAAATTCCATTCCAGAGAACACAGAACAAGTACATTTTTTAAATCTACATTGTGGTGATTAGAAGTTTAACAGAGAATAAGTATTGTTGGTTCCAGAAGTCTTTTTTTCCCTCGGGAAACAGCCTTAAGGTAGCGGAGGTCACATTTTAGATCTAAAATATGGAGATAATGAGACTCGTCTCTTTTGTACAGCGCTTTAAAATCTCCTGATGGAAAGTGCTATATAAGAACTCGATATTATTTTGATTAATGCTCATAATCACCATCTCGTCAGTACTTTTTCCCCTTCTGACCTTGTAGTTTCCATGTAGTAAAAGGCACTTACCTCACTGCTTGATCAAGCTCTTAAGACAGCTCAGGCAGCAGGTTTATGCCTCCTTTCCAGGAGGTGGATTCAAGAATCTGCCTAGGTGGCTTGATAAAAGGAATGGGATGCTCTGAGGGGAAAAGAAATAATAATAATAAAAAAAAGATTAAAAAAAAAAATAAAAACACCACAAATTCTTGTTTATCCCCCCAGAGTTTTTAGTCTCCCAACTCTCAGACTTTTTTCTCCTTGGGTCACCATTTCTTTGCAAAGGACATTCATGAAAATCATCTTAAATGATTTTTTTTTTTTTTTTTTTTTTTTTGAGGGGATACATTAACGGTAGTATTTAAGCAATTAGGAGACCTCTCTTTCAGCAGTGCTCATTCCACTACAGCAATTTCAGGTTTTGGGGCAAAGACTGCATATCTCTCCACAGGATTTTGGCCAGCTGGTACCTGAGTTATTCTACACAAACAGATGAGATGCAGCCCCATCAGATATAGGATTTAGAAAGTACTATAGAAGAGAATTCAGATTTTTAGAAGTTGTGTAATTTACACCTTTTTTTTTCCTTCAAGAAATGCATATCCAGAGTTGGATGGGGGGAGGAGGTAAAGTAGGGACTAATCTATCGTTGCAGATTAACCAAATATTGTTCTCTGAACTTATTTCATTTATGTCGCAATATTTGTTTCTGTGTTTCTAGGTACCATTTCTCCTTACAAAATAGAATAGATCAGAATGTATTGAATAAACACTTGATGACACTGTAAATAGTATAGTTGAACAGGGCCAATTTCATAAAAGAAAGCGAGGTTCATTAATTTTAACTTTCTGTTAGTTCATGCCTTGCTACTACAAGTAGCGTGTTTGCATTCGAGGTAATGTGACTGACTTGTGAATGCCAGTTTCCTAAGCTTAGCAGAGGTCAATATTTCCAAGCTAGAATGTAGACACTGTTCTATCATACTCCCTACCTGTGATTCTGATGCACAGATCATGCAGTTGTATCCAAAACTCTAAGGCAAAACAGTAAAAATAAATATTTGAAAACATGGAAACAAAGAAGGAAGAACAGATAATCACAAGAGAAATAAAAATATTTTTTTCTGTGTTGTAATCAAAATTTTCTTTCTGAAAAACTAAAATTAATTTTCTAAGATACTGAAACTACGTGCTATTTTAGACATTAACAAGCATGTGATCTACATTTTTCAAAAAAAATATAACAATCTACAAGGATTTAAAACAGTGCACTAGAATCTGCAAAGCCATCCCTGGCACTGCTTGAAGTTTAGCAAGGATAACACAGGTATTACTGGAAGAATTGTAGGGAAAGGGGAGAAATGACCACGGTGGGTTAAAGTTTTGTATCTAAAAGAGAAATACCCAAACTAAGACAGGAATTTAAAGACCTCTAACTAGCAGTAGTTACTGAACTATTGCTTGGGAAAGAGGCAGGAAGTTTATGAAAAATCTTAAATGAATAAATACATCTTCATTCTTAAAAAAAAAAAAAAAAAAAAAAAAAAAAAAAAAAAAAAAAAAAACCTGCCTCGCAGTAAATATTTAAACATATGTGTGGGACATTGTAGAGGAACTGTCAATAATGCCACCAGAGAGTTTGGTCTTTGGAAAATTTCAGCATTCAACACATTTCATAAGCCCAATATTCACATTAAAATATTTTCATTTTCTTGGCAGCCACAGGTAGGTGATCAACCCTTTTCCATGCAAAATAAGCCTTTCTCCACACAGACTCAGATGTCTCTCCCAAATAACCTTGGATCGTATTATTTTTGAATCTCTTTGTACATTTCCCTCTTTGCTGTGCTGAATTAGTTGTGTTTATTTTTACCTCACTCTGCCAGCTGCACAGATACCACTAGCTGTGAGACAAAAACCTTCACAGCTGGAAACAAACTAAAATAGTCGCTGGGATGATGCCACAGAAGCACAGCATCAATTAGCAACGGGAGCAGCTGTTTCAGCAAGCAAGGGCCTTCCTGCGTGTGGTTTGCTCCCTTTTTGTTTTGTCTCTGATGACACCACTCCCGAGCAGGAGGCAGTCATTGCACACGTGCTGCACCACACTCATTCCAGCACAGAGGGCCAAAGCCTTTGGAGGCACTCACAGGTGAAATAAGATCTATTTTGAGTCTGGTAAGTAGTTCACATGTTTTTTTGCTGGACCAAATATTCCTGAGCAGCTTTCCCTCTGAGGAGTAAAGCATGGTGAGCCCTTAGTTACCCAATAGCTGCCCTGGTTTTGGGTGGCCCAGGTTTGTGGGAGTTCTCTATCATCTCAGTTATGGTTTTCCAAGGTGGTCTGTACCACAGAGACCTCAAAAGCCACTAATAGTACGCTAAAGGAATGTGGTACCTACATATGCTCATCTTTCAAACTGTAGCAAGGATAGGGGCTGAGCCTTCTGCTACTGCCCCGTGCTTTCAGGGAGAGAGACACAAGGAGGACAAGACACAAAGAGGGAGTGGATGAGGGGAAGAAAAAGAGAAGGAGGGAGAAAAAGGGGGGCAGAAGGGAAAGAAGAGAGGAAAGATAAAGAAGAAGAAAAATAAGATAAAAGATCTCATTAAACTCAGGTTGTAAATTACGGGCCAGATAATAAGCCTGTTTCATTAAATTAGTGTTGTTAAACCAAATACAATTAGCCTCCCTGTATTTTGTGCGTATACAGGTTCAGATCCTAAGTAGGTTGTTCCGTCAGGAATCCAAGATACCGTCACGCATCAATCTACAATAATCCTGCTGTGGATCACGAACAGAATTACTTGAAATATCTTAACTTCCCCCGGCAGGTCTCTCTAAATGAGAAAATATATAGGACTATTGTGTACAAGGCATCTGGAGGGAACCATGAAATGAAATGCAATGAAATAAGCTTCTCAGGGACAAGCTGCAGCTTGGAAACATGTAGAGATTTCAGTGCCGTAGAGGAAGAATGCTTTGTAGGTGGGATTTTTGTGGACAAGTGAATGAGGCACATCCCCTCAGGCCTCCCAAACCCTTCTGCCTCCCATACCTCAATATGCAAAATTAAGCATAAAAAATTATACAGGATTTCAGTATGCTTTTAAGAAACACAGAGTATAGAAAAAATAAGGAAATATTCAGCCATGTTTTTTGTGAATAATTTAAAATAGCAGGATCAGAAAATACAACACCATTATGAGGTGAGGTTTTTTATCTGAGTTTAATTCAGGGCATTTAATTCATAACACAGTCATCTGTACAGAATTAAGCCTCAAATTAATGGAGGTTTAATAGTTTTAAATGATTCTTTAAAGGAAATTAGCAATGAAGACAAACCTTTCAGAGGTGAATCACCAGGGAGATACAAAGTGAGGCATTTAATCTCAGGTCACAATGAGACAGTTCCCCAAGAGAACCAGTTACATCTCTCAAAAAGAGCCAGATAACATGACGTATATGTGTGTGTGTGTGTGTGTGTGTGTGTGCTGTTTTTTTCTTTTTTTTTTTTTCCTTAGAAAGCATTCCTGCAGCCTCCAACAAATGACCATGCCAGACTCGGAGAAGTGCATTTTACATTCCTGTTTAGTTCCTCCAACGTTTTAAAGCCCTGGCAAAAACATTAATTACGTCACCATAACTGTTTCACAGACCATAATTTGGGTATTCAACATTGATCAAAGAGAAGACTGGACAAAGCCCAAAATGGCAGAATTTATCTTCTTAACTTCCTAAAATAGTCTGGGTAACTCAGCCATAATTTGCTTAGGTTGTCAATGCTTAAACCTTCAAGATGAAGGTTATTCCTCTAAACCTGTAAAAAAAAAGTGTCCTAAGTACTGAAAGATACCATGTCTTTGCTGAACCACCTGCGTACTGATTTCCTGCCTAAGACTGCCTGAGGTATTCAAGCCTCTTTCTCTGCAGAGCCCAGTATGGTGGCAATGCCTTCATTTCTGGGCATTGTTCCCAGCACCAGGCTGCTCAACAAAGAGCAGCCATCATCATCCTCTCATTTTAGAGGAAGAGTGATGAGACATCCTGAGATCAGGATGGGGTTTCATTGAGTCAGGCTATCCAGCTGAAGCAAGTGGGCATGTCTATCGCCATGTCCTTGGCATTTGGTACCAGCTTGGGTAGGTGTCGTGGTGCTCAGTGCATTTGTGAACCTTTGGCCCTCATGCACGATGGGCTGAAATCAGACTGCAAATCAGACTGCAGCCCAGTGGCAGTCTCTGATGATAAGCAAATGGCAGAAGAGCATCAGAGACCAAATCAAGCTTTTATCCATCAGGGTGATCATGTTTGGGTTGTGATGAAGGCATATGAGTGCAGCAGGGCAGGAGCACCACTGCCAGTGCTTCTTGCACTGTGCCTGGTCTGTGAGTGAACTTAGGGCCTCTGTTCCCTGGGCTGTCAGTGCAGGGCCTTTCACAAACACTAACTTCACATAAAAGTTCTGTAAAGTTTTATTAGGGAAAAAAACACCCTCTAAACAGTTGGCTCAGTTCTCCACTGAAGGGAACCTTTCTGCTTGAGCAGTCAAAAGCACTTAAGGCCAGACAAAAGTACATTGGAAGAGTTTAACAGAAACTGGCACTGAACTAAACAGTAATTTCCACACGTCAAGCGTCACTAGTTCCTAGCTTTTATTATAAATCAGGTACACCTATGTATTTTCAAAACTGAAAACAACAGTCAGAGTTATGCCTGAGTTCATGATCAACTCTCACACAGACCAGACTAAGCCAATTCTTTATATAGCACCATATATTATGTGAAACGGCTCTCAAGAGCTTAGAAAATTAAACTAAGCGTTGTTACATTGCTCCAAATGCTTTCAGCATGGTTCTTCTCTTTTTTTTTTTTTTTTTTCCAGAGAAATAACATGGGATTTTAACTATTATAGCTTGAGAAAAATGAGAAGAACAGCACTTACTCTTTTCTTCTCCGTATTTTCTATTACCATAGAACGGATAATGCATCAGCAAAACGCCATAAGAAACATTTCTAAAGACACATAAGTGCCTCTGGAGCCTTAGCCTGTTGGGCTTTAATGGTTAATTCCACAAATGTAATCAGGGCCTAAACACATACAAAAATAGATAGACAGAAAAACAGATGGACAGGTAGATAAAGTCATTTAAGAGCTTAAGAATCTAATTTGAACTGATTTTCTGCTGAAAATCCCAGACAAACAGTACCAAAAAAAAAAAAAAAAAAAAAAAAAAAAAAAAGTGAACTTCCTATGCACCTCTGATAAATCAAAATAAAGAGCTTAAATGCACTTTCACACTATGTATCATTAAGAAGTTGCCTCCATGAGTTAAATTCAAGAGGAGAATCTAGGCATCTTAATACCACTATAGGCACTCAAATCACAAATTCAGATCCTCAGAGCTTCCTCAAGTTTCCACAAGTGAAATCTCCCAGGAGACCAAGTTCTGCACTAGGAGTGAACAGAGTGCTCAAGTCCTGAAAGCACTTGGCAATGCAGTGTCTGTCCCACACCTCAACCAACCAACATTCCCAAACAAGCCTTTCTACCACCTGCCTGATCTTCAAGAGCTGACATGTTAGATGTACCTCAAGCATGTCTAATCTTGGGCAAATCGCAGCCAGGTGGAGAAGCCATCCATTCCTTACTCATCCCAGTCGCTAGCAGAAGTATTTCCGTGGGATGCAGGATCAAATTCACCTTGAACTGTTCTCCATGTGGGTGTCTTCACTATCAGACTGCAGGTTGTCAAAACTGTTGTTTTGTAGAAGGAAACCTCATGCTTCATACACACTGATGGATTTACAGGGTTGCAGAGAAGGGGATCACTCTCTCTCCAAGCTGACTTTGGTGGAGAGGTGAGAGGAAATTCAGTAAGGGACAAGGCAGAATACTCAGCTGACAGAATGAGATGTGTACTCATGTTCCCAGTACTCCTCAGTATTTCTTCCCATGGGCAATTGTGTATCTCTCATCTGTCCCCTGCTCTCGCAGATCACTGAGTGTGCAATCACAGATGTGAATTCAGTGGGTGCCAAGACCCCTGGAAGTTGTATACTGCCTTGCAGAGCCTCTTTTGTCACCCTAAGCTGAGCTGTTTAAGGAACTCTCTGATTTTAGAGCACCTAACAGACATTTGTTTGATTTTCAGTTAATTGATTCAATTTATCACTTTCAATAAATGGGGCTCACATGTACACATAACTTTAGAGACACAGCTGATTTTAAAACTGTGGATTAGGGTCCTATATCATTAAGATACCTTATGAAATTTTATCAAATATAATATTCCTCAATATTTGCAAAAGACTAAAGCAGCCAGAGATTTTAAAAAAAAAAAAAAAAAAAAAAGTCCTCATTAAAATGCTGTGAGAGATCACTCTGCTCCTACACCAAAAACTGTAAAATAGATTATGTAACATAAGGAAAAACTATAATTGGATGAAATGAGACTAAAAAATTGCAGGTTTGTGTTCCCCCTAATATTAATTCTCTGCCAAAGCACTTCATTAAATCTCAGTTACAGGTCAGAGTTGCACCATGAAATAGGAGGATATGTTAAATAATTATGTAGTAAGCATGGGTCTATATTGCCTCACTTCATGAAAAAGTAAATGTGATTTAGTGAGGAAAAAATTCCATATCCGCCAGACATTTATAGATCAGGAGAAGGAAATACATTTGGTTGAAGGATCCCCCGGTGTTCTTCCTCCATAAATATTTTCTCAGGTTACCTATGAAATCAGTGAAGCAGTGGCACAGCTGTTGCTAAAACATGCAGCTAAAAAATTTAAAACGAAGGAAAATGCATGCTTTGTTTCTTCACAGCCTAGATTAAAAACATTTGATAATTCTTTTGTGTTTTCAGTAATTTGACCAGGAAAAATCACTTGAGCAGTGTAAAGTAATGGGGAAGCAGGGAATATATGAGTCTGTAAGGCCAAGTGCTGTACCTAATTCTTCCCCAATGCATGGGAACAGTTAATGCAGAGGAAGTGCAGTGATACCATGCAATATACTCCTTCAATATAAGGAAGACTAAGATACTGGGCCCAAACCTGTGCTCTTAACAGAGCAAAGCTTCCCAAGTCAGGGACATTTTTGGTTTCCTCTTTGACCTGTTTGAGTCTGCATTGAGTTCCACCTGTCTTGGCAAGACATCTTCTTCCACAGCAGTCAGAGCGAGAACTGATTTTTTCAAAGTGCAAAGTTTGTTGGTTTTTTTCATTAAACAATTCTAAAGTTCAAACCACACTATCATATGGAATTTATAAGAATGCTTTTTCAAATTTAATTTAGTAAAATTAGATTGGTGGTATTATTTAGAAATGGTTTTATTCGGCCTTTCTGCTATTGAGTGCTCAGACTGGATAATTGGCTACCTTATACATGTATAGTCGTAAGCGAAGCTTAAAACATGGTCCTTTACCCTAAGCATAATTTGGAGGAAAAAGCATCCTAGACAGATGTCTACTCCATGGTTTATAAGAGTATGTGATACCATCCGCACTTTTCACAGCTAAACCCTTGAAAACTGGGAGATTGACAAAGGGACCCAAACGTGAAGAGCATTCATTAAAAGATGTAAATAGCCAAGATCCGTGCTGTTTTGTTTCAATCTTCTTTATCCTGTTGAAAACAGGAAAGCCTCCTGTCATGCAGGCTCAGGGATTTTCAGGGCCCAATAAAGGTTAGTGACATTTTCAATTCATGTTTGTTTTCATTCTTCTAATCATGAACCCTGTGTCAGCCTGAGAAACCAGCTGAGCTTAATCCATAACCTTTTACAAGTGAAACATTAACTCACAGCATGTTCTGTTGTCTTTTTAAAGCAATACAAAAGCAAAGGGAGGAAAAAAAAAAAAAAAAAAAAAGCCACAATATACATGATAAAACCTAGCAGCAGCCAAATGTGAAGGTTACTTGAAAGCAGTTACACTTGTGGAAAACAGCATATTTTTTAGGTCATTAAATTCATCATGTTCAGATGTCATAACCACTGTTTATTTCACAGGATGATTTGGGACTGTCAGCATCAGAAGGTGGAAGGCAAAAATGTAGAAATAACCACTGAAACACAAGGCAGGAATTTTATCCCATGTCTTCATATATTACACAAATATTTTGATGCATTTTCATAACATCATTTTTGATTGGTAATAACCATGGAGATAATATTTAACTAGTTTCTCCTCTTTCCTTCTACAGTTTAACTGCTCCCACTGGTTTCCCCTCCAAGTTTCATTCAGCTGTGCGGACAGTGCTTTAGGTTTTTATGGCAATACAGTGTGACCGTCTGGATTTTATACAAGGCAGACTGCTAGCCACATATGGCAACCCTCCTGCCCCACAGAGAGCATGCAATGACGCACACGGAGCAAATCTAGAGGGAAGAACAAGCTCTGACTACAAAGCACACATACCCAAGGAAGGATAATTATTTCTCAAGCCTGTAAAAACCATTATGGAGAAATCCTTACCTCCCATATCTCTGTTGGATAACAAATACAATCACACATGTATTAAGGAGGGTCTTGAGTTACAAACTTTTACTACCAAGAAAAAGAAACCATGTTAGTTCTTAGAGAAAAATAAACAGCAATCCGGAGCTATACGAAAACAAAACAGTGAGGCAGAAATTAAAGGGTGTCTGATTTCATGGAAACAAACATACTGAGGATGACAAGGGAACTTTTGTTTGAATTAATGTACATGCTGCAGAGTGTTCCTGTGAAAAACAAAATGGAGATTAATGCAAAACCTAAACACTGGCTTGATGAAGTATTACTCAAATATTTGAGGTTTTAAGGAGCACAAGCATGAGCTTACTCATCATTAAAGAAGGCATATATACAAGTGACCCAGCATTGGAAATGCTTCAGCCAGAAGTTTTCCCTGATTAGACTTTAGAGAACACAATGAGAGGTAAAACTTCACGGAGCTGTGTACTCTCTAGTGCCTAGTAGAGGCTAAGCACAGGTTGCATTATTTTCCTGAGATGGCATTCATGGGATTATTTTCCTTACTTGACCTCCTATTTATCTAGCACCTTTGGGATCTCTATTTATATGTGATTGGGTTAGAAAAATAGGCTAAAATTTATGCAGGGGAGGGAAGGAGAAAAAGGGAGAGAAGACATAAGAGGTCAGAGGACAGAAGTATACACAAACACATGCAGTAAAATGGTGTAAAGGCTATTTCCTTAGAAAACCAGGCTGAAAATATCCAGAGTGAGCTAGAGAAAGCTGATGTAGGGAACCAAAAAAAGGAAGGCTGAACTGTCCCAGGTGTTGCTCCACTGATTCTGCACCAAGACATGATGCTGTTTCCCTACCCAGACTGGCTGTCCATGACATTTTGATGGTGCTTCTAAGCCTGCTGGCCAGCACTGCTTGAGATCTCCTTTTCTACCTCAAGCCCATGAAAAATTAAGAAGCTGAAGCTAAAACTAATGGAGAGAGCAAAATATTACATTACCTGCTGCATGTTACTCTCTTGTGTAGCAAAAGCTTTGGTATGGAGGGCAGGACCCACTGCCTGCAAGCAGGTCAACAGGGACAGAAGTCATGGTATCTGCAAAATGATTTTCCCTCTGGTTTGTCAGCTAGGATTACTGGTTTTACTGGAAGTCGTACTGCCACAGCCCAGCCTTGCCTTCTGAAGTAGAGCACAGGGAGAGACCAGAGCTCCAAGTCTTACTTAATTCTCTAGCCTGCTCCTGGGGCAACACAGCTACTTAGCCAGGGCAGAGTGTAGCATTACAATCAAGCTCAGAATGAATAAAAGGGGCTTGGGAGGATTAAAAAGGCTTTTATGGCTAGGGAAGTAAATACTAAAGAGAAAGAAAGTCCATTAACAGATGAGGGGATGAAATTAATGGCAACTCAAAAATGGGTGAGAAAATAGCCTTGCTAAATGAAAAGTAGAAGGAACAATAAGGAGCTAGAAGGTCCACAAAAAATAACCATTGGTTATCACATCTAAGACTCCACATTAAATATTTCGTTTATCCTCATGTATTAAGAGAATTAGCTAACAAATTTATTCAATCACTGCTTACTATAACTTTGGAAAGCACATCTACATATTCATGCATGACTCGTACTGATGTCATACCAGAGTTTCCAGGTGCTTTCTTAGATGGTATCTTTGTGGCCTTGCCAGTCTACCCATCATCTATCTGATCTTTAAGTTGGCTACCTTCCCCTATGTTATTCCACCACCAGTGCTCCTGAAATTGCTTTCCTGATTTTTTTTCCATCCATATACAACTGTAAGAAAGATTGTCAGCCTGTTTTTCTTTTTTTATAGAAATATTTTATCTATAAATAAGTAGAAATGTTTTATCTTTACTACTTATGTCAGTGTATGTGCTTGTTGAATTATCGCTCTCTACAGGTCCTTATCGCTCTCTACAGGTACCTCAAAGGAGGCTGTAGCGAGGTGGGGGTTGGTCTGTTCTCCCACGTGCCTGGTGACAGGACGAGGGGGAATGGGCTTAAGTTGCGCCAGGGGAATTTTAGGTTGGATCTTAGGAAGAACTTCTTTACCGAAAGGGTTGTTAGACATTGGAACGCGCTGCCCAGGGAAGTGGTGGAGTCACCATCCCTGGAGGTCTTTAAAAGACGTTTAGATGTAGAGCTTAGGGATATGGTTTAGTGGGACTGTTAGTGTTAGGTCAGAGGTTGGACTCGATGATCTTGAGGTCTCTTCCAACCTAGAAATTCTGTGATTCTGTGATTCTGTGATTCTGTGAATGAATCTCTGCATCTTAAGCATGTGAGGTGGAAAGTCAAATGTCAAATGCTTTCTAAATAATATATAAACTGTGCAATTAGTAGGTGACTGTAGTTTTTAGGTGATGTGGTTTCAGCACTGTGGATGATTTATTTGTCACCCTTCTCAGAATCAAGCTTTCTGTAGGATGCTGATATTTCTAGTTTTTGCTTCCTTTTATCCTGTATTACAAGGAGATTAATTTTACTTGGAAGTGGTATTAATGAGAGAACTCTTATGTCCACTTTCTCTGATACAAATAGAAAAATTCCATTCATCCAGTTGTATGGTCAGTTTCTAAACATTCATACACAATTGCAGATTTTCTACAAGATCAGTATGGCAGCTGCCAATCAAATTTTGCAATTTTGCTGAGGCATCATCCTCCTGTAGTGATTTCCCAAGCTGCATTTTCAGATTAGCATGCAACACATCCCTAGTAAAACTGATGGCCCTGATGTTTTTCTGTGTTTCTGCCATCCCATATTGTGAGTAGGTCTTTTAAATGGCATCTGGTCATTCCACACAGATGTTCAATTGCAGTAGTTTCTAAAGAAAAGAAAGAAAAAAGGGAAAAAGAAAAAATTAAAATAAAATAAAATAAAATAAAAAAGGAGAAAAGGAAAAAAAAAAATGAAAAAAAAGAAAAAAATGAAGAGGAAAAAAGAAAAGCCCCGACACCTGGGCAAATTTACATGGACTGCTCAAGGCACTGTTTCTCACCTACCACATCTCTGCTGTCACTGAGAGGTGTGCCGGAGCTAGCAGTAATGGTGTATCTGTACTACGTAATGTTCACTGCCTCACCCTCTCAGAAGGCTTCCTCTATTTGCCAAATCCAAATTACACTAATTCAAAAATCCCTCTGTACCTGTCCTCTGGGAGCACAGCCACATGTTTCAGGCTGTGCTTCAGGCAGGACCTGAGCCCAAAGTCATGAGGCGCTCTCACTAGTCAGCACGAGGTGGGGGTCAGAGCCGATGGGTATCCTTGGTCTTTAGCATACCATTTATTTCATTACATCTAATTTGGTTGATATTATCAACATTATTACACTGATAGTTGTTTCAACTCAGACTAATTTAATTGATAGAATTCTCTGTCCTTGCTATTATATGAGACAATTAGCTCTCATTAGCTCACGTTTCACTCATTTTCCACTGACTGATTGCACTACAGACTGATACTTGCTAATATCAATATGTAATGCAATCAGTCAGAGGAAGTGTTGGTACAGTATCTCTAAAAACTATCACACTTATCATTCTGATTGTCTTCGAAGTACCAATATTTTCCTATAACTTAATGGTTTCATAATGTAATATTTTGTATTAATAACAATCTCTTTAAGGTCACACAGTTAATCACATATGGATTAAACAGCAGTTAACTAATGAGGACAGCAACCTATTAATAAATTGCAGATGATACGTTTCCGTTACTCAGTGTAACCTTTAAAGAGCAGAGCTAAGACTGAGGGCTGACTTAAAGACTTTTTGCCTCCCTTTTCCTATTTCTTCTTGAGTTTTTTTCCTGAATTCTAAGCTTTTTTATAAGCTATTGTCACAGTCCTGCTGTAACCATATGGGGAGTTTTAGCAAAGCAAGAACATGCAGCTGATGCTTTGATAGAAAAGGTGAAGAGGTTACTTGAATTGTACTACTGTTAATTTGTCCTTTAAGAACCTACAGCGGGGAGTCTACAATGGTAAAAACTGAAGCACAGAGATTTGTCTATCAGATTATTACGTCAGAAATGCTAAAGATTCAAAGGAAAGAAAAGGGCAAAAGGCTTTTTGTATCCAATTTAATATAATCCACTGAGCTTTCACTGAGGCCCATCTGTAAATGCACCAGCAGTTTACTCAGAAAATTGCATGCCTAAATTTCTCTTCTTAAACATTTGTATACCACTACTCACTGGCATGAATTTGTAGTTGTGTTTATAAACAATAAACTTGCAGTCCTTACATTTTTATCAAGCATGAAATCCCTCAACATGCCAATATAGTACAGATCATTCTGTGAAAAATAATAGTCAAACACTCTCCAATGTGCTATTTGTTAAACCTCAGCTATTCAATAGCAAACACATTTAATCACCTCTACAGTTAGTCTGAAACAGGCTCATAATCTTTAGAAGGAAACAATTGATGTGGGAAATATAAAAAAGCATAAAATACATGGTTTGCAGTTTAGGACTTTAAAAATTCCCAACAATCATATCTTAAAGAGTAAATCCAAATTAGTCTTAAAGAGTAAATCAAAATTAGTCTTGCTATGCTAAATTTGATGCTGAATAATGACAGAGGACATTTAAATACCATAGTTACTATAATAATCCTTATTTGAATCATGGCTTCCATGAACTGGGCTAAGCCTTCAGACAGAAACTAATTGCTACAAACACTAATTTTCAAATCCCTTTTGTTTCCTATTGCAGGCACCTCTGGATGCAGAAGGTACCCAATTAGTAGAATTCATGGTTCTGATTGTGCATTGTGGGGCTAGTATAAACACTGCTGATTACTATTCCACTGTAATGGTTGATTTTTATTTATTTTTTTTTCTGATTGCTTAATAGGGCCATCTATTCTGCATCAGGCACTGGCAAGGCTGCTGGTGAAATCAGTTAGGTCACTTTTTCTGGTCATAGTAGCAGGAGGAGCCTTGTGATGGTAACAGATGACTAAAGGCGTAATTATAGGCTATTTAACCACATCTGTTTCTCCACTTAACATTGTTTGCTCAAGTTAGATGTAGTTAAATAAATCAAAAGGAAAATAATGGTGAAGACACTAAAAAATTACTATTACATGGATAAAACTCTAGGGTTTGTTATAATTACAGAAAACAGAGTTTACAGTGATTTTTAAAAGGCACTAATTTCTATTAGAGAGTTTCTATACACATACACTCTGGCTGGTTGCTGCTGATTTTAAAGCCTATGTTACTTAAATACCTATTTGTACAGAAAAATTAGTTGAAACTAGAAAAAAAAATGAAGATAACTATTATGTATTGAATTTAGCTGTATGTTCTTATCCACTGTAATAATTATATGTCACATTTAGTAACCCTTTTAACAGTTTTGTAATTAAGAGCAAATCCCAAAATCTCTATGTGTTTCTCCAGCCATCCAGGGATACTGTTCTTATCTTCTTTTTTTTTTTTTTTTTTTTTCTACAGGCATATACCTTTTTATCAGCCCTTAATATATTACTAATTCATAATCAAATATAGCACATAAATACATAAGTTTCATAAAAGTCCATGTTGCACAAACATATAGCCAAGCCACCCAGTGCAGCAGGTACAGACATATCTGTATGTATAGCCAATATCAGCACATGCTTTAAATGTCCACTGCAATATTTTTTTTCTGTGCAGGAAAATGTAGTCAAAATATGCACTAAATTGTGTCAGATGAAGGGAGATACTGGTGTTTGGGTTGTTTTAGGTGGTGGTTGTTTGGGTTGGTTGGTTGATTTTAAACTAAGGAATGGAAGAATTAAAGCAAATATTGAACTTCTTTATGACAGCTGCCACCAGCAGGCAGATTTTTAGAGCTGTCCTTGAGCAAATTACTTGTCTACACCCTCCACCAGTGCAAAACCCACTGAAAAAAATGAAGTCTCTCTGATGAAGGCATGTGTCCTTACATGTTCAGGCTATGAGTCCTAGTGTGAGACTGTCATATGCTTTAAAATAAGGATGGGCATATGACAGGCATATGACTCAGGGCAATGGAGTTCCATGTTCATGTCAGTTATGTCTATAGCCCTTTTTTTTTTTTTTTTTTTTTTTTTTTTTTTTTTGATTTAGTTTTACTTCTTTGTTTATTTTTGGTAGACCATTGGAAAGAGCTTGGGGTCTTGTAGGGAAACTAGTAGGGAAACTAGTTTGGTTTTTAAGGGTTCCAAGTGCTCAGCTGCATTGGGAACTCATTTTGCCTAGATTGGATTGTAATAATTTAGCTCTGTATCCTCTAACATTTCTGAACATTAGAGGGGAAAAAAAAAAAAAAAAAAAAAAGGAAACAGACCATTCTAAAAGTAAAAATGGATTTGCAGAAAGATGGGTTAAATAAGCGGTACAATCCTAATTTCAAAGATGTGGAAAACAGTGTCCTTTCAAAACAGATGTCAGTGTCAGAGTGTCAGGACAGGCAGAACCTGCTGGCTAAATTAAATCTGTAGGAGCCATTGTTGACACAGGAGGTTCCTATTGTGTGAAATGATCGGGTGACAATTTTGCTTGGTAACAAGTAGTCGTGACAATGCACATCCCTACTGTGCATGCACACTTGTACGCATATGCTCACCTACGCATATATATCACTTAAGGTCAGATGTATGATTATGGAGGATTGAGAGATTCACTATTCTGCATGCTGTAAAAGCATCTGTACTTCAATTACACTGCTTGTTCCTGGGATTAGACTCCTCATTTTCATGAGACTCTCACTCAAGCAACGTATTCAATACTGACCTTATTCATACTTCATCTGTTTCCACACTCTGCACAAAGAAAATGAGGCCACTGTTCCTCTAATCATTACAGCCCCATTTCATGATTTTGTTTTCCTCTAAACTAATACAGCATCTTCCCTTCTAGCACATCTTCCTCTCAGCTCTCCCCTCTTTGTGCTGCCCAAATTCAAACAGCTAAGACAGAGTTCCTCCTGTGCCTCCCTCTGACGCTTCATTAAAATTTAAAATCCTGCTCTCAATTTGAAGGCTATGTAACAGCTCTTCTCCAGGTTCTCCTGTGCTATTCAGTCATGTCTCTTACTACAGCTCTTGCAAAAAAAATATGATTTATTCTTTGACCATTTCTAGTGAGCAGCGACTAAACAGAACTCCACAAAACCATTTGTCTTCAGTAACTAGAGACACTGGAGTCACATTCCCACTGTCACAACTCCTCATCTGAGCCAAAACAAAACATTTAGGAAAAAATATATGAATATGATACAAATAAGTAAGCCGTCTATAATATCAACTGAATTTCTTAGCAATTTTCAGTACAGTCCTTGAGGTACCTTGTGGACAATGAACTCTCAAACACTTCCCATCCTACCTCAGCACTATTATGAGAGCATGCTCAGGCTCCTGTGTTTCAAGTAGCTGTCACTAATATGTGCTGGAGGCCTTCTCTGGGTCTAAAATTAAATTAAAAGTAATTAAAAAGTAAATGAACATTAAAAATAAAATAAAAATAAACAAAATAAAATAGAATAAAATAAAATAAAATAAAATAAAATGAAATAAAATAAAATAAAATAAAATAAAATAAAATAAAATAAAATAAAATAAAGCAAATCTTTCCTAACCCTCCATCTCACTAGTCAGTTCTGGGGACAGTGCTGCTGCTCAGTCTGGAGTACAGCAACTCTACAGCACCCTGGCACAGAGACACGTAACACTACATTCATGCACGGATAGTGGCTCAGTGAATTCCAAGAGGTGCATGTGCATTTACTGGGCAATGGGAAAAGAGGGCTACTGCCATAAATGTGATCTAGTACAATTTATATACAGCCAAATTTCATGGCAAAATCACAGCCAAACAGGTCTACAGCTCCTGTCTCCCATTACCAGCAGGTTCAGGCAGAACCCACTGCTGCTGTAGCGGTAAAGTGCCATAATTTAATCAGAGATAAGCACAATAGGAGTTCTGAGCTGCCACTATTTTAAATATGATTTTGTACACTGTTTTCCCTGGGTAATTAGGTTGAGAACCGTCAGGAGCACCTAATATGTATCTGAGGCTGCAGAGCGCTGCCAACAGCATGACTCCCTGCCCACAGCACCATGGTTCATCACCAGGCAATAGACTTAGAGATGACAAGGGACAATAGACACGAGGTATATCATCTCTTGGTTAGCTGCAATATTTTCTAATAAAATTATTTCAGGGAAGTTATAGCTAGCAGATATCTTTTTCAAACTTACATGAACAAAGGTATAATTACTTTGCAAAAGAGCCCAATTTTCTGTTGCAATGATGAGGAACACCTCTGTGAGTTGACCTGTATTTCTGGCAAACACAACAGTTCAACAACTTTGCATAAGTTAATGTTTATTTTTCTATATAAAATATTCTAAGCCCATTCTCTTAGACTCGTTAATCCTTCACTGTTATTCAAACATTACTTCCTTTCCATTTAACTTATTTTTGAAATTATTTTTAGAAATTACATCTTAATATTTTTAAATAAATACTCACCTAGCTTGCTAAACTGATAGTGGAGCCAGAAAAGTGTGACCTATTCACTGGAACAGGCTGCCCAGGGAAGTGGTTGAGTCACCATCCCTGGAGGTCTTTAAAAGATGTTTAGATGTAGAGCTTAAGGATATGGTTTAGGGGATGATTTGTTAGTGTTAGGTCAGCGGTTGGACTCAGTGATCTTGTAGGTCTCTTCCAACCTAGACTTTTCTGTGATTCTGTGATTCTCAGCTAATGAGCTTGAAGGTAATAATACCCTGCAGAAAGCATACAGAAGTTGTATATACATACACTATAATCACATGCGTAATCACAAACCTCCATTTTTTGTAGGAATTTACTGATCTCATAGCAGAGGTGGTAGAGAACACAGAAAGTGTTGGTGGTCAGCTGTAGCAGCTGAAATTTGGAGCAAGATCATTCTCAGTTGCAACGGTGGTAAGCTCTGACAAAGCAGGAGGACAGAGAGTACGGTAAACTATTATCACTTGTTACAAAGGAAAACTTTTTTACTTTTTTTTCACTTGGAAGGAGAACCAGCCCATAATTTTCATTGTCTATGTTATGTGACTGCCCTAGACTTCAGCAAGATGCTGTTAACCAAACATGTTAGCAATATCACATCAGAACTATCTGTAAGGCTCTTACAGAGCCTTAACTCTTTAAAGGACAGTTCTTATAGAAGAACTTCTAAGTGGCCATATAGCATCAGTCCACAGGTTCGTCTAATACAGCATCCCATAGCCAGAAGCAGATGCCCATGAAAGAGTACGAGAATGGAAAAAAAAAAAAAAAAAAGATGCATTTTCTTAATACTTTCTGAGGCTTACTGCAGCCTTCTTTTGTCCAGCCCTGTTGGTAATTTATTTTTTATGAAGTTTTAAGGATTTTACATTTCTTAAACAAATTTGCTTTCACACCCATGTGTTGAGGAGCAGGAATATACAGTACTACCACTGCTGCTGTTTAATGTTTTTTCATTTAATTTGTCTTGTGCAGAGTTAGTATGTGTTTAGGTGAGTCACTTTTGCCATCATATTCAGCCATCAAGCTGAAGTTTCCATTCCTCACCTAGACAGGCTGTTCTCATGAGCATTTTCTGATAGTACCATTCCTACAAATGCAGACTAGTGTGGCAACTTTACTTGGATAGCAAACATCAAGTAGGTAGAACTCAACCATAATGTACAAGCAGTAGAGATTATTATACAAAATTAATAAAGGCACAGAAATATTTCATGTGGTTCCCACTTATAAATTGTTATCTTATTAAGCATTTTAGATTTGAATACTCAAAAATGGTTAATAAAATATATAAAAAATATATCAAGTATTTTAAAATATTGGGCTTCATACTTGGGTTAAGTAAATTTCAGGAAACAGTTTTTTTAAAAGTTATTAGAGAGCAGGCAAAGATTGCATATTGTTTTAAATCAAAGGATGCAGTATTATTCATCTAAGTTGCAATTTCAAACTTTGGATTTTAAGAGAGAAGAGCCTGGAGCTTTGTTCCTTTCTTGTGTAATAAGTTATTTAAATCTATTGAAATAGATACCTCGCTATGCCAAGTAGTGTTACCAAGCAATCAAAATCTGGAAGCACACAAGTGTCATTGAGGACAAAACATATAGAACACGTATTCTGAAAAGTATGTTACCCTTTTGTGTCAAAAATATTATCCAGCAACTTTGTTCCAACTGGATGCCTACCAAAAAAACAAGACAAGTTGAAAATCAGTGGAGTTAAACCCCTTGGAGAGATGTAATACTGTGAGTATAATTGAAATGTTAATAATTATGCTCATGCTGATAATTACCAAGAATAGTTTAGTATAGTAGTTACAGAGCTCACCTTTCACCCTGGGTCTTGGATTTGATTTCTACCTGGGACTGTATGAAAAGAGTTCAATTATCTCCATCTCCCTTTTAGTGGATGGATTTTCCACCCCATTCACACTTCAGAAATAAACAAGAATAAAAATGGAGAGGGACAGAAAGAACATTTTACGGCCCCTAATTAGCTAATTAGTGTGAAGTTGTTTTATTTATTTATTTATTTATTTAAATTTGACAGGAAATGTAATACAGTTTAGACCATTTGGGAAAGACACAAAATGACTGAAAAAAAATGCAAACTGAAAACAAAGCTCTACTGAAGACCTTCCTCCACAGTTTATTTTCATATTTTGAGTATAATGTACAAAAATTACAGTGGTCTCGTAATGTAAAGATAATACACTGTTGCTGCGCAACAGCCTCATAGCTGCATACCCAACCTTATCAACATGACACAAACACTTTAGCTCAACACTTATTTCTATTCAAGCTAATGCATAATAAGAAAAGGAATTAAATTACAGCTTATGCACAGGATTAACAGCAGAAGTTCGAACAAATACATCAAACCTACTCAATGTTTTGATGCTGGATTTTAATCAGCTCAATTACATCCATCTACATAAAGCTGAAACAAACTGTGAGAATACGTAGCTATCTATGCTATCTCTAACTTGAGGGTTTCAAAGGTTATATGAAGTTCTGCCCACTTTGGAGTACATCTCTTAGAACTGAAAATACCATGACAGCATGAGCAGGTCAGAACCTGATGCCCCAGTGCAGATCTACAAGACACCATGCAGGAATTAAGGAAACTGAAAGGTGTTTTATCATGCCAAGTGAAATCTCAGAGTTCTGCTGTGCTACACAAAGATTAAGGCCAATATTTACAGACGTTGCTTATGAGATACTGTGATTAGTCTCGATCAGTTACTTATCATTTACTATGGTAAATGCTGGCTTAATCTGTGAATTGTACAAGTTTAAAAGAACAACAACAAAAAAAAAGACAACAAACAAACAACAACAACCAACCAACCAAAATAGTGGACACAAGCTGCATTCCTTAAGTATATTAAGAACAAATCAAATGGGCTTTTACTCCATTCTTATTTGGAAACAAAACTATTATCTGTACTCTTCTTTCTAAAGCATTATAGATACTAAGATAAAGTAGGAAATGAAATAAGATCCAGGCATCATGAAGAAAATATACATTAGAAAATGTATACTCTAGTAACTAAAGATCACAACGCAGGAAATTAAATACAGCCTACACCTGGAAATGAATAGGAATTTCCCCTTGGGTTTCAGTAGCATTCAAAAGGAATTTGAAATCAAGTAGGCTAGGGACAACAACACAAGAGGATTCAGCTTAGCTTAGAAGTGAAATATATGTGCCTTTGCATTGCAGTGGGCTTAAATTCATTGCAATGGGATAAAATCCACACAGGTAGAAGGAAAGGGAGCACAGCCCTCTCGTACCCAAAAAGTGCTCCAGTTACTGACAGGGCACACTACACGTTGCTCCAGTTCTGTCCTGCTTTCCCTGGCTTTTATTTGAAAATGCTTTGATTTCAAGTCAAATGGCAGGTACTGTGTCATTATACTTGTTTTGTCCCTTTCCTTTCAGCAAGGTAGAGAAGTATAAGGGAAACAGGAGGGAACTAGGGCTATTGCAGTTCAAGCACAAGGCCAAAAATTTGTGAATTCAAGCTGCACTTGCTCTGTGAAGCACCTTAAGTGCTTTATTTCTCATACATGGCAGAGCCAACTTAAAGCTATTTTCTCTAATAAAGTGCTTCATGAGTCTTTATTTCTCTCTGTGCTAAGATGACACCATCCACAATTGCAGAATTAGCCACAAGAGGATATTTATTAAGCCATACTAAAGTTTGCTCTCACAGTGCTAGCAGGGTACCTTGTGGGTGAGCTACACTTCCATTTGGTAAACATGCAAATTTGTCACATCTGCAGTTTTAAATGCTACAATTACTGCACATGAAATGCTCTGGGCATCACACAAAAGCCTCAGCAGGAATTTGAAAGCGGCAGCCCACCACACACCCCACTGCTAGCACCAATGGCACTGCACCCTGGCACATCTCACTTAGACTGTCTCAAGCTGTCAGTAAATATATAATAAGACCTTGTGTCAGAGTGCATGCCATGATGCGTGGTGCTTATCTGCACAAACTCTGCAAGAAGCAGTGTACTTGTTGTGTCAGAGCCATCCAGCTTACCAGAGCAGCAAACAGGATACTGACAGTAGGGATGGCCCAAAACCCAGCAAGGAATCCTGCCCTAAGTCTCACAGGCAAGGACAATACACATGTAACAGAGGAGAGCATTGGAAAGGCCTTGTCATGCATATTTCCATTATCTGTAAGAGGTGTCATATACAAGTGCACAAAGCTTCAGCATCATACAGTGCCACAGTTTGTTCTCTGGCTGTATATCACCTGTGGCGTTGCCACTCACTAAAATAGATAAATAAATAATTTAAAAATCCACAACCATCAACCAGAGTGTTACGGACATGGTTACCTATCAATTAAAATGTATTGTGAAATTTTTGAAGTGGTAAAAGGCATAAACCTACAGGGAATGCAAGAGTCACTGGAAGGAATAGGGCAGGGAAGAAGAATTCCCCCGGCTTAACATAATCAAAGGCTTTGATATTAAATGTTCAGGTGCTGCACTGCACCCACAGAGTTTCAAAACAGTGAATATAAGGTTTTTCTTCCCTGGGTTTTAAAACAGGAAAAGTACTAAAACCCAAGTGAAATGGGAAAATAGAGAATCCATTAAAGATATTCTCACAGTAGGGCACAATAGGCTTTCTATTTAGCAGCTCACAGCTAAAGCATTTGCAAACTGTATAGTTATCAAGAAAATGATAGATGAAGGAATTTAAAATAGTAATTTCAAATAGGTATTTCTTTGGCCTTGCTCTACTTTATTTCACAAGAGGAGTTTACCTACAAAATGTTTAGACATCAAAGAATTCTGGCCTTGAAACTCCTCTCACACCTGCTTTATGCTGGTACCTCTTATGTCCATGATTTCTTTCAAAATATAAATAATTACACTTCTTCATGTATAGCTTGACTTGTGTCCCCAAATCCTCTGATTTCTAAAGAAGGGAGATTGGTGCTATTGGTCATTCCACATGTACTCTGTTTTTTCCCCGTATTAAATGTCCTTCTTTTTGAATTAGAATTTCAGTACATGTGAGGACCTAAAGGAAATGCAGCATTTCAAGTGTGGATGCATTAATGCTGTGTGTCTTGCAGACACTGTTACTTTGAGTTTGTGCACTGCCTCCCAATACATTCCACCACAAGCAGCCTGGCCTTCACTCTAATTTCATATCCATTTATATATCTCCATATATTCGTATCATTAAAACTCTACCCATTCCTGAAGTTGCTGATATCTGAACAGCTAATCCTCAGTTTGTATCCAACCTGTTTATCTGCTTTCATGTGCCATATATATGACTTTACACTTGCTGGTATTTAATATTATGTCAGATGTAATTTTTCCCAGTCATATACTTTCCAAGCTTCCCTTTTTCCCCCTGATTTTGCACAGTGAATGTGCAAATCTCTTGGTAATACTTCTGTTTTCTTTGCACTTAGTTTGCTGTTTCTGGATTAGCACATTTTCTCATGTGTGCAGGCAACTCCAACATGAAATCTGTTGACTATTGCACACGTACACAGGGCTGCCAAAGGTCTCAGACAGGTCACTTGCTCTGGGACCTGGCAATACAAGAGACGGGTGCCTGGAGCACTGGTATTCCTCACACCTTTTCTCCCACCTCTCCCAGCCTATTTTGACAATTTCCAGGCTCTGCCAGTTGATTTCCATATTGGAAAATGGAAAACATTGTGAAGAGGCTGCAGGCAGGCAAATACTTTGTTTGATCAGAGAAAAGCAGTCTTTGATGTATGGTTTCATTCATGGATTCACATGTTTAACAGAAATATTTGCACACACACATACATACTAGCAATATGATTTATGCGTATTAACTCCTCTGTCTCCTCGTTTCTTTAAAGTGTACATTTTATACGGTATTTTCTACAGGCACTGGTAATCAGTAATTGCTTACTACTTACTACTGGTAATCAGACACCAGCTAAGCCAGGGCTTGTCATAACATCTGGCAGTGCTTCCCTCTGCCTGCCCTCCGCCAGCACTCAGTGCCACAGCCCGCTGGTGCCAGCCAAGAAAGGCAGATTCCCAAGCACCACGCTGCTGTCACTGGGACTCCTGCTTCACATCACCACCCAGCTGCAGCACAGCACAGACCTGTTCTGCCTAGGACCAAAGCAGCTGCATTGGGTATCACTCCTACTCAAAGCAGAAACAGCCGCCTTGTATGTGGTAACTTTTCTTTTTCTTTTTCTTCCAACTGTGTGCTTTTATGCTCTCTGTGAAATGACACAAACTTCTAAGGCGTTTCCTCTTCAAACAAATGCCAGTTTCTTCCACCTTGATCAGCCTTTTCCTTGTGTGTAGATTATGGTTCGTATTAAAATTGAACAGCAATACCTTATGACATTCACAGCACTGTGTGTCAAAAGGAAAAGACATTTATCTTAACCTGTCCTTTATCATTCTATGCATTCTATGAACCATGCTGGTTCATTCAATGTTTTGGATTCTCTGACTGATTTCCTCTGGAAAATCACTGGCCATGATTTTTTAGACACTTGTTATTTTTCAGTTTCTTTGTAAATAAGTAGGCCTTTTTTACCCTAAGACATGTTAGCTTGGTTAAAGAGCTTTTTTCCTATTTTTCCACAAATACCATTCTGTTGAAAATGGAGTCCTAGGGCACTGGTACTCTGCTTGTCTTTGTAAATTGACTATGCTTTTTGTTGTTGATGTTGTTGCATGCCCTCCTTCTTCCCTCTGTCTTCTTCATATTTCTATGGCTAGAAGACAAAACTGAGCTGGTTATTGAGACAGTATCATTTATTTGTGTTCTTTAAGCAGGCTGCAGCAGAGCCAGAAGATAATGGGCACCTCATTTATTCAGGCTTTGAATGATCATATTTAATTCCCAGTGACAGCTGTCTTCACTGCATTAGCATTGCAAATCAGCTCTGTTTTGTAATGGCCTTCTATTGAACATGATTCAATTATGTGTGGTCCATAGTGAGGCAGGATACGGTCTTAGTATCTATAGCAATATTTCTGCAAGCTGCTGCTCTTTACACTGCTCACATTTAAGCTGTCTGTTTACCACAATGCTTTCCTTGAACTACCCTGAACTCTCTTCATTTTGCAGCTAAATAAAGAAGAATGAATATAATTCGTAAAAGCAGTTATCTGGTCAGACATATTACATACCTCATCTTCTTTACACATGCCTGGAATCAGGAAACACTTGTTAAAATAATTGTTATTATACTTAAAACATTTATATTACAAAAGTCATTAAAGTGGATTTAAATGATTATAGTGTTAAATGGTACTAAGTACTAAAGCTCAAAGCTGGTTTGAAGAAAGATTATAATAACATTCCAAACAAGTAAATTTTAATGTCAGAGCTTCCCAGGAAAAGGGCAGCAAGGCTTAACACCTTTAAAGCAAGCTAAAAAACACAAAATTTTGAAAACACAGTTTCAAAAGCTTTAAAAAGTCTTATCCAATTTACTGTGAAATGGCTAAATCCTGTGCACCGTATATTGCAGTCCTTCTGCATCTGGGGCTGACGTGCAGATTACATTTCAGACTAAGCTGCTGAGGGTCTGGATCACATCACTGTAGATTAATAGGTCTGTCTACTTGTTATAATATAAAAAAACCTTTCTAAATTCTGATTCCACTTATAAGGCAAGTCCTCCTATTGTGTCAGGAAGCCTGAAAAAGAAAAGCTTCCTCTGTACAGACCCTGCAAAAATGTGCTTCTGTCGGTGCAAGGCAAAGCACAAACCTTACCCTTTTCTTCAGGATTTCCACTCCTGTGATCTGTAAAATATTCCGCGCTTGCAGAAATCTCATTATACACAATGCCACTGTCTCCAGCCTCAGGGCTCTTTCAGCACCCTTCATCTTACTGATGAAGTGTATGTATGGCAGAAATATCTTACTTGTTCCACACATTAGAGTGCTGGACCATCATTCCAAATATCTTGTCAAACAATGCAAGGGAAGGCTTGTTAGTCATACACTACTTGGAATTGTTTAAAGGTCCCCTCTTGCTAACAATGATAGAGCAGTTATGGTGTCCCTCCTGCGGGACCCCAGGTCTGAAGCTGGACCTGGGCTGGAAGGTCACAGACACTCTTGTAAGATGCTGTTCCCTCAAATGCTGCTGCACTGGACACTGCTGTGCATTTACAACTTTCTTCCAATATGATGACCTCCAGATTAAGAGGCACTCTTCTGTCACAAAAGTAACACTTCAGCTCCTCTGCTTATGCACAGCCTCCCTCACAGAGAAAAATGACTTAAGAGATGTAGAAGCAAATGTGCAACTCATTTTGACCATTTAGAACCCAGAAGAGAAGAAATCCTAAGAGGACTGCTGTGTATTTTAAGTTTTGATCTTAATTTTCTTTTCTATTTTTTCCCTACAGAACAGCCCATTAGAAATGTCTTTGCTAACTTCTGAGTCTGAACAAGAGGGCAGTTCACCAAGGAACAACTTGTATGGGTATTTCTAACCTTTTCCTCAAGCCCGGCTCTTTTGAGAACACAATCTGAAACTGATATCTGTCTTTTCTGACCATATTCTTAAGGATGACTTCAGTTTTTTCTTTTTTAAACCTGCATTCACACCTTTTCCTCTCCACTGTTCCCTATGACATATTTAATTTTCTTTTCTGCCAAGATTCTGGACATTGCCATTTCTTGATTGTGTTCTTAACTTAGTTTATGAGGTTATACTACATTTTGGAAAACGCAGAACTTATATGAAAATAATGACCACTTCTTCTCTCATATAGGTGATTCACACTTTCTAAAATAAGACCCTTCTCTTTTAATGGCTCTTTATTTTACATGCCTCAAGTTGTACATTCACCTGCCTGGGAAACACACTGAAGTTTACAGAAGCAGTAACTTTAGCAGGGTCTCAGCCCCCAGTCCTCGCAGGTATTTATGGATCCAGTGCCCATCAGCTTAGGTGCTAGATGAAAAATTTGGCTATATATTTTAAAGAAAGGAGGTGCCAATATTTAAAAAAAATAATGTTAAATTGTTTTTAAAATCTACTCTGATCAGACCTCCAGAAAAGGAAGATGTCTCTTTTTTTCTTTTCTTCTAATTTGCTTGAACCTTTCTACTGATTAAAACCAGTCTACAAAAGGAGTGAAATACTTGATAATGGAATAAACCGGTCTCCATCACATTAAGAGTTGCATTCTCTACACTCTTCACAGACAATCAGAGATTTTTTTTTTAAAAAATGTTAAAAGGGAGTTTTTCAGTTCTCTTTCATATCATTTCCCTTACTTTCTGTAATAATACCCACAAAGGTTTAAAATAAAATTAGCTTTCTTAACAGAAACTAATTTTATCAGGGATAAAACTTTCCTTGTGGATGAGTAATGGAACCAGGAAAAAGCAAAAAGAAAGCCTGCACCACAAGCTCTACAGGGAGGAACAGAGAAAAAGAGTTTGGCAAATAGATTAGAGGAGAAACAAGATTGTAACTGTACCTTTTCTTCCACTGATAAATAAATGAAGGAAATACTTATTTCATTAAATGTGAATATCCAAGATTTCCAGTAGTAAACAATTCTACTATGGCACACATTAAAACACTTTTACATATTAGAGTATTTTCCTTTTTCATCAGTCTTTCACCTCAGAAGCATTGCATTGTGACTGAAAAGGAAAAACAAGTAGAACGACTACAACGTGGCAGAGACTGGTTGCACTCCTGGTGGAGTATACTCTCATGCTTTGGCAGCCAGTCCAAAGGCCCACACTATCTGACACTGCTAGATTGCTCTTAGGTTCATATTTTTAGATGCTGATCTTCATACAAAATACTTTTTGCCTAAGAAAGGTCTGTGTAACCATAGTATCTCTCTCTCATCTATTTTCCCCATCCTGTAATCATTACTAACCTAAATCTCTAAGGTATTAGAAGTCCTAAAGCTGCAGAAACCAACCAATATCACCTTTTGTATATGCTTTGCTATTATGTAAGATTGGCCATGTTTACAGTCAACTACAGGGGAAAAAAAATAATAAAGGGAAATTTCTTTCTATATTGCTTTATGTAATGAATACTAAGGAAAACTTCCTCCACCTGTCATATAATTTGGTGCAATTAATGCAATTTGTTCTGGTAATTGTAAAAAGGTCAGGGCCAGAGTTCATGAAATATGAATCACATCCCATTTCAATATTTATCATCCTGTGCTATCCAAAGATACCATTAATATACAAGTAACTTCATTGAGAAACAATAAAGATTTCTAGAAAAAAAAAAACAAAAAAAACAAAAAAACAACAACAACAACAAAAAAACTGTTAGGGAAGTAAGGAAATGGAAAGTGAATCCCATAACACCTTCTCATTCTTCAACTAGAGGCAAACATTTGTTAGCATTCACCCACCATAGGCCATCATCTTGTGGCCAGCCTTCCAAAATAATTGCTGATCAACTGATTTGTTGTAGTACTTTAAAGTTGTTTGTGCTGTTGTTTCTGCCCCAGATGAGGTGTTCCAAGTACAAAGGCAATTAATGCGGAAAGATCAATGAGGGAAATAAAGCAAAGGCAATAAAAGCAAATAGATCAATGAGGGAAATAAAGCTATCAGTCATCTTAATCTCACGCAACTGTGCTGATGCTGCTCCATGTATTAGTCCTAGTTAAGAAGAATACTACGATTAATTAATTAATAGATTGAAAATATTAAAAGATAATTATTAAGGTTGTATTTGCCTGGACCTTCAAGTAGATGAAGATGCCTATGTTTGCAGGTTAAATAGAAGTTGGTGTCTTGCAGATAAGATGATAGGTAAGTTGTCAAAAGCCTTAAGAATGAATCCACAGCTTACGTTTGGTGATGCCAAGTGGGCTTTTGTAAAGCAAGAGAAGTAAAGGTAAGGGAAACATAGGAAGATTCTTGCAGCATTATGAAGAATTTTCAGAAGAACAAAATTAAAACAAAAGACAAAGAAGTTATAGTAACTGAGGCACAAGATAATACCAACTTTTGCTAGCTGGAAGGAAATACAGAAATGTATTTTGAATATTTTAAATTTGTAATTTTGTACTGAGAACACATCCCTCTTGGATATGTAAGAGATTTAGTCCAAGATTTTGGTCCAAGACTTATGTTTGGACAAAATAAGCAAATATACATTAATAAAGTATGTTGCACTGAAACATCAACACTTTAAAAGGCATAATATTATCAATGCCAGTTACTGAGAGCAACAGTCACTATGGGCAAACTGGAAATAAATGACTAGTATTTAAGTCAAAAAATGATGTTTGATTTCTTAGATGTACAACTCATAGAAGCTTGTTGGTATTTGATTGGTTGGTTTGGTTTTCTGTCTTGTTTTTTACCAAGAGAAACCAGTCATAAAGTATAGAGAACAATATTTTATAAAATGAGTTTCTAATAGAGGAATGTAGGTAAACAGTGACACTTTACATGAGTTAAAAAAACAAGCAGTCAACAATTGCTGATGTAAGAATGGGCAAGTGTTTATTATTTCACAATTTCCCCTCTCATTAAGTAATTTAAATGGGTAATGTTTAATATGGGAATATTGGCTAGTAAACTTGTAGCGTACGCCAGTAATCTATACATAAATGAATTATGTTAAATTATCACAGGTATTAATAAGTCTTCTAAAATCTATATAGTCTACAAATATATATTTAATTTGACCTTGACTGATCTTCATACAGAGTATTCCCTAAATAACAACTAGGAGCAAAGCCATGTAAAAATTATAAAATTCTTTCTTCAAAGACAAAAAGGACACTAGCATTTCCTCCTTTCCCCTCCTGTTTTGTATACACTTTTTTTTTTTTTTTTTTTTTTTTTTTTTTGCGCAATGCAATTTATTTTCTCTTACATTCCTTTCTTCCATACAGATTCTCTGTACTTGATATATGGTAATTCACAACCACCGTTTTTAAAAGGCCTTTAAGGGCACTGTAGATAGAACAAAGAGAAGCCAATTCCCTGAGTTCTCTGTGGACAAAGAAGTCAGATTAGCAAGCTTCTGTTACAAAAGAAGCTCTCCAGCAATTTCAAACATCTGGTTCAAATTAACAGTTGTCACCTAAATCAAGGATACTGAAGCTGAGAAGTTAAGCAAGATAAACATGTGAAATTGCTCATGAAGAGCTGAAGCCAATCAAATAACCATTTTATCAAATTCCAGTACAGTTAAATGAATTAAGTATGGTATTATTAATATGGTGAAATGGTCCTCTTGCTTTCTAAGACTCTGGTTGTCATTCTTGTGAATGCCATGGCCACTTGGAGCTCAGCAGCAATGCTGGAGATGAAACTCAGAGGTTACTGCTCTGAAAGCAAAGCCCTGAGCTCCACAGCTGGTGAAAAATCTGTATTAACTTGGAGCCCAACAGAACATATGGCAAAAACAGGGCTGATAATTTAAACATTCAAAAATTTTTGAAAGATAATTTATCTTGATTTTAAGATGTCAGGTAATGTGTATCACACCACTTAATCTTCACTGTTAAACATTTCAGATTTGTTGGCATTGATTCCATGTCTTTTTCTACAGGCTCTTTTCTATCTGTATCTGTTTCTACCACTTTCTTGTTTCTACCATGTCAAATTATCACTCTAGAACACTGTTTCTTATTCTGATCTCCATACAGGCAAAACTACTACAAAAAACACTTGGCAACAGACAACTGCATTTGCATTAGACAACTGCATAGTTACACATGCCCGTACTCACAAGCAAAAAAATAAAAATAAATAATAGAATATACTAGAATATATATTTTTTAATAAAAACTATTTTGATACTGCCATACACCAAACCAGTCTGAAATAAGTAAATTATTTTGGGGTTTTAAAGGTTGAAAACACAATAGAGTAGAGTACAACTGAGACATTTAAAACTTAATGACAGTTTACAAGTGTCATGCTTGGTGCAGTTCTGTGCACTGTAAATATTGCTCAGTAGCACATGAAATCAGTAGTTGAGTAAGGAATGCCCCAGATTTTATCTTCAGGAAAAGTCCTCCTTCTTATATAATAGTGCCTTAACACTGGGATTGGATGTGAAAGGTTGAATATTGGGAGATATGTTGGCATGGCATTATCTATGACATTCACGCTTTAAATATATTGTGACATACAAGATTAGCTGTATAAACAGCACACGTTGTGGCTGTTCAACGTGTTATGGTATTTTAGGATTACTAAAGTGATGTACATATGCCAACAAAACCTCTATCAATGTAACTATCCTTTCACTTCTCTTCATCAAGAACAAAAGAGTTATTTCTGAGCTTACAGAACAAATGAGTTAAAAAATCAGCCATGTCTTCATGATGAATATTTGTCCATATCAGAATGGAGGCTCCTGGAACAATTACTACGTATCTAGGCAGCAGCAGTACAAGTGAATGTGAATTAGCATCACTACAGATTATTCCAATAGTTCCTATTCATCACAAACAACAACAGCTTCAGGAAAACATAGCACAACCACATGCAACCAGACAGGGAATATAACTGAAAGCACATTTTCAAATCAAGAAAGTAGTCTAAAGACTCTCAAAAATACTAGTATATAAGGAAACCCACAAGAGTGTTCAAAATTAGAATATTTAATTGAATTTATTAATAATTTCTGAGAACTGCAGCAGAAAAGCTCTTATATGCGCAATACAAAAGGTTATAAGCAGACAACCCATTCAGACAGTGACCTTGCCAGCCAGTACTGGGGGATAAAAAAATGAATAAAACAGCACCATTCCATGTCACATTCTCCAACACCCTTATTGCTCTACGTCCCCACAGAAATGTCATGCAAACAATAAAGGATAATTCATGTTAAATTGTGGTCCATAAATGAAAAGGTTTTGGAAAATATAATTAGTGTTAACATGAAAAATGTTTTGCATGTTATCCCCACAGTTTTTGTTTTAGCAAATGAAAGGAAATAAGGCTGCTCTCTCCCATCCTCCCTCCAGTTATTAGATATCATGAGTATAACTACATGCAAGCAGTACAACAGCTCTAGATCCTGCATTTATGCAAAATCACTGAACTAGGTTTTACAAAAAACCGCAAGGAACAAACATGTTGTTTAATATGTTCATTTTGGATCAATCTTTTTTAAAAAGTCAGTCAACTCTTGTTTATTTGACTATAATTCTAATAGCAGAACTTATGTTGCTAAGAAAAAGCTAAGAAAAAGTGAACAAATATTTTCAGAGATTACAATCTGCATACACTTACTGCCATTATCACTTTATCAGTATCATATGCCTGGGGAAGAAGAGGAACCATTATTCACATCTTATTAGACTCACCTCACTGGGTTGGTATTTGGCATTCCAAAAAGCAACCTCATTTATAGAGTCCACAACAAACTTGCAGAGGTAACAGTCAGTAAGAAGATGGATTTATTTTAAAAACTTTTATGCATATATATATATAGGTACATATAGGTATTCATATCAGACCCAAATAGTATTATCTACCTTACATACAAAATCATTTACTTTATGCAGACTTTACTATCTACCTTACATACAAAATCATTTACTTTAAATGCAGACTTTACTATCTGCATTTTAACAGTATGAAGAAACAAAGCCTTAAAAGTTTTACTTAAAAATGCAGAATAACAGCAGGAACTGAATCCTATTCTTTTCACCTAATACTTTCTCTCCACCAGCCCATAGACATCAAACCTAGAGTGATATTGGGTCATCCAAACCACACTCTACAAATATTCCACTTTGAGTATTCCTACTCTGGCCAAAATGCAGATCCCATTTCTATTCTAGTTTCATTGAACTGTCATTCCAGGAGTTTAAGAAGTGAGTTCAGAATATTTCTGCAAATAACTACTTGGTTCAACCAGCTGCAAACATATCAGATGTAATCAAAAAGCAATTGGCAGTGACCCCATGCATCAAGCATGCCAGAGTGGATGAGAACTTAAAAGCTAAGATCAAGAGAGTAATTTGGAAACCTAATCCTCACTGATACCTGCATCCAATTTGCATCTCAATTTTTGGCACAAATTCATCAAAGCACCTAAAATTGGCCACTAAAGCATGTGCAACAGCACCTGAGCCCTACTCAGGGACAAAGTGACAGGGTTCTTGGAGTGTAACTCCCAAGGGCCAGAATGTTGATATGGTCCTCAAGACTGTGCCTTTGGTGTTGTACAATATAGCCAATGCTGGATGCACCTCTACACAGTGGCATTCCTGGGTCCAGCACCAGACCTACTACTCGTACAACTGGAGCCCTCCTGGACACCTCTTGGAACCATGAACAGCATGGGTGTTTCGTATGAAGCATGAGTTTAACATAGCCAAACACCTTACATTGGAAGCAAATGATAGCACAAGTCCCAGCTCCCTTAGGAAGTGATAGCACAAGTCCCAGCTCCCTTAGGAAGCTGCACGAGTAGCCAGGTGCCCATCAGACAGGGCCATTCATTCTTCAGCTTTCAAAAATCCAGGCAGTACAGTAGTACCTGTCTATAAATTTTAAATATATAACAGAACACTTGATTCTAGACTGTTCATCTCAACATTTCAGTGGCTGATGCCAATATTAACAGCCAATCTTTCCTTTTTCTGTCATTATTCCCATCTCACAAGTACTAAGGGTATGATTTTGCCTCAAATATTTAGGGCTTTTTTTGCACAATACTCTCAACTCATTCAGCCTTGCAGTCAAAAGAATCTAATTTTCTCTGCCCAGAAAGGAGGGGGGCGGAATACCCCTCTAACACTTTGCAGACCTTCCACATGCTGATTCCAGAGTTACGTTTTTGTTCATATTGGGCCTTGACAGAGAAAGGATTATTGTCGCATTAGCTCTGCAGACCTGTGAAGACACCCGCGTTCTCTGACCACACTGTTTTCTGTTCCCACAGAAACCACATATTTAGTGGGGGCAGCCCTTGAAATGAATGGAAGTCTCAGCATTCATACAGTAATAAAGGACTACAACCACCTGGATTGCTGTTCTTCTGGTGTTATTTTATAAATACAAGGATATTGAAAATACCAAACCATTCCTTCCTTCCCTGTTTCTGCTTTACTAAAACAAGACTGTAGAGAAACTAAATTAACATCTTTTGCAAGATCATGTAGGTACATCTCTCATTTGCCCTTCACCCACACTGTACTTACTGTTTTGAAACTCAATCTATGTGTTCTGTTTCATTCCTTATTCAAAGCAACATTTAAAATATTTGTATTTTCTTAGACGTGATAAATGCATAAAAGGAACATTTGATTGAAGGTTTTGATTGAAAGTTACACCAAATTTAATCATGCAACCCCAATGAAAACCTGGTTAGCTTTTATGCTAAGAATAGGCCAGCGGACAGGATAGCAGAATCAGACCTTACATATTTAGTATTGAATAAACCCTATTTTCTGTGCTATTTTCCATAAAAACAGACATGCTAGATCAAACTAAAAGATTTTTCTCAGCCAGTGGCCAGAGCTGATGTTTAGAAAAAAAGAACATATAAAAGAGGGAAAGTAGAGTGCTACTTGCCAGCTACTCCTTTTTAAAATCACCAACCTCATATTTAATAGCTTTTCATGGTCTTTCCTTTATAGAACTGTTTAATCACTTTGGAACTTTTTTGTAATTTTGGCATCCCATGAAATTGAATTTCAAAATATAATGTGCTTAAGCAGAAAAGGTCTTTCTTATGTTTGTTTTAAACCTGCTGCCTAATAGTTTCCTTGGGTACCCCACAGTGAGTAATCATTCCCTATTCAGTTTCTTCGTGTCATTCATAATTTTATATTCCTCTATCACACCCATCTTTTGTTGTCTCTTTCCAGAATGAAGAGTACGAGTACAATTCTGATACAGAAGCTGCCCCATTACTCCAACCTTCCCCTCTGCTGGTCTGCCCTTTCTGGGTCTACATATCCTCCAGCAGTTCTACACAGCATTCACTGTGTGGCAATCTCATCAATATATGCACGGACATAATCAAGCTTTCTCTTTCCTTTTTAATATTATTATTATTTTCCTAATACTTCAAAATATTGTTTGTCTCTTGATAGCTGCTGAGAATTGGGATGATGTTTTTAGGGAATTAATCAGAATAGCTCCAAGATCTTCTTTGCTAATTTAGAATCCACCACTGTGAGCTTCATAATTGCAATTGTTTTTTTTCCTGAGGAGTATTGTTTTGCATTAATTTCTCACCCAATCATTCAATGCAGTAAAATCCTTCTGCAGCTCTTTACAGAAAGTTTTGGCTATCTTGAGAAATTTTACATCAGTCAAAAATTGTTTCCTAATCTCCTCCCTTTTTTAGAGATGTTAAGATGTTGAATAGTTAAGAATGTTAAGATGTTCAGTAGCAGACAGCTCCGTTCATTCCCCTACTAAACCTTTTGGAAAATTACCCCCTGTCATATCCTTTTTTATTCTCCTTTTCTTTAACATATTACTAATTCAGGAAGAAACTTACGTCCACTTATACCCCAAATTGTTATTTTTTATTAATCATTGTTAAGACGATTATTAAATATCCAAGTATGTAATGCCAAGTTTTGCTGATTTTTCCCCATTATTACACATTAAAACACTGTCACATACTTGTTCTGATCTTTTTTTAAATTTCAGCTAATCTGCTCACTAGAGAATTGAGATACACTAATGAATTTCAGTCTCACACTCTTCAGTTCAGGTTCTTTCAAAAAGATTTTTTCTTTAGTTTAAATCTTTCTTGTATGTTGCTCTGATACTTTGTCAGAACTACAATCAGCCTTCTTCGTTTTGTATTTTAAATTCTGTAATTAGTTGTGTCAATGCTTTTAGTAAGTCAATGTTTGACAACATTTTGGGCTTGTTTCATAACAGTTGAAAATTAATTTTCTATGTTCTCATTTTTCTATGTTTTTTTTTTTTGTTTGTCTGTTTGTTTGTTTGTTTGTTTGTTTGTTTCTAGGATCTTCTATGTTCCCATTTGGACAGAAGTTCAAAAATGGAAGTTTTTGCTAATACCTTTAATAGTCTTCTGAAAGCATTTTACCCTTTGAAATGCCTCTTTTAACTCCTTTTGAGAAAAGTTCATCTGTATGCACTTTCCTGTTTGAAGCTATATTATGATGGGAAGATGGGCATGGAGTTCTTTTTTTCTGCCTTCAGTGAATTGAACTTGAGAAGGCTGTGACCAGTATTGCAGAGCAGATTACCATTATGATTTTACAGCAGAATTTCAAGAATAAATTTTATTTTCACAACAAATGTCTAGTCATTCATTGCTGGATTAAAATAGCTGCCTTAGGAATACACTCATAGGTGTGTGCACTGCATGGCATATAGTTAACATAAAAAGTCTGATTTAAATTACTGCCACTAACTGAGAAACTGGGATAAAATATATGTTGTCCTGGATTATTTGTGAAATATTATATTATTATTATTACCTTCATCTCTTATGTGGACCTTTTCATTGTTTTTTTAAAATTGATTTAGTTCATTGACCTGACTAAGCCTGCCTTTTTCATGGAAGTGTAGAACCTTTCACCTGGGATAAAGATTAGACATTGCATTTCATCATTCAACAGGAATACATAAAATCTATTTTTATTGCAAGGAAAATAGATCCTTTTAATCATTTCAGCAATCCCTATTTTGCAGATTATTCAAATTAAAAAAAAAAAAAAAAAAAAAAAAAGGAAATAATCCATTGCTAATGATGAAAAAGAAAATAAATAAAGATAATTGCAGATTTCTAGTTAAGTAAATAGCTTAAAAGAAATTTGCATTAAAACAAGAATTTCTGCATGTTACTATTGACATGAGTGCCCTCACAGAAAATATTTCAAACTTATCTGCAATTTGTTTTCATTCTTAGCATATACTCTGAAAAATGCAGTACTTTTTTTCAGAAATGCCTTTGAATTCCCATTTTTAAGCATATTAACAGGCAAAATAACTGAAAATTATTTACTAACTTCATTTTTCTTGTGTGACATTAATTGTCATATTGGTCTGTCCACAATGATATTCAATGAAAGTTTATTTTTGGTGGATGATACCAAGTTTTTATTTATTTTAAATGCTAGACATTATTGATCTTCTCTGCATTTTACCAGTGACTGTGGCAGCCTACAAGGTATTTGAAACATTGACGCATGCATGAGCACAAAATTCAGCTTCTGTAGACAGTGCAGAACAAAGTCTACAGATGAAAAACAATTCAAAATCAGTGTTTTGCTTGTTTTTTAAATAAAAGAGGATCAGAGGTTAAGAAATACCTATTTTATATAAATACTGACTAGTATTTTTTGATATTTTAAATTAGAGTTGTTGCAACAATAGTCAATGTCAGCAAATGACTCAGATCTGCACAAACAAAAAGAATCAGTTGTCTTCAGATCACCTGGACCTCAATTAAATTGGCCCAGACATATACCGATAATTCTTTATAATTTCTTTTCTACCTATTTTGCCACCTATAGCATTTTTTCCCCAGTTCAGTGAGATTCCCCAAAATAAGAACAGAATGGACACAAGCTATGTTCATTTTACCCAGAGATAAAGTCACTCAGGTTGCCCCCTCAACAGTGAGTGAAAAATGGTTATGGGTGCAAGAAGATCTTCATGTTAGTAAAAATGTGCTGAATGTTAAAAAATAAAACAAACACACACACACACACACACCAAAAAAAAAAAAAAAAAAATACATGAGCAGTAAAGCTAATTTTGAACGGAAGTTAGGGGCTCTGTAACAACAATTTTCAGAACTGCCTGAACTTTAAATGACAGGAGCTAAATCATGACAGACCCATAACCAACAGGAATTTCCCATCTTGTAATTACACGGTTTGCAACCAAAATCACCCTTCTATGCGCTCCAAACAGGAAAAGCAATGTTTTTCTATCAAATACTTTAAATATAATAAGATATGGCACACAAATGCCTCATGCAAGAATTCTAAAGAAATCAAATTTAGACAATGTAGAGTATAGGCAAGAGCACACAAATCTATGCACACACAACATTGAAAATCATTTAAACTGCATATAAACTACACAAAAAATTGCAACGAAGTTTTAATAAAACAAAAATATTTTCTTTTTACCCTGCTCTTTTCAAAAATAGTACACTTTTCTCCTTTCCTCTGTATCTATATATATTGCCTTGTTTCTCCTTTTTCTGTTAATGTTAGATTTTCTCCCTCTTCCTCCATTTCCATGTGTATGCTTTTACTCAGCTACATGACTTCTCTCTTCTTTCTCTCCCCTCTTTATTTATTGCCCCATATCTAAATAGCCAGGTGGGACATAGACTGTGCCTAAGCCAGTCTCAGCGACTTTATACCCACTGCTTAGAGAGGGTACTCAAGGCATAAATGACTTTTTCCCTGTGTCCGTCAGTGTCCCTTGTATCAAGGCACAGGTCTTGTCAAGGTGTGGCCTGAAAATAGTGAGGATGGAAATCCTTTTGGCTTAGGGATCTCCATGTCTGTAGTTTAGAAAAAAAACAGTAGTTATTTTACTGTCCTTTTTATTTTTAATCTGTTTTCGCATTCGTTTTGTTCAACATGTTATTTTAAAAATAAAATAAAATAATAAAATGAAAGAATAAAAATTAAAATAAAATAAAATAAAATAAAGTGTGTGTCTTTTTTCCCACAGCAATGCTTCATGTTCCCTCCTCCCATGTCTGCCATGCATAACAGAGCTACTTGTCATACACAAAGCAGGGCCACAAAGTAAGAGTGAAGTCCTGCATACTCTACAATTTCACCACTGAACTTTGCCTGTGGTTTCATGTTATTCATGGAGAAATTCATAAAAATATGTCTTCTGATGAATATTAAGCCATATTAGCTTCAGTGAAATGCTCGAAAACACGAACCTCAGAGTACTTGGCACAAATACCAACCCATGTTCCAGTTGAGATAGGAGCCAGACAAGTTTTTCAGGTATCAGACAATCACCTGCATGTCTTTTTGTGTCAACATCATAATGTTTTCAAGGACAACACTCCTAGTGTTCTCCCATGTAAATAACTCACAGTACCGTTAATGGGATGTGTAGCTGAGAAGCTCTGGAGAGATGTTACCTGGCTATAAAACACTCAAATGAAAGTTTTTGTTGCTGAACCTGTTCACAGAAACTAATAGGTATTTGCTACATTTTATGAAATTTAAATATATTAAAATATATTAATATTTTATATTAATATATAAATATGTTAAATATATTTATATAAGTATATAAAATTAATATAAAAACGAATATATTAATATATTCTAATATATTAATATATTAATATTCAATTATATTAAAATCTATTGATGAGGAGAGGAGGTTCGTTTAACTGAGTGCTAGGAAGATATTCATGAAGCCTTCTCTACCATACTTTGCCAACACTTTTAGCAAGAGTGCATAGAGCTTCTGCCTTAGCTTGCTCCAAATCCTATATCCCAGATGTACATGAGCTTGATATTCTGATGATTTTTTATGTTTAGTCCAACCTTTAGGCAAAAATGCTTCTTTTAATCAAGGTGAAAAATGTCCCTGAATCAAGAAACACATTAAAATTACCTTCCCCCCTCCAATTAATAGAATAATACAATTTCCAGTTTACCTAATTTTAAATAAAATTTAAAAAAATATATAATAATGAATGAAATTCCTGTAAGCAAGAGTTTTTCTCTTCAGAAATATTTTGATGAATAATTGAATTCTGCTGGGAATCACTTCATTGTAAAATTGCCATTAAATATTAAATCAAGCCACTCAATACATCCATAAAATAGAATTATTGGCCCATTAATTTGTTAATAGAATCGTTACCTTCTTAAACATCACAGTCATAACTGAATATTAAAAAGCAAATGCCATAACAAGATTGGTCATTAGACAACTAGGAGATAAGTGTGGCTACCCTTGTGGAACACATTTCCTCCTCTTTTATCCATATTTCTTCATTGAAGTATTAGGTTGCCCATGATTTCTTTTCAATAGCATGTGTGTTTTTGTGACAAGTCAAGTTCTCTCTTCATTCTTCTCTGCACATTTATCCGGTCTGTTTACACTATAATCTTGTTACCATTAGGAATTAAGGCAATGCCAAGCAACACATGGCCTTTATTATCTATTATTTATAGAGCAGTAAATAAAGTTTTACAAATTGTTTACATAATCAAAGTAAGTTTCTTTTTAGAGCTCTTATGTTGTCAAAAGAGAGGTTACTTTTATTTTTCTTTATATTGATAGAATGTTTTTTTGCAGTTATATTGGAATGGTTCCAGTAAAGAACTGTCTTCCAGACACAGCAGAAAATAAAACAGCCATCTGTGCTATTGCAATATTCAGAGCCTCTAGTTCTGGACTTTGTTTGGTATATTGAACAAAAATTATTAGACCTTGAAAGCAGAAGCTACACATGGAATGTGGCAACACAGTTTCTAATACGCTAATAAATTGTTTATGAAAAAAAATGTTGAATTTCTTTAGAGCATTGTTACCTGTAGGCAAGCAGGTTAGATGTCTATGTGCTTATTGTATCAAAGTGGGCAAGAAAACCTCTAGGGAGACCGTACTGAGGCCTTTCGATATATAAAAAGAGTTTATCAGAAAGATGGACAGAGACTTTTTTTACCGGGGCCTGTAGTGATAGGACATGGGGCAACAGTTTTAAACTGAAAAAGGTTAGATTTGTATTGGACATAAAGAAGAAATTTTTTATGATGAGGGTGATGAGGCTAGCACAGATTGCCCAGACAAGTGTGGATGCCCCATCCCTGGAGGTATTCAAGGCAAGGCTATATGGGGCTTTGAGCAACCTCATAGCAGATCTCCCTGCCAGAGGAGAGGAGGGCGGATGGACAGGATGGTCTTTAAGGTCCTTCCAACCCAAACCGTTTTATGAGTCTATGATCTAGAAATCAAGCTGGAGGCAGGAACAAAGTTGCCCTGGTCATAAGTGACACAGCACATAAAGTCCAGCTTCCCAAGGAACTGGGCAGCTGTAAGCCAGTCTCCACCTATGATGTGAAGAGAAGGCTCAGATCCTGGTGAGTGTGGAATAAGACAAATGTGTATTCTATACCACCCTATGAGGGCCTTCAATAGCAGTCTATTGAAAAATGGGTAGCAATCCATCGGCTAAGAAACATTACTGGAATGTATACAACTGGTTCGTTCTATGGCAGTGAGGAATGATTTGATGAACGTTAAAAATTTCTCCCACTAATTGGCTGCAAAAACAATTTGTGTAGAGATTGCTAGGATAAGGAAGAGCCAGTTAGATCTCCTCAATGCTTACAGTTAATTAGGTTCATCTTTTCCTAGTGTTCAGGTACACAGAGAGAGGGACCAGAGGAGGGACCATTCTCAGTGCAAGAGAACAAACAAGTCAGAAAAAAAGGAAATATATATCCTCTGTAACAAATCATGAAAAAGGCATAGAAACTTTAGTTGTAGTTGTAATGGAACAAAAGATCAACACAAAAACAATCTCATTATCCCTGAAGAAAAAACAAAGAATGCATAGATCACTTCTAATGTCTGCCTGACTTTAAATGTCTGCCTAGTTCAGACATCTGCCTGAAACAAAAAATAAATTTTGACAGCATAGACAAGACAGGATCTTTTTGACGGTGCAAGGAAATATCTTTGGGGGGAACTTAAAAAAATAAAATAAAATGTAACATGGCAGGCATGGCAAGGAGGGCTAAAATATCTTGCTCAAAGTGGCAAAAAGAATCTGGAATGGCAGTCTTGTGTCTGAGCATACCAGTCACCTGAAGGACTGGGAAAAAGGAACCACTATGAAACTGTATTACAAATGGTATTAAAATACCCTTAACAGCTGGCATAGGATCACATTGCTAACTATTCATGGCAAATATACCACATAGTTTTTCTGATCAGAATGCTAGCAACTGTAGATTTTAATTCCCTACCCTTACTCTGTCAGTGATATTCTGCCTTTTGACTTACCCTTGCATTGCAGAGTAATAGTTGTCACAAAAGAATCTCGTTGAACAAAGCTGGATGGGTGGTATATCTCTTCTTTTAGAAAAAACTTCAATAGTGTAGCTGAAGGGCGTATATGTAGACAGTGGTGAGATATTCCTCTGGGTAAAACATAACTCTGAAGCATTGTAAAATAGTACATGTCCTCAGATGTCCATACCAGGACAAATTTATTGGCTGAATATTTTCTGATTTATTAAATACAGAGACATTCTTTTCCATTTGAGCTTGCCTCAATAAATCTCTTTCACTAAACCAGAATTCTGCAGAGAGACAGAGAAATTAATTTTACTCATGTTATCTATTTCCTGCAGACATTGACAGATGAACCAAAAACTTACTCAGTGACTGGAGTCACTAAATGTTAAAACTTTAGGAGAAAAAATTCAATGAGATTTCAGAAAAGGTCTCTATTTCACGACATTTCACTAATGCTTTTATCTAAGTAGTACACTCATTGTTCTGATGATTACATTTTTAATGTAACAACTTAAGTCAGCAAGGAGAACTGTGCCTCTCAAAACCTCACCTGAAGAGCTTAACACCACTGCTCATCACCCCTAAGTAACAAGGCTTCAGTAATAACTTTGGTGCTCCTGTGTCAAGGGTTGTGAAGGAGCCACAAGCCTTCCCTAGAGAAAGGCTTTCAGTGCTGATGTAAGTGACATATTGTGAAACTATTGGGTAGAACAAAGGAGGTGGAGGATTTGGAGCAATGACGATGACCAGCAACTATTCTGCAGCACAGATGCAAAAGGGGACACATCTGGCCAAAGTAATGAGCTCTCACAAAATAAAATAAAATAAAATTAAAATAAACAAAATTAAATTAAATTAAATTAAATTAAAAAGCATTATTTTGTCAAGCCCAACAACAATTCACAACACATTTAAAGAGTAAAAGCTAAAAAATTGATGAAAGCATTTATCAGAATTCTCTCGGATGAGATCTCTGCTTGCTATCTCTCAAAGTGCAGGAAAGTTACTGGATTGGGATGGGGGGGGGAGAAAAAAAAAAAAAGAAGAAGAAGAAAAAAAAAAAGAAAAAGAAAAAGGAAGAGTAGCAATTAATTTGTTTTTCTAATGTTGAAGAGCAATACTCTTCTACATACTTTATACTTATACAGCTCCATGGACACAAAGATGCAGCTCAGTGTTGGCAAAGTGTGTCCCCACGGTTAACAAAACTAAATGATGGAAGGGAGTTTCACAGCTTTTAAGCCAAGCTATAGGACATATAGACATTTTTTATAACACCACTACTGATTCACATTGCTTCCCACGTAATACTAACTCAGTGAAAACTTGCCAGCATAATTGGCAGTCATCTGTCATGATGTTATCATTTCAAATAGAATAAATCCAAATGCAGATATACATATCAAATGATTCCAATGAGTAAATGAAATAAATTTATCATAGATAAAAACAGTGCTTTACGATTAATACTTTTTTTAAGGCAAGAGTATTTTGTAAGACAATATTTTACTAAAGAATACCAGGGACAATTTTACTACAAAGCCAGGGAAAGATCTTGTACCCTGGCTTTTAGTCTTAATTAGTCTTAATTAAGTCTTAATTCAAATGCAGTAACAAATAACATGTTTTTTTAAAAAAGAACCCTTCAAACTATGCTGATGTCCTTCTGCCTTGCAGTTAATTCATTAATTAAAACACTTCCACTAAAAATACTAACTGGCTGAAAGTGGAGTAGGGTACAGAGAAAAATGAAATTGAGCTTCACTTCTATTATAATCTCTATACAGCTAAAGGAAAATATGAGTTTATTGAGGGTGAGAATTTTTCTTTCTCTAATGGACAATTTCCATTTTATTTTTTTTTTTTAAATTCAAGTATAGACTAGAAAATGGGTGGTGTTTTACCAACATTATATTTTCGTTATGTTAATTCAGATAGTAAGCATCCACTGTTTTTCAGATCAGACAGATAGTTAAGATGATTGCTTCTTTTATGTATATATACACATTTTAAGAAATTGCATGCTGTCTACTTCTGCTATTGATTTCTATCCCCCTTTTCAGCTTATAAATGCAAAAAGTGTCTATCTGCTTGGTGACCTTCCCAATATATAAATGCATACTTTCAGCAAAGGCATGCCCTTTCCCAACATTTTTTTTTTTTTTTAGTTTGCATTTAACAAAATAACTGCAAATGTCAGGTATTAGAAGGGTTGAAACAACCTTTTCTATTTTGTTGTCTTTAGAACCCCATCTTTTATTCATGACTTCTCTCTTGGTGCTGGAAGGGAGGCTGTGTTGCTATAGCAATGCCCTGCATATCCTTGTGGATAGCTTACAGTTTCACTTTTTTTAAACAACAAAGAGCCATTGATACTACATGTTGCCAAAGGTTACAAAAGTTGAATTCTAAAATGGAAATATTTCTTCTATAAGACTGCATAGTATATATGCCATGCAAATTCAAAGATTCAAGTAAACATACTGCCCTTTTGTGAATACAGACGAAGCTGGGATAATACTGTTTGGTGTCAATATATTATGAGGAAGAAAAGTATTTAAAATATACTCCTTGTTATCTCCTGTTTTCAAGATATAAATGTTCAGATATGTACAACACACTCTTACAGCTTTCTGACCTATGATAGAAAAAAAAACCTTTCTACATTTTAACAGTTCTGGATAATAAAATGCAATCTCGTATTCCAATTATGATTTAATGGTAAATACACTCCCAATGTCAGGGAACAGTCACCTTATAGGAGCTTCCTTGCCCACAATGGATATTAAATATAGTTGAGTGTCCTTCAAGACTTCTCAAGTATGGTTTTTGTTCCTGCACTAATTGATTTCTCTTCTGTCATATTTGAGTCCCACAGATAGATGTTTACATAGTACAAATTCAATAACAGTTCAACAAGTTAAATCAAATAACGAGTTAGATGGAAAAAATTAGGGTTACAGTCGCAAAAAAGAAAGGTATACTGGTGATTCAGCAGGCAGCACCCAATGACTCAGAACAGATCAAAGAGGGTAACAGGGGCAAAGCATCTCCTGTCACTTCTACAGATGAGTAAATCAGAGAGAAAATCCAGACTTTTCCACCTGCAAAATGCAAGACAGACGACAGAACAAATGCATCTCTCCCTGAGCATACTGAAGGTCTTTACTCCTTTCTCCTATTATGCTTACCAGAGAACCAAAGCAACTTCAGTAGGGGTTCCAATGAAGGGATTCAGTTTCATGTGCAATCCTTTTGGGACCACTGACTGGTAGTAACATGGTCCAGGTTCAGTTCCCAGATCACTAAAGTACTCAAAATGAGCCTTTCAGTAGAAACCTGGCACACAAAGGCCACCACTCAACACCTGACAGCAGTGCCACACCAAGCATCTCCTGCACCTCACACCCACCCCAGCCCTCCTTCAGGCCTGTTCCGATGCAGCCATCTGCTGGGGCCATGCAGGAGACCATCTCACAAAAACAGCAATCACAGAATCATAGACAGCTTGGGTTGGAAGCGACCTTAAAGACCATCTCATTCCAACCCCTCTGACCTGGGTAGGAACACCACCCACCAGACCAGGTTGCCCAGGACCTCATCCAACCTGGCCTTGAACACCTCCAGGGATGAGGCATCTACAGCTTCTCTGGGCAACCTGGTCCAGTGCCACACCACCCTCTGAGTGAAGAATTTCTTCCTAATATCTAGTCTAAATCTCCCCTCTTTTAGTTTAAAACCATTCCCCCTTGTTCTATCATTATCTGGCTTAGCAAAATTTGTTCTCCGTCTTTTTTATAAGCACCCTTTATGTACTGAAAAGCTGCAATAAGGTGTACCCAGAACCCTCTCTTCTTTAGGGTGAACATCCCTAGCTCTCTCCTTCCACTCACAGAACACACAAGTCTGCTGTAAGCCCTTGGCTTGGTTGAAAACCTCACTACATTTACTAATTCACAAACAGTTGCTAACGTAGTAACAGGGGCAGAATGCAACTGATGGAACAAGGAAATATTCATCAAATATCATCCTGACTGGACAATGTGGGTACTTGACAGTAAAACTTCACCATCAAGCAGAGACTGGGACAGACAGGTTTAAACAAAATGTTTAAGTGGAAGAGAAGGAAAAGGAAAAACATATACAAACAACCTCAAAACCCACCACCCTGACAGAGTACCTAGCACTTGTCCTGATACCATCTCCTCCAGGCGAGAAACTGCTGAGGCAAACACATGCTATCTCCTCTCTCCCTGACCTCCACCACTTCCCCTCTGACAGAAGTCAGTTAGCTGCCTTTCTCTGCAGGAGATCCCCAGGCATTCCCCTGGCCAGCCCAGACAACCATTCTCCCCACATCATAGCCAGCTGCTCTGATTTGGTTTTGCCACCAGTGCTGGGACCAAGTCTGCTGGTGCTCCTCTGCCACACCACCTCCCAGGAAAGCAGTGACATACCAGCTCCTCCTGGGCCCCTGACCCAAAGGGAAGGCCCCACTCCAAGTGGTACCTTGGCCTTGCGAACAGCTCCTTGAAGCTTTGGCTCCTCACTTTTTTTTTTTTTTTTTTTCTCCTCAACTCTCAAACTGCAGAATTAAATTAGGGTGGCTCCCTCATCCCTGGAAACAACTAGGCTGCTTGAGTTTTCCCCAACATTTTACAACTTTATTTTACAACTCAGAAATGCTCTTAAAAAGCTGCTCAAACAAAAGACTAGAGTGAAGACAAAGCATGCCACAGCATCAACTCACATGCTGTAAATTACCACAGAACATTTTGTAATATATATATATATATATATATATAATAGTTTTCTTTTTGTATGTGATGACAGTGAAAGCTTGCTAGAAACTTGCTGGACATCTACAGCTGACCACAGACTACCACGTGCAGCTTTTAACAACTCGCACCTTCCAAAGCAAAGCCATCATCATTAGCTGGAGCCATGCTGGAACCCAGACTAGCCAGGATGAAAAGATCTTGCAGAGACCATACTGAGGTGTCTGAAACTTTTATACTCCTTTTCTGTGTCTCTACCTACTGCTTATTAAAAACAGTATTTGTGGGTTGCACAAAGCATCAAACAGCAGTTTGAGGTGATTGGGGAATTTTGTGGGTTTGTTTGCAAAGTAGAAGAAAATAAAGCATTCAGAAGAATTTGTATCACGTATTTAGTGCTTGAAAAGTTGTTAATTCAGTAAGAAATTAACTTGTTGCCATCCTAGTTTAACCAGAATTATTACTTCTGGTTTACTTTCATTTTCCACTTAACCTGGCATTACAAATGCCTTTCCAAGAAAGCTACCCACCTCCCACTGCTGAACCACCTGCAGTACTGACTGCTGTCTTTTGCTCCCAAGTTCTCAGTTGCCCATCCCTCTTCCCTAGCCCTATTTCCCTGCTTCTGACCCCTTATACATCCTTCTTCTGCTCTCTGATGGGTTCTACGAATATCTTGTGTACTGTATGTGTGCTCTTGCAACTCTAAGTCCCGTTCTCAACATGCTCTTGCAGATGAAGTCTTGGGTTATGGCCACAGGTCTAAAAACTGCTCTTGGATATTTTTATACCCCAGATCACTGCTGAGCAACAAATGTATAAAGGCTTTTTTTCTATCGTGCTAGTCCCCAGTTGGCTGCTGTGTTTAAACGTATGGTTTTATGTTGCAAATTCTAAGTAAACCTACATGCATTGGACCTCCCTCCAAAACCCAGCAACAAAGATCCACATTTACTGTCAGACAGATACTACTGGAAGATGGAGCTGAAGTTAACAGTACGCAGAAAAGTCTTGTGGTAAAACCATTAGAGGATTGAATTGTAATAATTCATAAAATCAGGTTTTATAAATCCTTGGAAAATCAGAATGAAAATTACACTTCAGATAAATCCAAATATATCAAGGTATTTAGGATATCATTAGATGCCTT
>CM021769.1:25384308-25423783 GCA_011076525.1 Nettapus auritus
CAGAGATACAGAAGAAACTGCACCGATGTTCTAGGTCTTTATGCTACAGAGCATTGGTTAAAGGGAATTCCCAGATGATTTTAGGAAGTGAATTGAGTCCCAGGCTGCTAAGGTGAGAGGAAAAATTCCCTGTGGTTTCTAGCAGTCCAACGTGGGGAAGAAGAAAAAAAAAAAAAAAAAAAAAAAGGAAAGAAAAGAAAAAAGAAACACATCAACAGCAACAAATTCTTATTCAGACTTGGGCTATTGTTTGAATATGCTGCTTAGCAGCAGGGAACTTCTGCTTTAGATAGACAGGAGAGAAACTGTGGGCCAGAAGCATGAACTAGGCAATCGTCAGTGCACAAGTGACAGGTTTAACGTTCCTCCAGTTCAATGCAAAGAATATTGGTTTAACATTCCTCCAGGTTAATGCGAAGAATATCCACTTTAATGACAATTAGAATTGATGAAAAGAGACAAGATTTTCATTGCCATCAGGTAGATTTACTGTCAGAAGGGGTTAGTTTTTTCCTAGCTGCTGTAAATTCTTATAAATCCATTAATGTGTATACAGAATACACAATGTCAATACAAAATGTGAACCAAGATTTCAGTTTGTTTGTTTGTTCAATTGTCTGGATGTGAATGTGACCTGCATTGTTTATCAATAGCTACTTTAGTCATACATAATTTAGCTATTCCAAATTCAGGCTGATAATATGAAAAACAAAACAACAACAACAACAAAAAAAAAAAAACCTAGTAATACAAAGTAGTAATATTTTCATGTAATCATTAAATCAACCTGGCTCTGAGATATGTGATTATTCATTAAAAACAATAGGATGTCTGTACTGAAAAGAGAGCTTTTGCTTAAACTCTACAAAAACCTAGAGAAACAACTGTAAGACAGAAATTAGTCCTTTATAGATACCTACCCATTACAGCAGATTTTCCATGACCCTTTCCATGAGAGTTGGTGGAGTAGTGAATCACCAAACATGTTAGCTTTCTTTCTCTGAGTTTTTGAAAGATGGAAGTAAAAGCAAAAGGATATCCTGATAAAATAAATGTTTTCCATATTTGTTTGCAAATTGTTAGAAATTGTTTTCAGCTTCAAATCCAGCATACAAAATTTCCAGCATATTTCACAGAAATTTTGTCCAAAAAGGGGTCTAACCTGCAGAATTCAGGAAGCCTTTAAATCCTGCATTTATCTTCAGTCTGTGCTTAGTAGTAATTTTCATTATAAATGGAACTGGCCAGAGACTTTTATTTAAAATATATATATATTTTCATATTTTCACCTTAAATGCAACTAAAATATTAAAAAAAAAAAAAAAAATCAAGCTAATTTGCCCCAAGCAGAACTGCTTTTAGTTAGCACAGAACCACCTGCTTTTCATTATTTTCCTGTTCTTTTATTCTGTACGCTTATGACCTTAAAGGCTCGGCAGATCCCTGTGGACCTTTAAACTGTGAAGTAGGAAAGAAACTTCTGCTGCTTTGCATGACTTAGTCTTTACTGCCTTTATAAACATGAACAAAAAATGAAGGGTCAAAACACAGACTGCAGTAATTTCGTGGCTAGCCTTCTCCTTCCACATCTGAGATTCTCCATGTCTAAAAGCAGCACCTCTGTGCTGCTGCCCTGCACAGCTGACAAGAGTCAGCGATCTGGTGCCTGTCCCAGGGGAGTGACCACAGGCTGTGGCTCCTAGAGGGCAGCACAACAACTGTTGTTCTTAAAGGACAGGCCAAAGTGTTTTATATATTTATATTCAGAATGTAATAAAAAAAAAAATATTCCTATAAATATCAGTAGCTCTTGCTTGGTTTTTGTTTGTTTGTTTGGTTGGTTGGTTGTTGGTTTTTTTGTTTTGTTTTGTTTTTGTTTTTTATGTTAGCATTTACAATGCTGACTATTCTTCCTTCCTATTTCATCCAGGTGTTCTCACTTTCTCACTAGGTTTTCCAGTCACAGGAGATACAATGAGGACTGGAGATTCATACATGTAAGGCCTCACCCCCTACAAGTATACTTAATATACCTTCCAGTTTACACTCGGAAAAGTAACTCATTTGACTAAAGCAGTCTTTGGCTAAAACAAATCTTTAAGATGCTTTTTGATGTTATACACACATGGATGGAGGATCCAAATATAACATAGGATCATTTTCTGAAATACTACTTAGTACCTTGAAGAGATTGGACAATAAAAGACCAAGATTAGAATATCTGTATTTTAAACTTTAAAGCTGGCTTAAAATATTGCTCCGTTTCCAATGGGAAGTGCAGTTTCAGTTCTCTACAATGTAATACTTAGCACTGTTTAAGGAAAAGTTTGGTACCTTTAGTAGGTACATCAACCATTTCATATCTAGGTATTTAGGTAATGGTAAGAAATGTTGGTATTTCAGGATAGAGTAGCCAATGGAAGTATTTGTCTCCAGCTACTCTGTCCTGCACAAGTTAAAGATGGGAGTGAACAGCAGCTCTCTCACTGGTGCTAGAAGATAGCAAGCACTGCCAGTTTTCTTTAGATCAGTAAACCAGCCAGGCAAGGTGAGAACCCTTCTCTTTTGTTATAATCCACCAAGTGTTCACATAAACCCAGAGAGCATGAGAACCTCACAGGGATCAAAATTTGGAACAGCATCCGATAGCAGAGATCCTCAGCTATACCTGCAGAGAAGCCCTCCCCACCTCCTCTCTCCCACTCCCATGCAGGGACTAGAGAAATATCCATCACAGGGCTGGCAGAAAGAGAGCTAGTATAGGGAAGGAAACACTGTGGTTGTGATCTGCTTTTTGAAGTATGATTCTCTTTCTTCTTCTCCTCCTTTATCCTAGTGCATTCTGCAACTTCTGTGCTACCTTCCCCTCCAGTCTGTAAGATTTTCTCTATCATATCTTCCTGTGGTGCTCAGGAAGGCTGAGGAAGCTGTGAGGACCTCCTTTTCTGCCTTCCACCCACCCCCCACACAAACACGCTCCCACCTTCTTCTCACCGAGTGCAGCAGCAGCTTGTGCATTTAAAAAGCAAGAACTTGAACCAAACTCCCACCCCCTTTTTTTTTGTGCTAGCCACTTGAGAATTCAAAGCAGAGAAAGGAAGAACAGGAGCTTGAATATGTGCCAAAATACTGAGATATTGCCATGAAATCATAAAAATGCAGGGCTGAAATAGACTTCAAGAGGTCATCTAACACAGCAAGGTACATTAAAGAAGAAACCTCTCTGCTCACAATACTAATGTTAATATTACCAGTCCACCTCAGCGACTTCTTATCAGAGTATTTGGCTGCCACTCACTTTTTTTTTTTTTTTTTTTTAATCATGCATAATTTCTGTCTGTTGTTCAGCCAAGTATCACACCAACATACATCTCTGGATGCAGCACTAGCTCCAGATAACCCTCTCCTCATGGGCTGTGTTCTGATGTGGCTTGCAGACACTCTTGCTCAAGGAACTTCTTCCTGTGAGTTCCTTTTAGAAAAGGACAGATGCATTAAAGAGTAGTTACTCTTGCTAAGCCCATTGAAATTGCATTTGTGACATCAAAATAGATTTTTTTTCAGGTGGTGCACTAGACTGGTGGGAAAACAGTTTTTCTACAGCAAGTGAGAGTGAAAATTGGTAGGAGACTAAGGCAAAAGAAGGACCACTGGTTTTGTTCACCCAGCTCACACTGCTTGGATTTGGAAGAGCACACTGATCTTCCCCAGACTCATTACTGCTTTGTTTGACTGTTTAGCACATTAGTCATCCTCACAGAAATACACAGAAAAAAAAAAAAAAAAAAAAAGAAGAAAGTTTTGCAGAGAAAAAAAAAGCGTATGTGTTTTGCATCTGTTATAGCAGAAGGATTATGTGATATTTCCTTTCCTATGAATATATGAAATTGCCACAGACTGCTGTGCTAAGCTATAAACTACCAGTGTAATTACTGATATACATACGTGGATTTGCACAGTGATTCATTAGTCCACTACACCTGGCATTGGGAAGGGCAGTTAGCAGAACATGTGGCCCTCTCTGTAAGAGATGATGTACAAATTTCAGACACGTCATAGTAAGGCAGCAAAGAGAAGGAAAGAAATGGGATGAGAACAAGTGCAGTAAGGGATAAAGCTGTGAATTCAGACAGAGGCAAACCTGGCAGGATGATCTAAGGTCAAAGGCTCTACTGAGTCCAATTCATTCAGAGTCTCTTTGGGGTGTTGGATAAAATACTTCCTTGCAATTCTGCTGCTGGTCCTGTGCAAAGCTGGGGGAAGTGTGGGAAGAAGAGTGTGTGTCCTCATTTTCTCCCTCAGGGATCTCAGTGGGACCAGTTCTAGAGCACCTCAAGACTTCGATTAATTTTTGCTTCACCTGCCTAGGATACAGGGAGAATAATACTTCCCTTTCACCACCTTTCTTCCTTTAATCTATGAATGTATGTGCACTTTCAAATTCTAATAAAAAAGTAATATACATGCATTGAACAGTGCATACTAAGGTCTTATGGCCTTGTGTCCTCTGCATCAAAGAATAAAGCAGATTGCCAAATGGCTCTCCAAAGCTGTGCATTGACTTTAGTGTCAAGACAGCAGCAGCTGGGATGGGTCATATGTGCCTATGGTTTGCTCCACCTCTCTAGTCTCAGAATCCATCAACATTAACACTTTCAAGATGCTAAAACACCCAAAGAGAAATTAGAAGAGCAGTTAAAAGATGCATTGTTCAATCTTATATGCTGTGTGCCAATATAGGAATTTTTTACTTCAGAGTAGTTTCTCTCCTCTGTCATAGTCTCCATTTTGCTGATATACAAAACCAAACCAGATTATTACTTGCACTATAAAAAGTTCTTCCAAACAAGCTGTTTGTCATTAAGATAGATTTGGTTTTTGTTTTTGTGGAGGGAGAGGCCAATAGGATGGAAATAGCAATATAAAGTCAAACAAACAAGACAGTATTTTGCAAGTTATATGGCATTCCTGCGTTTTTATAGCCCTGTAAAAAGGAATAAAGATTTTTTACATCAAAGGTATATATTGAGCTTGTATAGGAAAGACAAGGGAGGGAGCATTGGCCATCTTAAACTGCCTGGATGTAAAGAGGAAAAAAAATAAGGTTAACATGATACACCTAACCATCTCTCACGAAGTTATACTGAAGCACATTGTTTTGTATGTGTTGGAAACAGCCCCGTTAATAGCTTGAGCCTTTGCCTGTGGTTCTAGAGCTAGGTAAGGACTGCTACAACTGTGTTTGCCTTGGGTTACATCTGTTTCATCCAGATCCCTGATTTATAAAAGCCGGGCGTTTACTGTTTCATGAGCAGCCCATTACGACGGCACACTTAGCAGGAATGTTGCTGAGAACTGTGTGCTAGCAGCAGGTTGTGTACATTCACCACTGGCACCAACCAGGCACTGCATTGTTCCACATCCATCCCAGCATGCTGAGGTGACCAGAAACATCCCATTGCCAGGGTGACATGCTCAGGGCACACACTCATGCAGCCAGAAAAGCAGTCTGAGGTAATGGTGGGATGACGTGCCAACCACAAAGCATCCGAATTTACCTTCCAAGAGATTAACACATCCTGCACCAAGTAACTCAGCTTACAAAATAGGTTTGATAATAGTATATTAAACTATTGGGTAATCCCTGACCAAAAAAAAATAAATAAATGATTTTTTTTATTATTTTTTATTGAAATAAGACTGTTTCTGAGCTGTGATAAATCTGAGCAGATATGTAGTTTAAGACATCAGTTTATTGTGTGTTACTTTGATGCAAAATGGACATATCACAGTAGGTCTGCAGTCTCCCTTTGGAGAGACTGGTATGTGTTTCTATATACATGCATGTTTATGTATGTAAACTTACAGAAATACACATGCAGAGGCATACTGTAAGCTTAGTGTAAATTACACTGGCATGTTAGACTTATATTTCCCTTAATATATCTTTGCCATCACATTATTTTTGGCCACTCTTCAGCAGAAAAACATGAATCTGAGTTTATGAAGTAGTTGGAAGCAGAAAATTCCTACTTAACTGAAAAATCTTCAGGCATTTTATTTTTGTAGTAGTTGGATATAGCAGATTACCCTTGTCCTACATTAGGCCCACAGCTTTCCTGGCACAAAGAATTCCCTCTGTCCTGCAAAGAGTCATACTGCAGTATATCTTTTTTTTTTGCTAGCTTAGTGCAAAACTCAAACTTTCCACAGTCTGAATGGAAAAGAATCTTTGGAAACAGAACCTGTGTTTTCATGTAGTGATTGAAGCCGTTTCCCATAAAACTGTCTTAACAACCATATAAAATATTTCCAGAATTCTTTTATGTGGTATATAGCCCATTACATAAACTAGAAGATTTTGGATAAGTCTAAATGGTTAATGCCCACACTTGTACATTTTAATCCTTATTATATCAGTGAGACTTGTTTTATTTTGCAAATAGCCATTCATAAATAACAGTGTACCTAAATCAGAATGGAATAATAAGGATGCTCAATAATTTATGTACTTTTTCCATAAGGTTTCTGGAACCCTTTCTTCTCACAACAATAGAAAACCTTGAATTTAATAGTTAACATAATTGGCATATATTCATTTTCTGTGCAAATTGGATGAGAAAACTACAAGCAAACGTGACCCTGAAAACACAGAAATAAATTCTCTAAGTATGTCTTATAAAGGGACTTATGCTATAACAGGATCTTCATTTTATTTCACCTTTCTAGCAGCTCAAAAACTTTCTAGTCAGATCCCCTGTTCAATTCTCAGAGGAAAAAAGACATCCACACACAGCAGAAACCACAATTTTAGATCTTTCCAGAAATCTCAGAAAGGAACACAGTATGTTCTGTCTGTTTAAAAATACTGCATTTTTGTCCTCTGAAAACACGTTTTTGATCTGCGTTTTAATTAAACATCACAAGGCCATTAAAGGTACAAATAATCATTGCAGAACATGCCCAATACTTGTGATCACAAGCAAACTCATCATTTTCGATACTTTTAGGTATTCAGATTTCAGCAGAGAATAAGCAATGACATTACTAAAAGTACAAGGATGCACTGATAGAAAATAGAAACCGAGCTGGGTTTTAAATGGATATCTTCTGTGTGATTCCCTCCAAGAAATTAATGAGTAACACAACAAGCACTTTGTCCTTAGTATGCACCAGTAGTTCTATGTAAATGAGAATCTCTTTCCTGCTGTCCTTTGAAGTAAATTCCGTTATTACTGTTAAGCAATTCAGTTATTTACAGGCCAAACCCCTCCTTTCTTACATGAGAAAAAAAAAAAAAAAAAAAAAAAGCTTATGGAAGTGCAATAGTAGCAAAAATATTAATAAATTAAAAAAATAAAACACTACAACAACAAAAAAAAGCCAATTCACAATATGGTAATTCCACCTTTAGGATTTCTGGTGTTGAAAATCTGAAAAAGACCAAGTTGGTAACTGGTGTTTGTAGGCTCTGACCTCCCAGCGATGAGGCACAGGAATAATTAATAACAGGAATAATTCCATGAGCATTATTTTGAAAAACAGGTGGAATATTACATCCAAACCACCCTGGGATCACAATGTGCTCTGTGCATTTCTAATGGAATAAAACTGAAACAGATTTAAATTAACATTCCTGGGATGGGTTTCTGGGTTTTGTGCAAATCAGGTAAGAATTGTTGTGATGATCCATCCAATTAAAATTTTTTCACCTTAATAACACCATTTTAACATTTTCATTTTTTGTACATCTAAAACCATATTTTTTGATGTTAGCCAAGTAACCAAGTGCTCATATACCCTCAAAATATGAGAAGTTTTTACACTCTTTTATTCCAAAAATCACAGATAGTTTTTTCTGGATTACAGGATATCAGTGTTAGCAAATAAATGGCAGATGAATGCTTCTAAAAGTGAGTAGTCATCACACATAGAGATTGAAAAATAATGCAAGCTGTTTTAAAAGGAAAATAATACAAGTGCTTGTGCACCAACTGCATTCGTATTTTCTCTTTTAACTCAATTTTATTTTAGAGAAGTTGCTGTGAAGCTTCCAGCATTCAGTAAAATGAAGGACCTTGCAGAGAAATTCAACTCCGTTTACTAGACAACTCTTAAAAGCAAGGCCTTGTTATTTCCCTCAAAATCTTTACCCAAGGTCTGCCAGACTCAGATGTCTCAAGCTATCACCCAAAGTGCATTTCAGCAGGCACCAAGCACTGACGAGTGCATTTCTCACTTATCCCAGATATTTCTCTGCCAGCCCCAGTGCTTGCAAGACCCAGCAGCAAACTGTGAAGAGGATTTGATTGAGGTGAATAGCAAGGGAAGGAAACACCTGAGGAACCCTGCCAACCCCCGGATGCTGTCTACCTGACCCTGAACCCACAGAGAAGCCTACCTTGCCCACACTTCACAGCAAGGCAAGGGCTCCCATTTTCTGTTTCTGTGTGTAAAAAATACTTGTGGTTTAAATCACAAACCACTACAAAAAATATTTCTATAGCTTTCCTAAAGTATTCTTACGCAAAACATTAATAGACAAATTCTATATTATGCAATGTCAACAGGAATTTCAACTGCTGCTGTAGCTCACTTCTGTACCTACCAGCTTGGAGGGAATATCATCAGTGGCACAGACAGTGACATGGTAGCCTTAGGAGTACAGAAGTTTTAAATATAGAAACTGAGAGAAGGAACTTTCAATGAAAAGACAAAAGCCTGATCCTTCAACAGTTGTGCACCCACACAAGCAGATCTGACACTTCTGCAACCCTCCTTCAGGTCAGTAAGGCACTCCAGGAATGCAAACGTTCATCTACGGGTTTCTCAGGTACTGGAGTGGTCTGCCTGTTCTGACAGCACCTGATATGCACAGAGCTAAACCAACATTAACAGGCATCTACACTACACAAAACAAAAGGTAAACAACTGGAATTGAATAGCAGGTCCTCAGAGTGGCTGGAATAGCACTCATCTTTTCTTTGTACACCTACAGTCTTTTAGGTCTTTCAAGCTCTTATGGGATTTTCTCTAAAGAAAGCAATTCTGCTCATTTCTACTGTCAGCCACAAAGGATGTTCACAAGAGAAGGTGCTGCCTTTTGGACAAGGCCAAGACCCCGCAGGTGGTGCAGTTGCTGATATGGTGATGGCGATAGCCAGCTCCTCAGCACCTTGACTGGAATCGCTGCTGCCATGAGTGTGCTGCTGGTGCTCCTGGTGCATATGGCAATCCCCTGTTATTTGAACAAGCTGCAAAGCCCTAAATCCTCTTTACTTTTCTGTTTTCCTCAAAAATTCCTCACAACATTTAAAAAAATAAATAAATCCACGTATATTACACATATTTAAACTTGTTGTACCAACTATAAAAATTAAATTCCCAAACATGATAATAGGCATAGAAAACTCCAAAATATGTCCGTAATACTCTTCTCATTATTGTTTCTAATCAATTCCTAGCAGTTTAGAAAATAAATTGTGTTCTGTGATAACTTTCATGATACAAAATAGAAAGAACAAAAAATATGGACAGCAGGCAATAGTATGAACATTTGGGATTACATTTACAATTAAGACATAAAGCAGTATAAAAGTTAAAAACAAAGATGTAAAGGAAATAAAACCCTATTCCTCATAGTGTTTTGCTTGCTCACTGCTTTTGATATGAAATTCACATAGGATGGGCAGAGCTGCTTCCCCTGGTGACAGCAAGGGCTGACTGAGATCTTCTTTGTGCAGCACCCAGAGATGGGAACATGGCTGCCTACCCCTGCTGCAATTGCTCCTGCCAAGGGAAGGATGCCAAAATCCCCAAAGCTGGCAAAGCTGAAAGCATTTCTAAATGGATATCACCAAACACAGGTGCTAACAACAGCCTGGCTAGGTATGCTTCTAAACTCAAAACTAGGGATAATGTCATTCATCTGGTCTAAGGTATCAGGAGATAACCACTATGGCAATGGACTCCTTCTTAAAATATGAATATGTTAGGATGAGTCTTCTGGGGAGAGAAAAAAAAAAAAAAACAAAAAAAAAAACACTTTCTTGTATTATAAAATACAATAATAAAGTAAACCACATCCTGAATCCTACATAGACAGGAAAAACATTTTTATGCTATGCTATTCCAAACAACACCAGGCTATTTATGTCCCATAAAAGCACAGTGAACATTACTTAAAATAAGAAACAGCTTTTTGTGAGTTGAGCATGAAATTTTTTTTATGATAGAGCCCAATTCACATGAAGCCTGATTAAAAATGTTTCATTTGTAGGCATGTTGGAATTGGCTCACTACTGCCTAATCATCAGGAATACTTATATGCACCTCAAACTATTTAAAAGGGAAAAAATGGAAGAAAGACTTGAAAAAAAAAAAACAATGTAAGCTTTCCCTTACTTCCTATTTAGAGATTTAAGGAATACTCCAGTTATACAAGTAGCAAGACCACATGATAAGAGAATGAAAGAACCTGGACAAATATGAGAATTCAGTAGCTGTATTTATATATATATATATATTAAATAAAATATATTAAGTGATATATATTAAATAATAATATATTTTATCACAGCATCTCACAAGTTGTTCCACAGGTGCCAAGTTTCAGGCTGTTCAGCACAGTGCTGCACTATTGCTGTCTGCAGCACCTGCAAGCAGATTCAACTGTGTACATGCTTCTCTCCACCTTGCCCACAAGAGGCTCAGAATAATTGGTGGTAGAATGGTACCTTGAACTCTGGTCCTCAGAGGCTTGGAGAATGTATTCTGGCACTTTGTTATCTCTCACATTTACCCATTGGTTAATGCTTTGTGTCATATTTCATGATATAACTCCTCTGTGCATCATGATGGAGCCAGCGAGAGGATTCCAGCTTATTTCACTTCAAGAAACATGAAGCACCATGTTCTATGGTCTTCCTTGGTATTTAAGAATATATATAAGATACTATATATCTCCCTGTAAAAGATTAAATCGATCTGATACTTTTATAATTTTGTCACATCTTCTACTTTTTTGATGATATCTGAAAACACAACTTTTCTGCCCCTGCTCTTCTTAAAGAGCATCCATTTTTTTTTTTTTCTCCAAATGGTGATTAAGAAAAGATTTTCTTCTTTTGAATGAATGCATTTGAAAGTCGCATTTGAATGTATTTGAAAGACCTACCAGTTGTCATGCAGCTTCATACCCACCATAGTGGTGCACCAACAACTGCTTTGGCATCATGTTTGCTGCTGAATAAATACCCTGGACTGAAATACTTTAGGTGTCTCTTCACACCAAGGCAATCAAGAGCTGAGTGGCAAACTGAAGGGGAACAATTTTTACAACAATTCTGCCAAGATAAGAAAGGTCAGGAATGATTTGGTTGATAAAAATAAATAAATAAATGAATAGGTAATCATCTCAGCCTTCAGAAAGCTGCAGATGGCTTGAGGGTCAAGTAATGTCTGGTGTAGTGCTAACCACAGAAAATTAGGAATTTCATATTTTACAGACCCTAAATACACTTAGAGCATAATATAGGGCATGTTGTTACTCATTTAAGAGGATAAGTAAATGGTGACAATTTTGCCTTATATTGAGGTAAAACAGGATTTCCAGCAATAACACCAGATACAATGCTTGCGATGATTTCCCCTTACCTGTGATGTGTATTATCCTAAGCCGTTGCGATCTCATGGCAGAGAGAGAAGCCAGCAGCCACCAGATGATTCAGCACATACAGCTGAAACAACTCAGGTGGAAGGGGGGGATTCTGCCAGCAAGAATCACAGGACAGGCAGGCAGGCAGGCATGTGCTACAAAGCATTAAGGTATGCATGCCAGTGTATCCAGACAAGGAGGCAGAGCAACCAACCCATAACCAGTGAGCAAAATAGCAGCTCAGTCTCAGACATCCAATAAGATTTTTTTTTACTTGGTGTTTTAGTGCAATTCACAGTTTTTCTAACTCTTTCTAAACTCTTTTCTTTACTTTGCTTGTTTGTAATAACACTGCAGATAGCACCTGCTGCTTCCATTTGACGAGAGACATTAGGACAGTTTTTTCACTAGGATCAGATGCCTCCTTTAGAGAAGGCTTAGGAGATAGGAGAAAAAAAAAAAAAATTTTCCCAGAGCTTTTTTTAAATGAGAAAAAAAAAAAAAAAATGTCCCTAAGCACTTTTTTCACAAAGCTAATTAATTTAAAAAGAGATATTGACAGAAATTTAAGCTCAAAATGCAACTCAGCATATCTAGAACAAACAGAGCCACCTATCAATGAGACACTAACAGCCAGCCAGTTACTAGACATCCAAAAGCAGCTATTCTCTGGACAGATCACGCACAAATATTTTTCTTAAATTAAATTTCGAAAGTTAAACACACTTCGGGGATAATATTCAGTGTGGGTAGTGTTTATATCTCTTAGTTCTGGAGAAGTGTTACTGATTTACTCCTTTTGTTTTGCTGTTAGATACAGTTGTGTGTAACAAAATATAATCCAAAGAGTTGGAATTTTTTTTACAAACAGGCAGATATTTCATACCAGCACAGACAGGACTTAAGTACCAGATTTAGATGTTAAAATGTTTTTTGACAGGATTGAAAAAATAACATCCGATCCACTACAGCATTTTCTATCTTAAAAGATTTTTTAAGCTATTGATAAAAGAATCACACAAAGAATTTCAAATGGAAACAATTTAGTAGCTTAAGGCAAGACTCTAGATAAATGTCTATTAACTTTAAACACCTACAGGTAACTAATATCGGTTGTTTCACTTCAGTATCTTCAAATGCATATAAAAGATGCTTTCATAATATTCCAAAACAAATTGTACCTTAATAATTAAGCAATGGTTTTACTAAAACACTAATACACCGGCACACATTTTTTCTGGGGTCCTCTCCAACCCATTTTTGGCATTGCCATCCCCTCACTTTTAAACATTTTTTGCAATTTTTGGTTTGGGATGGCAGTGGTGGTGATGTTACATTCTAGGTTGCAGTGTCTTGATTGTAAAATACATGTTCATTTATTTAACCTAAAAACACTCCAACAATATTTTAAAACATTTTCCCCACCATACACAACCAATTTCCTTGTTAGGGTAGCCTACTTTGTAACTATGAAGAACTCCATGTAACTTTGCCTGATAAAAAAAAAAAAAAAAAAAAAAAAAAAAAAAAAAGTCTTTGCCTTTTGAAGTCTTAGCAGTAGCAGGTAGGCTAAAGTACGAAGGACAAACGGGTTTCAACACACACGTCAGAAGAAGAAAACCAAAAGGGAAAGTGTCAAAATATTTTTCTATTTTTTTGTTTGTTTACTTGAAGATACTTGTATGATAGTGTTGGGTGCCTGGACTAATATGAGATGCTGCAGAAATCAGTTTAAATACAGGCCATCACAACAGGGCACACATACCTGAGGATGAAACAACTGGTTGTTTAAGGAATAAAAGGTAAGCAGGCTGTTCTGAAATGAATTCCTGTCTCAGAATTCCAGGATTTTTTTCCCTCCTTTTTTTCCCCTCTATTTTCCTTTTGGTCTCGAGTGAGCAGGTAGGGCTGGGACAGACTTTGCCCTTGCAGCAGAGCTGGCTGTCTGTGTCCCCTTCTAAAGTGTCCTACGATTTGTTGAGACCTGGAGGTGCGAAGGACTACAAGTAGGTAATGTAAAATAAAGGAAGGATCATAAGAAGGGATAAAATAAATTCATTTCATGTAGAAGCCTTGCAAGCAGATGGAGACATACCGCATGAAGTGTTTCCAAGGTAAACAGTGCCTGGATGGGGTAGATTCTGTCATTTTAGCCATCTTGTGTAATAAGTACCTGAACATGAAAGCAAACATTGATCTGAATACAGGGTTTATTATCTTCCTTCATTTGCTTCACTCTGACAAATAAATATGACTAATCATATGTTGACACATTCTGCGTGTCTCTCTTTTTTTCTTTTCTGTAGAATTGAAAGCCAATCAATTTTAGTGCTCCTCCTATGGCCACACTTTAAGCCATGTGCTAAATAAAAGATCCTTCCATGGAAGCGTATGTCCTTAATTTATGTTAGCAAATGTGGTCAACTTCAGAATTAAGCTAACAAAGAGCAGTAACAGTCACTGCTACCCTTCTGAACTTTAAACCATGTAATTTTATAATAAAATTTTTAAAAATAATAATAAAATAATAAAAAAAAAGAGGTGAAACTTTCAAAGTAAATAACATTTCATAAGAAACCTCAAAGTGCCCTCTTCTGGCAGCTAATACTAACTGCTGGCTGATTTGAAATGCATGCTAAACCCACAGTACTTGAGGATTTGATGGAAGATCTTTTGACACATTATCTGATAGGAAATCGTCTTACATTCATTTGCCTCACAGATGAACTAATCCAAAAATACTGATTTACAGCTCAAAATGTTAACATGACATTGTTACAAGTCTCCAATATTTCTAAGAGTCATCTTTTAAATGGTATGCAAAACTGATGTTATAAACAACAAACAAATGTCACAGAGCAAGTATATGAATCTCTTAATACATTCATATAATAAGCATTGATGTGTTAAAGTGAGTATAATTAAACAGTTCATATTCATAAAATTACCTGTTTGCTCCCCCCCAAAAAAAATGTACTTAAAGTTTATATTAATTTCATAGTATCATCAGTATCATGTAATAGAAATGTCATTAACTTGGAACACTACTGATGAGAGACGTCACTGTATTATTTACTGATTAACACTCCTTTTTATAGCTTCACCCTAGGAAACAAAATATTTTTGCTTTGAGTTAGCTGAGCGCCAAATATGCAGTAGCCAAAAAATGTATTAGAAAAATAATCCCAAATCCTGTTTATTTCTTGATGTTGCAATATAAAACACTCATTGTCCAACCTTTCCTAAGGAGTTTTCAACAGTGTAAGAGTTGAAATATATTTCATTTTGTTTAATTACATATTTTGTTTCTATAGCAACTAGAAAACATCTAATCCATTTCTATTGCTTCCTAAGCCTTTACACAGTAATTTTCCTTCACGATACAGTAGCAAAAGATAATCCTTCTTTAGAGCTCTATGTACTATCTGTTCTTTCTAAATATCCCTTAATTAGTATGCCTTAGGATTAAAACCAATTGTAATAGTGCTACAACAAAGAAACCAAGTAATAAAAGAAAAAACAAACAAACAAACAAAACAAAAAACAAACAAACAAAAAAAAAATAACACGATCTTGACAGAAAAAAATCAAAACCTAGCAGTAATTTGGGCATAAGTTTACTGCCACCTGCAGGCTTTCAGCAAGAGTACAGGAGCAAGGGTACCCCCACGTCCCAGGTCATAGTGAAATTTCTGCCGTTTCAGAATTATCTTGCTCATAGGAAAAGAGGATCCACGTGTGCTCCCCATTCAAGGAGATAATGCAGTTTATTTTTCCTTTGCACTGCCCTGTTCCAGTTTGTTTCTTTTCACAGAGACACGGTTCTTTCTATAGTTCAAAGAAATTATTATTTTCAAAAATATAACCCAGATTTTAAAAATATCTAGCAAATCAGATCTTATAATACAAATATTGTCAGTAATAAAGACATCTGAAAACAGTTTTTAGGAGGATTTGGAGATTACTGCCTTACTAAATGGCTGGAGTCCTTTATTGTTCTCAAAGAACATTCACACTTCCAAAGGTCAGAAATGCCAAATGCAGTTTGCCTACTAAGCCTTTTTTTGAACTCATTGTCATGGGACAATTCGTAATTACAAAAAACTTTTCTTCCTATCAGGAGTTTTCTGTCTGTGCCCAGGATAACTAGGACTGTTACTCATTGCACCATTTTTTCAAATGGCAATTTTTGTCACACACTTCATTTATTCCATTATCCCTTCAATCTTTATTCTGCAATTGAAATTTCTTCCTTTCAACATTTCAACTTCCTTCAGCACCACACCTTTGGGTCCTCTGCCAGCTGGTCAGTCTCTCAGCTCACTTCTATCATTCAAAGTCTTTGTACAACATGCCTGAGAAAGTCAAATTTCTAGAAATGAGGTCTATAGGAAGCAACACACTGAAACAGCCACCAGCTCAACACATCACCTTCTCGAACCACCTGGCTGTAAACGTGAACCCAGAAAAAAATCTTAAAGGTTGAAAGCCACATTTCACCAAGACCAGGTTTTCCATGCAGAGAAATACAAGCATACACAAGTATCATTAGGCTGACATTTCCAGGAAATATCAGGCTTAAGGAATACATGCTGTGTTTTTTGATTAAATTGTAGACTGCAAATCCCATGCTGATTTCTTGCAGCTGTATCATGCAGCTGAGCTACACACTTGCTGCAGAACCACTGAAGGATTTCCAGGCACCAGGCAGATACCAACAGTACCACCAGAAAGTACCCAGAGCATCCTGTCTGCGAGTCCCTAAGGTAAAACATTTGCTACTTTGTTTTAATACCAATGGCTGCTGTGCCCCTGACCTCAAAGGGCCATGTTTCTGAAGAACTTACTTAGGAAGGATCAAATACCCTAAAAAAAAAAAAAAAAAAAAAAAAAAAAAGTCAATCAACCATTTTAAAAGTTTTTAGACAGAGCCGTCATAGGCAGAAACTGAGGAAAGCATGCCTCACTTAGCTAACACTAGGAACAGTGAGAAGCTCAAACCTACCTGAAGGAGGTAAAAGATCTGAAGATTTTAGCTACTTAAATGCACAGTCTACTGACCACATTTACTCCATACTACTTCTCCTTGCCCTCAAAAAACGGACAAAAACCAGACCTCTTCCCACAGTATCAACTGGAAAAAGGAAATGAAAACAAAAAAAAAGGAACAAATTGAACCTGTCAGTGGAAGACAGCACAGATTTTGAAACTGAGTGAAAATTATAGTACTTTATCATCCCTTACCACTTGATGGGGTTGGTGAGCTGGCTATGCAGGCCTTGGCTTACAAATTTTTAACAAAATGTTCTGTGAACTATAGAAAGCTGATTTTTAGTCTTAAAACACACACAGTGAGACGTGCCAACATCTGAGTGTTTTTAGAAAGCTTAAGAGCTTGTTGTTACAAGATACCTAAGCTAAATTCCACAATATTCATGCATTAAATGTTTTCAGATTACATCAGTTGCATTTCAACTGAATATACTGGCTATTTTGTTATGAGAAACATGAACAGATCATCTTGCTCCATGTGATCAGCAAAAACAAACAGCATCTCCTCTGAAGCACAACCATATATATATATATATAATCTTTGTCTATACATATACAGAAAGGTATTTTTGTCACAAAATGCTCTATTTCCCTTTCACATAGTGTATGTCAAGAAATAAATAGTATGCCCAACATCTTTTTCCTTTTGGTGCTCTACTGATTTTAATCATATTTGTAGTTTAAAACAACGCTACTGAGGATTGAAACATTTTACTGTAGCAGTGCAAAAGATGAACAAGAAGTTGACAATGTCTTCCCTTGAGAAGACTTTAGTCCTTTGAAGACCCCTCATACTTCATGAGGGAGTGAGCAAACCATTACCTATCAAAATATAACAAAGATATATAACACGTATCAAATACGGTTTGCATAAAAATAGAACAATTATAAGTCATATTATAAAGAACAAAAACAATTATAAAAACCCTTCTCACACCTTTCCTATCACATGCACAGAAGTGACCACATGTAAGAAGAAGAGCCATAGCTCAGTTGCTTGGAATTGTAGTAATGGAATAACGAGATTCCAGCTTTTTGATCACTAAGACATACTGCTATGCTTATTACCTGCCATGTTAATACAAATAACGTTTATTCTAAATAAAGAGACCACACTCACTATGTGTCAGTCCAAGCTGCAAAGTTTGTACAAAGCAAAGCTCTGCGCCGCAAGAGACCGGATTAGAAACAGCTTTAGAAATAATCGATTGCAACTAGTGTGGTGCATAATAAAGGGGAGAAAAGAGGAAAGAGGTGAACTACAGCCCCAGTACACCCCAAGTGCAAATGGATTTAAGCTCTTTGGGAACCAGAACATTTTTAACAGTGTTTAAATTTGATTTGTTAAGCAGTGCAGATTATTGCTTGCATAAAATATTACAAAGCAAAACAGAAGATACACATCTATACATACTCTCAAATTTTGAGAGCAAATGCAAGTCAAAGGCCTTTAAAAAGATTTACACTTTCTGAAAACAACTTTTGATTTAGGATTTGTTACATGAGTAACTCCAGCAAGACTAGAAAACCAAAAAGCAAAACAAAATACAAGATGTCCACTACCACCAATGATTTATTTATATACTAAGTTAAAAAATACGAATATTTTATTACAAAAAGTTTATCAAACAACTGTATACATACAGTTCATATTGTTAAAAGCCAACGTCAATTGATACTTTATATACATTTGATTTTTAATGTCATACACTTGTAGAAAAGCATCACTCAGCAGAAACTGATTTGGCATTTGGAAAGTAGTTACTACCCTGCACTAAAAGAGACAATATAGGAATAAACCATTTTTATGTTACAATAAAAATACTTATTTGTTGTGATCCTTTAAACCGAATGGATGTTTTCTTTCTCCATGAAGAGTCATCAGAAGTGGAGATTAAAGTGCATATAACCAACATATTAAAAATTCTTCAACAATCCCATCTAACATTCTAGATGTTCCAAGCACATTACAATAACATTAAGGATTTAGGACCTTTCTCTGTGGCTTAAACAATAAGATTCAAGGGAAAATCAGCTTTAAAAACTGCACTAAAGAATTCTGGTGTACAATAAGACAAAATAGGTTACAGAAATTTGGAAAACTGTGTTCGGTGAAAAAGTCAGTGCAAATTTACCCACTGAAATGATTTCTGGGGAGATGTTTTCCTTTTGAAAAAAAAAAAAAAAAAAAAAAAAATATTCCATACAACATGGACCAAATAAGCAGAGCATGCAATAATATTTCCATAACTGTCACAGTAGCCATCCTTTGTAGGCTGCATATAACAAGTTGGAGCAACACTGTCTACTTTATGCATAAATTTTGCTGGAAATCCAGGGGAGAAGAAAAAATTACTAATAATTTGTTTACTATTGACTAGGGTCCTAAGCTAGAAAAATGCTCCTGAAAAGTTGTAACTCAAAATATTAGCTTTGTCTCACTATAAGCAAGATAGTAAACCTTACAAAATATAATGCAGTTAGAACTAGCAGGGCTGTTGAGGGCAGATTTTAATAAATCGATCCACTTTGGATAAAAGAATGCTTATACATATTACAATCTATTCAAAAGCAACAGCTGAACAGGCTAAATTTACATCCACAAGAGAAGCATGACAATGTTCACTGAAAACAAAGTGAGTTGCTGGTAACTGTGGTTATCATTTTTATCACACAAACTGGTCAACAATTTTTTTTTTTTTTAATTTCATTTTACAAATATGTCTATTAATGAGAAGTTCTGAGCCATTACATTTGAAGAGCATACTTCATACCTTAGGCACTGGACCCAATTTAGAGGTTAAACTGTCAACATGATTTAACATCCTCAGGTTTCTGAAGGCCATCCATATGAAGTTTACATACAGCACTACAAATACACATCAGATACTGCTGTAAATTTATAAGGAATACAAAACACTATTAAATACAACTTTCATCCCATGGCACATCAAGCATGGCAATACCACTTGTTTTATTTCTGGTTAGCAATAGTCAGTTGTGGTTATGCTTTATTGAATATTTTCCTTTCTGTAGCTGAGAAATATATAGCTTGGACTTGCTTCCATCCGGTCTTTTGAACCAAACTTCATCATGGTTAATTGTTGTAATTATGGCACTACAGAAAACGAGGGAAAAAGGATCAGGAAGAGAAAAATGGGAAAAATTTAGACATCTTAGAAGTAATTAAATAACCTCAAAACTGCAGCTGTATTTCTGTACTGTAAATGAAAGTATGCAGTAGGTATAAATGCAAGCAGAATTCTTTAATTCTTTAACTGCATGTCTTCAATAAAAGTAGCTGATTTTCCAGCCAACTGTTTTCTTTTCCTGCTATAAGGAAAACCCTCACAGCATCTACAAATATTTTAACTGTTTAAATGAATAGTCACCCACAGTAAACAACAGACTACCCATAGTAAAAAACAGATCTGCTGGAAAACAACCAGAAAAAGGTTAAACAGTCTGAAACTCAAGATGGACAGTAGGAAAAGGAAAAAAAAGCCCAATTTATTGAATTTAATGGAATCATTCTTACATGAACTTTGCTTTTATGCTTCTTGTAGTAAACCTTAATACAAATACTGAAAGAAACAACATTTTTTTTCCAAACAGAATTGATAACAAAAACGGCTCAAAAACAGAGAGTAAAACAGTTAATGGAAGAAAGATCCATCACATACTTAGTGTAACAAAACACCCTGCGGGAAACTCTTCAGCATTAACAGTTGCTGAAATCTTGAAAAGCTGGGGAAATTCCACTGTATGCTAACATCAGCTTTTGGCCACTGTCAGACACAGGGCCCTAGGAAGATTTTTTTTGACCTAGTACAACTGTTATGTTGTGAAGAACAACTTCAGAATTCTTTAAATTTCACAAATAACATATAATTTACTAAAACACCTTTGTTTCAGCACTGAAAAAAACAAAAAAAACAAAAAACAAAACAAAACAAAACAAACAAACAAAAAAAACTGTTCTCCCTCACCCAGGAATGAAAGAAACAGTTTTACAGTAAACTACTGCTATATAAAGTCAAAGTTTCCCAGTTCATGCTTATTTTCCTTAAGGAACAATAGCTGTCTTACCTGGGTAGCAATGCTTATTTAATCAACACTTTGCTCTTAGACTGATTTATTCCATTCAGTAGAATTTAACATATACTTTTAACTATTTTTTAAAAATATACCTACGCTACAGAATTGACAAATATGATCCATATAGAAAAAAATACATTTAGATATCTTAAACTTTCAACCAAATTTGCACTGTCATATTTAGACCAGGGAGAAACTTAATTATGAGAAGGAACACTGTTTAAAAAAAAAAAAAAAAAAAAAAAAGCTCTATTTGGTTTCTTTCAGAACATCAATCAATCAACAGAAAAAACAAAGCTGATCTTTAATAGGAGAAAGTATTTTTCCAAAATTAAGTATTTCTCAGCTGGCTAACAGACCAAATCCTCAAAGGAACGAAATCCCTGCTCAAAAAAAAAAAAAAAATGCCAGGGTATTCAGAAATGAGCAAGAGCTGAAATCCTCTAGTGAGATTGCCACCCTGACAAAACATCACATTACCTTCAGTGAAATTCAACCTATACTCCTCTCTTAGAAGCCAAAGGCTCAAACTTCTTTGATAATGCCTGCATTCCAATGTGAATTAATAAATGGTAGTAAGCTGGCACTACCTCCAAACAAGCCTTATTTTTCAATGCCATCATGTTACCTTTTGCTTTAACAGGTCAGTACAGAGCTGTATAAAATTAATAATCTTTACCTTGTAGGACATTCGTCTTTCTTATCGATGCATATCGTCTGTCCACGTCCATACCACTCTCCATCATAATAAAGCCTTCCTTCTTCAGATCTAGCACTATGTAGATGTTTCTCTAATTTAACAGGTGCTGAAATGGCCAACAAAAAGGTATTTAATATCAACTGGCAGAAGTCAGTAAAATTTATAAATACACTTATGGTAAGTTATTTACATACAACACAGTTTTTCCGTTGTCAAAAGTAGCCATTTTCTAAATAATTAACTCCAAATGGATGAAAATCAGAAGATTTTTTTATTTCCAGTCAGATAAAAGTTAATTTCCATTTTCAGATAGAATTTTTCTTCTCTCAGTGTATGAATTTTCACAAATGGAGTAATGAAATGTAGACAAGACTGCAAAGGGAAGACTCTGAAACCTCTTCACCAATGCATTATCACAAAAGGCACGTAAGTAACGCATCGCTGAAGAATATACACCACCTGCTTATCTTCTCTCCCTTTTCCTCATTACTAACCACCTCCACGTGTTTGATTTTAAAAAGCCTTAATGTGCTTCTCACCTCAGGCCAAATTATCATTTACCACTCCTTTATCAGACCTCTATTTTTTTCCAGAATTGTAGCTTGCAGTGAATGTGATCTGCTTTTAGAAAGCTCTCCTAAGGTTTCTCAGTTTTCTGCTTCATGTTTTGTAAACATTGGCATAGCTTAGCAATATGTATTGGTGTAATCCACTTGTAGAAGTCTAAATTTTTTGGATAATTTTCTACAATTTACCATCAATAAAATCATTAGTAGTCAAGCTACAATTATCAGCACCTGAGAGCACGGAAAGGCAAAAAACCGTATCTGCCAGTTACCTCACCCCACCCTCCATCAGCATACCATGGCTAAGATAATTATGACTTGCCTAGATGCAGTTTGCATCACTGAACACAGCAAGTTCTGTCTTGTGAAACCAGACAATGTTTACTTACGTTCCGGCTTTACTCTGTGTGGCCCCAGTGTAGCCATTGCCTTGAAACACACACACACAAAAAAAGTTTGTCAGCAAACAGTCTTTTTTCTTAGCTGTCAGCTTTAATTGTGTTGTGCAGTGTAGCTCAAGATACTTGCTTTTGCATGCAAAATCACAATCAGAACAAATCTGAAAAGTGTGTTGAACAGTGACTCAGTAACTGAAACAGGGTTTGGGAGGGAGGGGAGAACCACTGTTTTTTTAAATCAATTTTGATTTTATATAACTTAAGTTGTCTAAATTAAATCTTCAGAACTGGTGTTACGTAATTCTATCAAAAATACAAAATTGCATTAATTCTGATTCTGAAAAAAAGTGCCATCTGAAGAAGTTACTCTTTAGATTAATTGTGAGCTATACTCACAAGCATTCTTCCATGTGAATTGCAGATCTCACACAGTAGCAAAGTAGGTTTAAAAAACATAAAACTTTTTTTTTTTTTGATTTCAATAAAATTCTAGCTTTAAATCATGTAACTACAACTAAGAAACTGAGGGAAAGCTATCTTGTGTCTATGCCTCTGATGTGATAGGTAGAGAAATCACTCAGGCTTTCACATTGGAACCACATTTTATTTCTTTAGGAAATATTTACAAGTATAAAGCTGGATGGAAATAGACTCAAAGCCATCTCCCAGCAAGCTTTGAATTCTCATAAAGTAGTTTCCTACTTCATAAGCTGGAAAGCACTGATTTTTGCTAGATTACTATGGGATATTTTCCAATTGCAGATGCAAGGCAAGGATAGCATTTGGTTACAGCAAGTTGTATTAACAATACGGTAAAGATCCTATATGACACTCTGTACCCAAAAGTTGGATTTATTTTTTTCCAAATATATTAACTGCTCAAATAAATTTATCTTCCTGTAAACTCTGGTCCTCTTATAATCTAAGAAAAAAATAGTTATACTTTATACAAAAAAAATGTTGTAATGAAACGCTGAAGAGTCTTCAAAAAATAAACAATTTACTATCAGAAAACATACTATATGATACATATTCTTTTTTTTTTTTAATTTAAAACAAAATCCTATCATACTATCCTATCATAGTCTGACATAGTTGTGTAAAAGTTTTGAGAAATCTCATCTCTATCACAGAAATTGTGGTCTACACATTTTAGAGATAAGCTCTTCCTCTCCCTTATCAGATTCCTCTGCATGATTTAGGTAGAATCAAAAAAAGTAGCAATAACATAGCTTGAACAGGAAGCATTAGCTGACCAATGAAGAAATGAAAATCTGCTTTAAGTCATGATTGTACTCAAAACACATTTACATATTTTTAAGAGGCAAAAGGAACAGTCAAGAATCCACACAAAACCCAAAGGAAGCTACTGATATTCAACTTTTCATCTTACCTTCCTTATTGTCGTCCAATCTTCAAGAATATCAAGGTCTTGTAACATATAAACTATATAAGGGCGTGGAAAAGTTAGGGAAAACTCAGTGATAATAAAAACACTCTAAAGACTGTAGAAAGGTATTAACATCTGTTTTTATTAACATCTGTTCTGCCAATCTCTCACACAAAATACCTACATGATGTGAAAGCTCAGTAATAATAAATGCATCTTTGAATTATGCAACCCAGAATCATAGAATAGCTTGGGTTGTAGGGAACTCTAAAAACCATGCCTGAAATTGCTGGGCTTTTAGACCTAATACTATGCTAATATTTTCTGTTTGGAATGAATTTTAAAATGGCAACGTATTTCATGGTCCACAGAATTAGATGCTGTTTATCTTGACCTCCTAAAGATAATGATGACTGAGAGCTAAAGGAAATGCACTTTCACACAACCTGGCACTGAAATTTCCAAAAGCAGTTAAGAAACTAAAGAAGGCATTTGTAACCTGTATTGATTAACAGCATTTGGCTTTTAAGCACTAGTTAAAAAACATCCCCACTAAACTGGATATATGATGCATTCTAAAGGAATAATCAGTTGTTATTAGTACAAGTCACCCATTTGGGATGATAAATCAATTAGGACAGGTACAGAAAAAGTGAAAAGATAATACAAATAATATAAATACAGAAGAAAAAAACAAACAAACAAACAAACAAACATTTTAAAATAGAAAATGACCTTTCTGTCAAAAACTTCCTGTCACACTTTATCCTCCCAGTTAGTCAGAAAACCTTGTAAAAGTAACAGGATTTTTTTGCAGCACCTTAGCAATAAAAAATGCATTTATGCCACACAAGAAAGAAGTCTTTTCCTAACTTGTAATAGCTATCTAAGCCTTTCTGCTCTAGAGTTCTCACAAGATCCTTGCTCTTCAGAAGAACAGCTGCACCAAGCATGCTTCAAGATACATTCTTTGTTATGTACAGGGCATTCCTTAATATACACGGTGCCTAATTCAGAACTCAAACGTCCTTCCTTTCCAGCCAACCACATTGGAAAAATGATGGCAAATACTCACCAAATACCCAAAACATGAAACAAATTACTTCTCTTTTCTGAAGAGCTAGAAAAGTCAAATACGAAACTAGTAGTTAGAGATTCTTAATTTCAATTTTCAATTATGTTTCTCTAATCTGGATTAAAATAACATCTGCCATTCCAACATCAATTTTCAGAATGCATCATCACTTCAATTTGTTATCAATTACATATGTAGTAAAAGTATCTATAAAACAGTGAACGCTACCAGGAAGAACAGCAATTTCAGTAAAAGGATATCTGATACAACAACAGGTTTCTTTTTATCTGGACTAAATGGATCCTTCCTTTTCTTCCGGGACTGTAGCTCATCATTCCATAATTCTGAAAAGACATAATAAGAATATGTTATGAATGAGAAATGTGCACATCTAGCTTTTCTTACAGTAAAAAACACTGTCCAGAAATGAGAAATACTAGATTTTTTGGTGAGATGCTGTTTCTGAACAGAATGAAGGCGTTGCATGATTATGAGGTCATAGATTAATATTCTCAAAACACACAATGGATGATGACAATTACTGGACTAAAGTTTGATTAAAGCTTAACTTCAAACCCACCTCCCAAAGCCTACACTGTAGTTCTGAACTGCATTCTACTGGATAACCTGAAACTCACCAGAAATATTTTGAGAACTGTCAACCAACTAATCAGTAGCTACAAGAACATTAAAACAAACCAAAAATTTTTAATTTCCGTTCACCTGAGGTAATATCAATGCTATGCCTGTCTTCTTCAAGTCTTCTAATCTTCTCTTCTAATTCACTTTGTACAGTATCATACAACAGAAGCTTTTCACTCTAAAAGAAAAATAAATTAGGCAATTATACATGACTAAGTTCTATCACCTAAACATACATAAGAACTATTTAAAGGCTCAGCAGAAGGAAAAAACTGATTTGGGATTAAAACAATAAGTCAGAAGCAGTAAAGCATACAACGTATCCCCATATCTGTTTCCTTACCACAAGATCCTGGTTTCTCAAAGACAGCACATTCATTGGCATAAGCATAAATACAGTTATCAAATATCAGAACCAAGAATAACTAAGTATATAAAGCACACAGCTAGATCTCCAGAATAGCTACTTGTATTTCGACACAAATACAGTATTTTCCTTTTGGGTAGTAAAGATTTATTCACTGTGAGTAACTGTAAAGTCTTAAGCTCTTCTCCAACTTTCTTTAAAGATCAAAAAAGCTAATGTTTTCATGGAAAGTCCTTTATTAACCCACCCCCAATATTAACAAGACGGTAGTCAACAATAAAGAAGTATCATCTACTACTACAGAATTTATAATTGCCTATTTTCAGAGAACTGAAAAACACCTACTCACAACAGAAATAATTTATTATACACACAAATTAATGGTCTAGAAAATTGTGAAAGCAAAACTGTGTATCTTAAAGCTGAGAGAAACACTTTAAAACTGCTTTAGAAAAGTGCTAGTTCATTCTTTCAAAATATAATTTTTGATCCCAATAGATTAACACAAACCTTCAATCTTTGTATATAAAAAGTGCTAAAAACACACCTAAGACAAACGGAAACACATTGGTGTGAACTTTGTACAGAATTTTGTAGTCTACCCTCTCTTCCATCTCTAAGTGTTTGACAATGAGAAAATCAACTTTTTAGTACAACTGCTCTCAATTATAATTCACCAAATAGGACTGATATGAAAATTACATAGTACCTATACAGATGAGTTACCCTTTTAAAGACAGCTTCTGAACACATTAAATACACTAAAACAGTAACTCAATTCAAGCTAAGTTCCAAGCTTCAAGACCATAAATTTACTGCATAAATTTGCACGCTTCCTGAAACACAAGTAGGAAATGCAGTCAACTATTAATTTTTATTATTATTTTAAAGTTCATTTTCGCTGAGCAGCATCTCTAACAACTCTGGGAAACAGAGACTTGGACTTTCAGAAAAAAAAAAAAAGGCTGCTTAAGCAGCTTAAGTATCTAGCTATTAGCTACCACATTGCAACCAGAAGTTGCAGTCCCTATAGCCAAGTCAGTATATGTCTGCACCTCAACTGCTCCTGCCCACAGCACAGTATTCCAAAAGAAACTTACCTTTACCGGTTTTCAAGCTAGTATGCTGGTGTAAAGCAAAAGAGGTATAAAGAAAACAAGGACACTCCTATTGCAATAGATGGCTGTCATTTTTAACATTCCCTTCAAGTCACAAAGTACTTCCACTCCAGAGACCTCCTTTCATATATTTTTCAACCCCTTGTTACTAAAAATAAAAATATTCCTCAATGGAATTGAAAAGACAAAAGCTTTTTTATATATACCTGAAAGGTCAGATGAGTGTTATTTGTTCTGAGCCTGTTTTAAAATTAAATTGTGTTTAGACACCTGTTTTGCTGCAGGTACTTGGTGACAAATAAGGTGTGAAAAGCTGTTAGAGGCAACAGAAGCTAAATGGCTGTGCTCTAGTGTAACAATGATTTTACAAGCAGGTCTACTGACTGAAGAGCTTTCCCCGAGAGACCCTTATTGGATGGTGCATGTTTGAATTCTGAAGGTTTCACAGGAGAAGTATAGCAGCAAAACAAGCAAAAAGAACCACCTGAAAGAGGAATAATATATAGCCAAAGCAAATCATTCATTTGTGGATGGAAAACACTGCCAGTCTTAGAGCATTCTGTCCAGCCTCAGGAGAATTCACAAGAATTAAGAAAGTCAGTAATGAGTAGTCCTACGTTATACCTTGAAGTAAACAAGAAAACAAGCAAAGAAGAAAACACTGTAATGGGGGGCTAAGGACGACTATGATGCAAACCTCAGGATCTAAGCAGTTAGGCTAGAGGATCAGACGTGCATGTACTTGAGTATTTGTACAACAGTATGCAATATTTAGATACTTAAATAAAAGTTTTTATGCTCAAGGAGAGAAATGTATTTTTCCCTGTAACCACTTTTGAAATGACAACTCTTACCACCAGCAGACCGAGATACTTTAAAAAGACTTAATAAGACTATTATTATTACAAAAGTGTAGTGTAGCTTTTGCTAAAATTATGGTAGATAATCTAGCTACTGTTCTTGGTAATAATTTCATAAAAAAGGCTAAAAAAAATATAGTAAGAACTGCTAATGAAAAATAAGATAATTTATATTCAAATCTAACCTAATATAAAGGCAATTTTGATATGCTTTGAACAAGCTTTAACGTGGGCTTAAATATCATAAAACAAACGCATTAAAATAACTGCAGTAATGGAAGTATGCACTGAACACGACACACAGTAAAGACAGATGAAATTAGCTATCAATATAGAATAGCTAGCACAACCTCACAGTGCTGTCGAGAGGCTTGAATTTCACATTCATATTTGTTCTTCACAGATTCCAGACAAAGCTCTCTATAGATACCTGTAATCAAGCAAATTACAACAACATTAATCTCTTTAGGTGACATCTGATTTCAAAATTCTCTTTTAGGACTTCCTACACATCTCAAAATAGGTACAAAGGGAAAATATAGATATATTACATAAGGCAATTACAGTGGCTAGCTGCTTTACAAAGTAAAAATAAGTACAAGCAATCTTTTAAAACTAAAGATTTGATGAAAAATAAATGCTCTTTTCACTTTTCTCCCCTATCAGTCAACAGGTTATACCAGTTGTCATGTTAACCTTACAAAACAGGTCTACTTTGTATTTCTGATCAAATTACCCTGAATATCCTTACTTTTCAAATACATGAAGTATTTGATGGCCTCTTCTATTTTCTAATTAGTATTTTAAATAACGGGGGGGGGGGGTGTTAAACAGCTAGAAAACAATTTACAAATTAATATTTGGAATGAGGCTTGCTTTACACAGCACAACACTAATAAATCACATCAATTAACAGGACTGTTCCATTCTTAGAATCAGCTTTCTTGCAATACAAGGAGCACTGCTTCTGAGCATTAGGACTATTTCTTACACCCACCAATTTATAATCATCACTTATTCGCCTGAAATCGGCAGGGTGGACATAAATGCTTCTAGAAGAAACAGAGATGTTTTCTTGACTTGGTGAAATAATCAAGACTCACGTTTTGTGTGAAGTGCTCACTGCCTTAGAGAGCAGAGAAACACAAGTTTCTTTTCTGATACATCCATAGTTTAACATTTTTTTCCTTCCTCCCCTCTCTAAGAAACAAGAGGGTCCTTTGGACATCCTGGAGCTCAAGCCCTGATACTACCTACTTCTATCAAGGCTGTGGAAAGAGTAGGAGCAAATGGACCCATTCTGCAGTTTCCGGTGTCCTCTGGAACAACTCTGTGAATCCCATTAAATTGAAGACAAAAGGAAAAAATAAAATAAAATCTAGTTTCTAGTCTCAACTTCAAGGAAACTTGTAGTCTTCTGCCTGGGCTCTTTTTACATTGGAACATGCACCTTCAGTGCTGCTGAAGACTCCAATCATGAAAATCTTTAATATTCTCCCTATCCATACCCACCTACAGGAAAGCACTGACAGGAAGTCAGATTTAAAACTGAAAACCAACAGCTTGGATTAAGGTTGTTTTCATGTCAAATCTTTTGGGAAGTTCATCTGGGAATCTACTGTGAAACGCAAGAGGGTTCCGTACGATTAGTCAAGTAAATTTGGGATAAAGATCTTAAAACCCAGAAATTCCAGGTCACCATCTGAGGGAAATCATTAAGGAGATGACCAGGAGAGAGAAAAATGCAATAGACAAAGATTCCAATTTCATTTCACAGTCTGCAGTCAAAAGTACCAATGAAAACATACTATGTAGTACTAGTATTATAAAAAACGTAAGCAGACTTCTTATTTTCCAGTTTGCTGGCATTCTGCTTGTGATGAATTTCTTAGAAAAGATACTGGCATACTTCTCACAACTGTCTGCCTTTTGTCTGACTGCCCATGTCAGGTAACCCCTAGACAGCTGAATTACTCCTTTAAGAAGCTATAGAATGCAAAGACTTTACCATAAGGAAGACAAAGTTGTATATGTCTATTAACAGCACTGATCCATATGACTATAAAGTTGTATCCCAGAAGAAGATAAGACTTCTTGCCTGCTTCTTCTCTGAGCATAAAAGCCCACCTAAACATATTCAATCACTAAAATGCAGCTTACATAAAAGCTGTTAAGGGCAAGGATTTTCTTCCTTCCCCAGACTGGAACAAGAGGGGAGCAAAGGACTGAAGAGACATAGACTAGAGGAGCAGAAAAAACATGATGTTCTAAGAAGACAAGAATGAACTGGATGGCATCTACATACTTCATTTCAACAGTGACCCATGTGAGCAGATTTGATCCCAAATCTTCTAATAAAAATGATTACTGTTTCTAATTCAATAATTTTATGCTCACTACACAAAGACAGCCAGACATTAAATGAAACATAAGTAGGCCATATTTTTAATGTAATGTTATCAGGCAGTTTGTGGAAAGAAGTAAGCAACCTATTCATTTTGACTTGAAAATTACTTTAAAGCCATGCCATGATGTTTCTAGCTTTAAAACACACTGCTTTAACAACTCTAAAGTTTTTTTTTTAAAAAAAGATTTCCCTTAAAATTCATAGCAACGTTATACTGTTGAAGTGGAAATATTTACTTTTTATGCCTACCTGCCACCTTGGTTCGGATTTGCATATTTTCTTGCAATGCTGCCAACGGTTCTAAATATTCAGGTGCTTTTCCAGCTATGACCTCTTGTAGTTTTGCGTCCACTTGGCTTAATCTTTCTTTGTAAAGTCTTAAAAAAATGAACATTAAAATATTAAAGCAAGCAAATTAGAAGAATTATTTCTAAAAGACCTAATCTGCCTCTCCTTGTTGACATTATGGCACACCCACTGAAGCAAATTTAAGATTTGTTACCATTTGAATTTTCCATGCTTATTTCATGGAACGGAGGGAAGGAGAGACATTTTGTGAACAGAAAATCCCATCCACTTTGTTGTTCACATATCTGCTCTCACCCTACCACAGACCAAGGCAAAAGGTAGGTAGGCTCTTATTGAAGCAACCCTCATTCCATCCCCTGTGACAATCCACATATCAAATACTATCAAAATGTCATGGGACAGTTTGTAACTGACATCTTCCATTCCCACCAAAAGGAAATATTACGATATTTTTATTTTTCCTGAAAGTCCTTCCAAAAACTTATATTTACTAGCAGCCTGAAGAAATCTGCTTACATTTTAAAGAATTGAGTGTAGTATCAATTACAAGCCTTTCAATCACAATAAAACTCCACTCTTCATAACTAGTAAATATAATGTTAAAAGATAGAATCATCAATATAAGCAGCTCCTGCTGTTCTTATGTTTTTTACTTTGCACTCCACTGTCAAAAGTGGTAAAACTGAGGCAAACACATACAAACTTCTTTGTACGTGCTAAGAACACACCAAATGGTACATTTTTAGAGAATCTCCTCTTCAGAACAGCAACACTATCTTTTTACTTGTTCAGTGTTGCTAAAGTAATGAATTAGGCAGGAGAAAGTTCATACATACAAAAAATCAAGACCTGCTTGAGAACTACTGCCCGTTCACTTGAAGCAACACCAGCCTGATTTTCATTTTCCCTTGATGACAACTCAAACAGTTCAAGAATATGTACTTAACACAGCTATAGTTACATAGTGATCCCTCCCCCTCTTACCTGCAAACTGGTAATAGACTCAATCTGACCTGCAGCCAAATGACATAGCCTGCAGCTGACTGAAGACCAATTTACTGTTCTCAGTCCTTGATGACCATGCTATGCACGCAGTCATTAACATCTACATCATCAGCTACAGAATTATCTAACAACATAAGCAGAGGTGCACAGTGCACATGCCTGGTTGCTTCACTAACATCAGATTACACAGCAGCAACTTCCAGCTAAATCAGGCCTGGGTGCTGCAAGCACTTGGTATCACATAGCAGTTGATGAACTAAAACTGCTTACCCGGTAATTTCAAACAGTGATTTGCCTAAAATAGGTAACTGCTGTCAACCACTGTAAACCCCACTTGTATGATCCAAATTTAGTTTCTCTATAAAACAAACACTTTATCATCTCTGCTGCTAGTTGAGATTAAACACCCTGTTGTTCAAGCATCTTTTTCTTCCTTCCCTATTTTATAAAGTTTACTAGTACATATCTCAGTTCTCCAGTAGAAAGAACTATGTCACAATACGAATGCTCACCTGGAATGCAATGACAACTGACTCATTTTCAGTTATAATATGTATGCTCAAGAACAGACAAGGTTTCCTGATTTTTTTTTTTTTTTTGCAGGTACCTGATTAAATTAATTGCCAAAAATCCCATCAATTTAAATCAGAACAGATGCATCTAGCTTACCTGGACACATCTGAAGATACATTTTAAATACATACAGAAGACTGGGTCTAACTCAAACGAGATTCACTTTTGAATAACTGTGGCTATACAGTTCTTCTCCTCTACTTACTAGGTCTTTACTCTGAGTGATGTAGATATTATGGCAAACTACTGACAGAGCTTACACTGGTTTCATTTCCAGTATTGCTTTCTGGTTTGCAGTAACCACAGGAAACTTTGATTGGTACTGGCTATAAAAACTGCTAATACCTTGAAAAAAAAAATCTAGTCTAGAAAAGATTGTTTGGATCTGTTTATGCAAGATACATATATATAAAATGAAGACAAGGATCTTGATACATGTCTCCAAAGATCACAGTTCCTTGGTTTTGCTAAGCATCTAGATGCAACAGACCCACATCAGCCCTAGGTAGCAACACTACAGAACCATTCTTACAGCAAAGCAGAAATAAATATTTGTATACATACACACACATACTATATATATATATATATATATATATAACATATGAAAATATGAAAACAAATACATTCATATGAGAGCTTGTAGAAGAGAAAATATTTTGGAGCAAGTGTCTGCAAATCTTTTCAGAACTTCCAATCCTTATTCTTCTCCAGAAGTAGTATCTGCTTATTTGAAAAACAAGAAACACCAGCTGCACAGAGTATTCTCACAGAACAAACCCTCAAATGAGGCACTTAAAATATTAAAATACTTACTGATCTTTGAGGTCTGTAAATTGCTTTTCAAGATTGGACATTTCATCTAAACACTCCATTCTTCTTCTTTCACAGTCCTCATCATCCATTTCTAAGAATAAAAAAAGGTAACATATTTTGAACAACATAAACAAACAAACTGTATCTTTTTTTCTAGCAAATTTTCAACACATCTGAATTTTAGCCAGAAACAGATCAACCTCTATTATCTTACAGCAGGTTATAAGAAATCATTTGTCACATGAACTGCAAAGCTACGAAATTTAAGTCTAATTCTAGAAGAAACCCCATAAAGAGCAATTTTTCCTCCCCAAAACAAGTTGGCATCATTTTAAGTCTCCAAGCGATTAAATTTTGCAACTGATAACGCAAAGTACACCTGAAACAGAGCAATTAAACATTGTATAGCACATCAGATGGAAGACAGCATTACCCATGAAGATTAGCCATAACTGAAAATTCAGGTGCATCCTTGTGTATGAGCAAAAGCAATCCCCAGAAAGCAAGCACAGTCCAACTATTTAATTTGTCATAATTCAAAGTTTAGTTTTAATAATATCAAATAAAAAGAAAAATTTACATGATTAATACAATTGTAGAGTATAATAAATATCCACTTCTTGGCCAAGAATTTTGCCACTTACCATACTGACACCTGACATTGCTAAGCATCAGTTGCTGCCTCCACTGCCTTTTCTTAGGCTACAGCACATAAAAATCATGAATGCGTATATGGGTGAAGCATAATGGGTGCAGCAGCACCCACCAACGTTCAGGCAAGTGCTTTGAGAAGTTGAACTAAAAGTTTTAGTTTAGTTTCCTTTTGTTGAAGGCGGCATTATCTACCTTTTTCCTTGCTTTTGTGATGAATTAAATAAACTAGAAGCTGGGAAGGCTTTCCTCAAAACAGCATTTCTTGCTTCATTTCCCTTCACACAGGATCTCAGCTCTGCTCTTTCAGACTTAACAAAGCACTACTCAAGAGGATAAAAGGTATGGTGTATCTCAGAAGATGTACGTAACAAGTAGTAAGCACACAACAGAAAACTGCTGAATTTTAGTGACATACAAACTTCTGCTGTACTTCAGCAAATATAAGGTAGAAAAAGGCAAGTTCAAAACCCTATTTCTGTCAAAGAGATGCGTTTCCAAGGCATTAATGAAACCGGTGCTTAATTAACCACAGTTCACCATAATAAAGAATTGAATATTTAGGCTCAAAGCTACAAAATTCTTTACTCCTTCCTGCCCTTCCTCCACCAGCCCTGCCCATCTGAGTGTTTTAAAAAGAAAAGTGAAAAAAGGGCTCTGCTAAGCCACACTCAGAAGGTAGAGATGTGCTGAAGCAGCTTTACAGCAGCAGAATCTCAAGGAAATAGCTCTCCAGTTCCCGTACAAGTGACTGATGATGAACGAGTGCAGGAAGAATGGAGAGCCACGCCATCAGGAGATGGGGCTAGACTGGTGTGAGCAGGCCAGTGTGAGCTGTCCTCCAGCTGAGGAGTTCAAACTCCCAGTTGCTGATGGAGGCAAAGCAGGATCCGGAGCCGAGTGGGGATGCTCAGCATCCGTTCTTCTAGAATGCGAACAACCTCAAAAGCCTTTGCTTCTTCCTCACCCACATCTTCACAGCAGACACCTTCAATTGCTTTATGCTGTCTCCTATACCACCTTAAAAAAAAAAAAAGGCAGCATTCCTCCTGATTGTTTAGCAAAAAAACATGGCAAATTGCAAAGGTGATGGGATGAAAGGAGTACCTTCAGGCATGCACATCACCTCCCTGACTCAGAGGAGCCAGTAGCTGGAATCTTCCACTTAAACCTCTTGAAATATGAAGTTCAGTCCATGTACCTTTATACTGAAACCATCACAAGCTTTTCAGACTGAAAACCACACTAGCCCTCTCTGCCTGGATATGAAAACCAACAGGCAGTGGAGCAGTACAGGAGTCCAAATCAAAGCCTTATTGCAGTTCCTTACACTACAGTGAGTACGAGCAATAGAAGGCAGTCTTTACAAAGTTATAAAACATGGGATAGCCTGAAGAGAGAGAAAATCAGAACTTCAAAAATTGCTTGGCACATTGAGAAGGGTGTGAGAAGAGAATACGAGGCTGCTAAAAGACACTTTCATTTTAAACTATCATTCTTATAAATAAGGCAGATCCCACAACTCAGAATAAGACTGAAAGGCAGATCAAAGAACAAAGTTTTTGTTGGCTGTCCAACACAGCACTTGAGCCAAAATTGACTGAGCAACTTTCATCTTGGCCAGATTTAAGGAATTTGCCAGTCACATTACTTGAAGTTTTGTCTGAAGCATTTACGTGCTATAAAAATAAATTTGCATTAAAAACTGAAGGAACTTCCCCATGAATCCAGGCAGGAACAAGCCCTGGGATCCAGATGGCTTTCTCACTTGCTTCTCAAGCTCACATACACGTTTCATACATTTCCAGGTATGGTTTTGTTTCTAAGTATGTTTTAGTAAATAATTAATTCAGAAGTTTTCCTTACATTAACATGGATTTTATTGCTTGTGCATGCTTAAGGACTGCAAATAAAAAAAAAATAATATTAGAACTGTGGCCCTTTCTGAGGATCAACGCAGACTGAAAGCAACTGCATCTTACATTTTTATCTTCTGCTGCAAGAAAACAAGAATGCATTGGGATGTGAGCACAGCTGATACTCCTGCAGATGTTGAAATAAAACACGGTTCTCTCCAGTCTCCCCTCAGCTAGGTCGACACTCAAATATGTTTGACTTCCTGCCTAGACCACCACATTTTACCTATAATACTGAATGGCGACTGACATGTTAAGTCACTCTTCTGTTGTTTCACCTTTACTGTGCCAATTAACCTTGTAAAGATTTTCAGTCTTGATATATCTTCTTTTCCCCAGTTATGGGGCTTCTTCCCCATGGCCTTAAACAACATACAGACTGGGAAATATTTGGTATTGAAAAAGTAAGTTTTGAAACTAAATCCCATGGCTTTTCTGTTGAAAATTTGTATTGCTAGAAACAGAATATTTCTCATTTTATATTAAAATACTTGCTAACAGGCCAAAACTGTCTCAACGCTTCAGATTTCCCTGTATTGCACAAAGCATTTGAGGCATTTTTAACACCGTTGAAATTGCAGTCATTTGTTTCCTACTGCATTTGAGTAGTCCAACTCCCTAACTAGCACAGCCCAGTTTTAAGACACACACAAAAAAGTACTTAAAATGTAACAGCACCTAAAATAGCCCTTTTTAATAAGCTATGGCCTATATAAAGTGCTCTGCAAAAATGTTCAAATTCTCATCTGGGATGGCAAGTATAACTTGTGGCTTTCTTATTCATCCCTGATTTGCTATTCTATACCCTGGTCAATAATTAAAAAAAAAAAAACAAAACTAAATATGTATCATCAAAAGAAAAAGGATAGAAACAGTGCCAGATCTCAAGGGCATGTTATGCTGTTTCTAACCACACCTCCTGTATTCTCAGTCATATCCTGGGTGGAAAAAAAAAAAAAAATAATAATAAAAAAATGAATGCAACTAAAGCAAAGGACAAATTTAACAACAACAAAAAAAAAACCTCTTCCTTCTAAATCTTCATTTTTTCTCCCCTACTAATTTTAATTAAGACTTATTTCTTGCAGTGCTAATCATCTTGTATCTGTAGAAGCAATATGCTTCCATGGAGTACATTCATATTTGTCAAGACACCGAGACAAGCATGTAATTTCCTGTAATCATAACTTTTTAAGTGCTCCCTTAAAAGCATTTCTCTGTGGAATGCTACAGAAACTATCTGGAGGGTTTCTTGTATTGTTGTAAAGAAACACTCTCACACTACATTCACTTAAAAAATAGCTCCTCCTTCTTCCTCCCAATCCCAAAGGAAACCGAGACCAGAAAAAGATAACAGAATTACTTGCCCTCAATAAAAATCAAATTAAATTAAAAAATAAAAATAAAAAATAAAGAAATCAATCGAAGTGTCTTTGTGGACATGTAAACATCAAAGTTTGGTTTAAAAATGACAGCTAGAAAAAACTTCATACAGGAGCACAAGCAGGTTTTGAAAGAGAGCAAACTTCAAAGTCAGTGGCTGGAACTAACAGAGCCATTTTTCCTTTCACCAGAGCCAGGGAGCTGGAGGAAAGAAAGAGATAAGTTTACGTCTGTCATACCAAGCTCCTTTCTCACACAGAAAATAAGATATTTTTTTAGCCATACTGATCGGCTAGAATAATTGATGAAGAAAAGGCACCCCCAGACAGCATCTAATTGTAATCTACATAAACTACATAATCTGTCGTGACACAAACTGGAAGACCCTAGACTTCCAGTGGGCTAATTAAGTAGGGGTAATTGTTGCAGTGCTGCTCCTGGACCTCAACAAAGAGTCCTTCACAACCCTGTGTCTCACCCCTATAATGCCCAATAAACTTGCGTGTTTCTCCTCTACACTATTTTATGTTTTCCCCGGAAAGATTTAACAAACTTCATTCAGCTGTGTATATTAGAACTTTTTTGAAAAATATTCAAGTAGGAGGGAATAGCCATGTCTGTGTATTTCTTTTCCAAAATACAGAATTCACTTCCTAGTCCATGTACAATAGTGATAATGAAAGAATTGGAACACACCTTCCTAAGTCACATCTGAAAGGAGCAGAGCACGCTGCTGTGCAAACAGGGGCAAACTAGACGTGCTTTTCCAACTTAAAACTTGATTACCTCCAGCTGCTTGTCCTTGCATCCGCACTCAAGACGCCTTTCTTTGAGCAAAATCACCAGCACATAGGGATGCTGCCCTGCTTAGTTTTCATCAAATCAACGCATAACAATTAAAGCATATTTTTCTGGCCCTGTTTTTCAATTCAATCACTTAATGTGTTTAAAGAAAGACCAATCAGTCTTCCTCAGCAGCAGATCTGTAGCTGGATCAATAAACTCTCCACCCATAACTGGAGCCCAACTGTTTATAAAAGTTGCATGCACTTTCATGTGTCAGTACAGGAGAGCTTTGAATCAAGTCCTATGACTGTGTGAGCTTACCACCCACGGGGTCAGTTTGTGGCTGCTTTGGAGAACACAAACCAAATTATTTTCTTACCAAGTTAAAACCAAAGCTTCATTCCAGGTTCTTGTAAAATGTGCTCAAATGTCTACAGAGAACACAAGGGTTTGAAACAACGACTTGCTCGTCAAGCAGCTTCCAACCAAATGTGTTCAGTTGGGGATACATGATGTGAAACAAAACCCTAACTACTTTGGAGATGTATGGGCCTCAGCACCGTCCACTCTGGACTACCTATCTCTATTCTTGCTTTGCCAAATCAGTTGCTAATGTAGGCACAAATAAAATCACTGTGTTTATGATCATTTTGCTGGCAGGGTAGTGGCAGCCAGCAGTTTGATCCAAGCAGGCAGTCACAGACCAGCAGGCTAGAGCTGTAAAATGGGGTTCTGTCAGCAATACTTGCCACCTCAGAGGCACAGGGGAATAAGGGAAAGGGCGGGGGGGGGGGGGGGGGCCGAGACAGACACATGGAAAGCTCTATATAAACCCTGGGCAGATTACCTGGACTTGTGGATTAGCCAAGGCCTCTACTGGGGGATCACCAGTGTGTATTAACTCAGACCAAGGGCATGACTCTGCTGTCTCCCAGCACAGCAGTCACACTTTCCCAGCACCAGAACAGCCTTCGCTCTACTTCTGTGGAGCCAGCGTGGCTGACCCTGTCCCTACCTAGGCTCCAGCAGCTCAGCAGCCTATGCACAGCCAGGACAGGAGCAAGTGCCACGGGTCTGCATGACACAGCCAGGGCAGGGCTTTCCCTGAAACGAAGGGAGTGTGAACATAAAGATATACCGGGACAAGACACCCAAGATCTTCTAATTCCGAATAGTGATGAATTAGCCCCGAGGGTTAATAGCACACCGAGGGCTCCAACACCCTCAGGGGGCTCAGTTACAGCAGCAGTGCCCTTTCCCAGCTGCCTGACCTGCCCCGTTCATGGCGCCCTACCCCTGCAACAGGCCAGCGCTTGGCAGCGGTGCCGGGGCAGCAGCACCCTCGGGGCACCGCCAGGCTCCCGGTGGGTGACAGCTTCCTCCCGGGGGAGCCCCCGGGGGAGCACGGCGGGCCCCGCCGCTGCCCGGAGCCGCCCCCCCTTCGCCGGGCCGGGGCGGGGCGGAAAGGCCGCGGGGCGGGGTCCCGGCGGGGCGGGCACCAGCGGCGCGGTGGGGCCGGGGGGAGGCGGGGAGCCGCTGCCCGGCCCCGGGGCGAGGGGCGGGGGGGGACGGCGGTGCCGGTACCTGAGCTGTCGCCCTCCTCGGACACGGAGGAGCTCTCGGTCTCCTCCTCCTCCGAGCTGCTCCCCTCGTTCTCCCCGTAGTCCACCTCCATCTCATCGTGGTTGTTCTCCTTCTTCTCCCGGG